>QVAJ01000116.1:1043026-1095593 GCA_003546035.1 Mixornis gularis | reverse complement strand
TGGGATAGTGGAAGGTGTCCCTGCCCATGGCAGGGGGTTGGAACCAAGTGATCTTGAAGGTCCTTTCAGCCCAGTTGTGTCTCCAGTGGACACTCATGGGCCATTTCAAGTGGGCACTGCAGACTTTCAGGGTCCAATATTTCCAGCTTGCAGAAGGAAGGAAAAGCTTTAATCACAGCACATTCCTCCCTGGGAAGGAGGGGACAAGAGATAAACTACAAGGGACTTTTAAAAGCCAACATAAACCACACAGACCATCTTCCAACCCGACAATTTCTGGGTCCCAAGAGCAGTGCATGAGCTCCTGTGGTGGTGGACATTAAGTCAAAGAGGGGCTCTAATATTTAGAATCATAGAATCATAGAATAGAATTTAACACTCATCAGCAGTTTATTTTCTCATCCCACTGGCAGAGGTAAAAAATCTCTGACATCCAACTAACAGGACACGGTCACAGCAGCATTTTGGGGACAGCTGCAAGTGTTGAAGGCATTGCAGAATTAATCTTGGTGTTAAAGATTCTCAGGGCAAAGGTGGTGAAAAGGGCAGGGTGTGAAATGTGTCTTGAGGCTGGAACTGATGGATCTTCAGAATGTGCCAAAGGTGGCCCAGCCATGGTGGAACTCCATCAGAATGTTCAGCCTGGGACCTCAACAGGATTTCACCCTGTTTGGTCCTGGGTTTTTTTATTGTGCATGGGATGAAGCTTTTCTCTAACAATGGAAACACAACTGAGCAGCAGGATGGGGGTCTGTCCCACCAAGAATTGTCCCATCAAAGGCTTGGCTGTGTCTCCAAGCTCTAATGCAGAGAGATTGGAGCCAGTGGTAAGTTCAGGGAGCTTGTAGTATGTTTAATATTTACCATTTAGCTGGCCAGACTGCACTGAGTCATAAGCTGAGGAGGGAGAGAGAGGCTGAGATTAAAAATTGAGTATGTGCTGCAGGGTTTGTAGTGTGTCTGTGTTGTTCTGTGAGTGGTGATTCCCAGCAGCCATTCACTCAACCTTTATTACTCAGGATGCTCCAACCAGGGGATTTTTCCTTTCTCTTGTCTGAACTGCATTCAGAAGGACATTTTGCTGTGTTTTGGAGCATGCTGGGGCAGGGTAGAGGCTGCACTGCCAGTCTCCAAGAAAGTCTGAGGGGTAGCAGAGGTCTAAAGGACCTGCCGCTGATCACCTCCTTAGATGAGGCTGAGTGCCTGAATAATAACTCCGCTTTTAGCTGGTGCTCCAGGGACTGCCTCTGGACCTCTAAAGCTTCACAAACAACCTCCTAAAGCTTGAAGTGAATAATTGAGGTTGTGCCACTGGTGCTGGGAGCTCACATCCTCCCCCACAASAGAGCCCATCAAAAGTTTTCTGAGAGCACAGCCTGCACACAGCAAATTTCTCAGGGTCCTGGAGTGTCACTGCATCAGGGCTTTTGTGACCCACAGGTGTCTCAGCAGCTTCTGGGTTAATCTCTGCATGAACTCTGGTGGGCCAGCCCTGATTCCCGACTGTAATCTCAGTTATACAAAATGTTCTGTTGGTGCTGCCTGATTTTACACAGGATTGAGGTGGGAGCTGTTGCTGGCAGGGCTGGACAATGTGAAAAAGGGCTCAGTGGAAGGCAGCCCTTCCCAGGACCAGAACAAAAGCCACCACCTCCCATCTGTGTCGTGGCAGAGTCACAAAATGATCAGATGGTTTGCAAAAAAGGGGGTTTTTTTGTGCTGAACACAAGAGCTGCTGTCAGTCGAGGAAAAACTGCTTAGGAACTGTTAAACCATTCACTTCCTCCCTTCCAGTGATAATTTTATGTAAAAAATCACTGAAGAGATCCCTTGGAAAGTACGAGGGAACCTCTTAGCAAAATGCAAATATTTTCTGTGCCTTGTAGGCAGGAGGCTGAAGCATCTCCACTAGGCTGGGGTTTGCTGTCAGTTCTGTCTCTTGGATGTCCCTTCACCCTTTCCTTTCCCTTGCTGGCAGCCAGCACCTCTGACAGCCTYGGAAATGCTCTGATGAAGTGCTGTGGCAGGGAGGTCAGGCAGTCAGAAGGGATCAGGGCCATGCTTGGTGATGTGTGATCTCACCTTCACAATTCCTGATGCCCCCGGGGGCACAGGGGCTGCCAGGGACCCCACAGGAATGAGAACCCTCTTTGCACCAAGCCCTCGTCACTAATTGCAGTGCAGGGCTGTCAGATTTCCTCGTCTGAGCCACCAGTTGGAAGAGACRCTGAGAAATAAAACATCTCAAAATTCAGGGTAGAGCATTGGATAAAAAGGTTTGGACAAGGACTGGGATTTGAGAGCCATCCTCTTGCATTTAGGGAGACCTCCAGTCATTACAGAGCTCCAAAGCTGCATTTTTACTCCCTCCCTCCTCAGCTGATTATTCATTTTATTATTACAGCTGCTCAGACAGCTTGTGACAGAGCAACTTGCCATCAGGAAGAAATCGGAATTGATTAAATTAGCACATTACAGGTTTAATTTAGACATCAACAAGATTCAGGCCTTGGGAGAAAACCAGAATATCCTACTTTTAATTCTCAGTTTGATACTTCCCTTTTTTGGAGTGCCTTTTCAAAAAAAATTACATTTTTGCAACTGAGATTTAATTAAAAAAAAAAAAGAGGTGATCAACAAAGCTGAAATGTTTCCAGGAAGACTTTTTTTTTTTTTTTTCCCCTGGGAGCATCAGTTTGCTCCTGATGCAGGATGAAAACATCTTGCTGAGGGCAYGGCAAGTGAATTACTGCAGGGTGAGCTGAGTTAAGGGCCTGGAGAAAGTTCCCTCTCCATTGTGGTTTCCTGCTCTTCTCCTGTGGTGAGTGCACGGTGGTTTTCYTGCTGAAACAGGATTACTCCATCCCACATTTTCTCCAGGGTTCTGCCCTGTCAAAGCGTGCAAACTTTCCCAGGGGCTGCTGACACAGTGTAAATTCCCATCCTCTCCTGCCCTGGAGCGCTTAATTTGTGTGTCCCCRATTTTTTGCTGGTTTCCCAGAAAAAGAAGAAAAGGGAAATTCAGCTCCAGTGCTGCTGTGGATGTTCATGTCACAAAGCCTCAGGTTTTTTTGGTCCAGCCACCTGCTCAGGCAGGGTCACCTGGAGATGGCTGCCCCAGGGCTGTGCCCAGGCRGCTTTTGGATGAAATCTCCAAGGATGGAGATTTCACAAGTGCTCTGCTCATCCTTTGGCAGGGAAAATAGTGTTTCCTTCCTGACTTCACAGTCAAACCTGAAAAACAAAGAATCATGGAATGATTTGGGTTGGAAGGGACCTTCAGGGTCATCTCATTCCACCCCCATGCCATGGGAGGGACACCTTCCACTGTCCCAGGTTGCTCCAAGYTCTCTCCAGCCTGGCCTTGGACACTTCCAGTGCCACAACCAAGTCTCAAACAGGAGCTCCCTCAGTTTGAGAAGGCACCAGGCAGTTCAGGAGCCCAAATTCCACGTCTGGTCAGTGCAGAAGGGAGATGTCCTTCTGTAATGGTTTGAAAGCAAAATCAGTGAGAGACTCTAAGCCAGAAATACAATTTAATAGGAAGAAGGAAAAARAAAAAATAATAATACAAAAAACCACTGATAGAGTCAGAATACAACCTGACACCCTGTTGTTCAGTGTGTTGGAAACAGTCCGAAATAAGCCCTGCTGGAGTGGCAGATGTGGTCCTGTTGGAAGTAGAGATGGTCCTGTAGAAAAAAGGTCCAGAGATGGGTCCAGTCTTCCTTTGGGAGTCCCGTGGGAACACTGGATCTCTGGTGACACTTGTGGCTCCTTTTTATCTGGGTGGAAAAGGTTTGGCTCCTCCTCCCTGGGTGGAGCATCTCACAATGGGAKGATGTAATGTGTCATGTCATTGGTGAGCTTTAATGGCCCATTAACAGAAGACATCCCCATGGAGGTAATGGGAGGGTGAAGAGAGATAAGGAACAATACCCCACCCTGTTTTAACAGCTGGCTTGTTATCAGAAGGCAGCTGCCCCCTCCCTCCTGGAGTTACAAGAGATAAAGAAAACACCTCCCCAAGCAGGTTTCAACACATGGAATAAACTCTTTTTCTGGTTACATAACCCAAGACACCTTCTCAGGTTAGGTGGTGTGAGGGAGGAGGAACAAGCTGGTTTTCAGAACAGGCTCCACACTCCTCACATTCAGCTTATTCCGTAAGAAATTCCACTCAGGGAATGCTGTGAATTCCCACCTTGCTGCTGTGTTGTTAAATTTCCCCACAGAGGCAATCTCAAAGGAAGGGAAGAAATGTCCTGCGCCCCTGACAGACACAGGGGTCAGCAAATGAGCAGAGGAAAATTTCCACTCTTTCCAATCTTTCTCCCGTGTAAGGAGGACAYGGGCATCATCTTGCCAGCAAAATGCTACAGCTGCTTCCAGGACTTGGTCTGAGACAGAGCACTCTCCTTAAATTTTGCATGAATTCCCCTGTCAAATGTCATCCTGTGGGCAGGTCCCCAGGCAGAGGAGCCTTTATGCAAGTTCAGTAGAAATGGGAAGCAAAACTTCATTTAAAGTCCGAGTTGTTTTTTGTTGGGGTTTTGAGATTTTTTTTTGGTGGTTTATTTATTTTTTTTTTTTTGCCATGGGGTGTCACCTCCCAGGCTGAACTCTGCAGGCAAAGGGAAGAAGCCAACATGTGCCTGTTGGGGACATTTGCCACTGGGTGACTTTCTCTTCTCTCTTCATTTTGCAGCTGCTGGCTGTCATTAGAGGGAGGACTCCTCTATGCCTTCGTGGGACCGGCGGCTGCTGTCGTTTTGGTATTTAAGCTTGTCTGAAAGATTTTTTTTTTTTCCTTCTCTATATCTTACAGCAATTTCCTTGTTCTTTCAACCCAAGAATGCCCCTCTTTCTTTCCACTTGTGTTTTGAAGAGTACCTCCTTCAGGAATAACAAGCAAAGCCAACAGTTTGGGACGGGGTTGATGTTGAAATATAATGTGCCTCAGCTCTCAGCCTTCCACCTCTGTCCTCACTGGAGCCCCCTAACATCTGATTCATGCTTTGCCTTGGTTTTGCTCTGTCTGGATGGAAGTGCAGGATGATGGTGGAAAACTCTGACATTGACTCCTTCAGAAAATGCTGTTCCTGGTGGTTTTAAGACCAGCCTGTGCCCTCACAGCCAGCTTTTATTCCTGGTCCATCCCAGGCCAGTGCGTGTGAGCAGATTTCCTTGTTTTCAGGTGAAATTGAAATCTCCAAATCAGTGTTGAGGGTGTCCCTAATGATCCTAAAAATGTTTGCTTTGAATTCAAAGAGATGGCAGGGTTAAAGTGGGCGTTCCTAACCTCCAGCTCCTGTATGGGGAGTCTGTTCTTCTGTCCCATCACCCCTGGCTCCAACACAGCTCCAACACCAACCTTGGCCAGTTATTGAGTTTCAGGCGTCACTCAAGAGATGACATTCCTGCCCTGCTGCTGAGGCCTCACTGGTCATGAGAAACCTCAGGGCTGAAAGAATCTGAGAACYGCTGCTCCTCCTGGAAATCCCTCCTGCAGCAATTTCCGATGGATTTAAAGCCACATTTTGASCCCCCACATCTTTCTGCAGTTTCTCTCCAGCCCACTGTTCTATCCAGTGGAGGAGCAGCTCCTCGAGAGCCCTGGAGAGTCCCACTGGAATGGGGTTGTTGACACTCCCAGTTCCTTTTTTCAGTTCAGGCTTTTGTTTCGTGCAGTGCCTGGGGGATGAAATGCCCCGCAGCAGGAGCTTACAGGAGAATAACTCCACAAAAGCTGGGGCTGCCTCTATTCTCAGCGCTGTCACTGCACATCAAACCACCTTGGTGCCACCGTTTCATCACGGTGACAAAGAGAAAAGGCAGCAGCCAGCCCTCCTCTGCAAGAAATCAAAAGTGGTACGAGCTGAGGGCTTTCATGTGGGGTTGTGACACAGTGATTCGGAGGGAGGAAGCTTTGGTAGTGCCCAGAGTCACTCTGCTGCCTCAAACCACCTGGCTTTTGTTGTGCCAACAGCAAGGGAAGTGATCTTGCTCTTTTGCCTTCACACTTTTGAAGTGTGAGGGAAACCCAGGAGCCTGCTTCCATTCTGGCAGCTCAGTTTTCCCTCACCATCAAGCTGAGGAAGTGAGGTGTCCTCACAGAGGGGTCAGCACAGGCTTTAAATGGTGGTTCCTTCAGCTGGTATTTGGGAGTGGTGAATCATCTCTGGGGGTGTCTGGCCCTGATCAGCACCAAGAGAGAGGCCACACACCTCGTTTAGACTCCCTGACTCATTCCTGGCCAAAGTGACAAATGACTATTGCCCTGGTAGAGACACCAAAGAGCTTGGGGGAAGAGGAGGAGAAGCATGAAAARCCTTTTTATAAATGGGAACCTGCAAACAGATGAGCTCAAAAAGTTGATAATACTCCGAAGGTGGTTGGCCTGCAGCTTCAGCAATGTTCATAACTCACAGTCAGACCACTGACACTGAACAGCTGCAGGTTTTAAGGATAAAGGTTTGGCCTTTTTTCTTAAAAATCCTGATCTACCTTAAACACAGAGCTGTTGGAAGCAGTTTTGCTCGTCCAGCTCACRTGGAGCAGCCTGGTGATAGTTGTGTGCAGGCTGAAAGACAGGGGGAGGCTCGTGGAATGAGGTGAGGACAGGGTCACCAGTGGGCAGGGAGTGGTTATCTCCAGGAATCTCAGACTTGAGGCTTTGCTTCTGGATGTTATGTCAGAGGTGAAGAAGTAAAGCTACTCTGCGTGTTGTTGGAAGAGTATCCATGTTGTATCCCTGAGTTAGGAAGGAAGTGGAGCCAAGATCAGGGCAGGATGTTGATCGTGGTGATCAATGTACTGGATGGATTGATTGATTGGTTGATTGATTGATTAAATCCAGTGCAGAACTGCTCTCTGTTGCCACCCCTGCTCCTTAGGAATGGGGATGCCCACTTTGGCCAGCCCTAGGAGAGATCCAGCCACACTTCAGCCCCACCTTTCCTCCTGCCTGGCTGCACTTWAACAAAAATCCTTTCTTGCAGCCACCAGCCTCCTCCACAGTGAAGGATCAGTGATTTCAAAGTACTCCCTCTCTTTCCAGGCTCATAACCAGGCTTTGATTTYCTGCTGATCCTTGGCTGTGTCACTGACTTGCCAGTGTTGTTTGTCTCAATCAATACCATGATGAGCTCTAGAAATGGTCTCAGCTGTCCACTGACCCAGCAGCTGATGCAAAAGAAAAAAACCAAAACTCAATTTCTGAGATTTTCCATGAATTCCCAGCTGYGGGCTCCACATCAGTGAGCTGGTGAAACCAGCAGAAGGATTGATCATTGTTTTGAGGATGATTTAGGCAACTAGGCAGAGGCCTGCTCCCTTCTTTTGGGTGAGGTGACTTTTAGCTCTCTTAAACTCCCAAACACCTAAAATCACATGAATTTWTCTCTTAATTTGGCCTTTAAAACATTTCCCTGCAAGCCCCACATGCAAAACAGCATCGACCACAAGTTTCTACCACCAGCAGCTGTTCCACTGACAGCAGAACCAGGAGAATGTCACCTTTTTCCACCATCAGTGCCGTGCCTGCACTCAGGGGTGGGGCTGGTGTGTCACTAACCTGTTGCTGAGGTTCTGATGGGGTTTATGAAGCAGATGCAGCTGGCAGCAGCGGGTGCAGTTGGAAAGGCACAGGGAGGAGTTTGGGGTCACTCTGCAGGATCTCAGCTCTGTGTTTCACTGTGGATTTTTTGTATCTGATGGACACAGACATCCCTGCTCTCATCCTGAGGAACATGGACTAATGGAATTGTATTGCCCACTGATTTTTTTGGGAATTCTCTGTGCTGTGCGATCTGCAGTATCTCCCAAGACAGTATCTCCACCAGTGCAGATGATGTTTCTACTTGCTCCAGTGCCCCTCCACCTCTTATTTTGAGAGCAGCAGTGGTGTTTCACTGGGAAAGAGCTGTAACATGTTGTCTGCATTCTTTTAATGCTGCTGCTGGGGCAGCACTGACTCCAGAAGGTGCTTTGGGAAGCAGCCAGTGTCAACCCACTGCTSTTCCCTTTGCTGGCCACTCTCTGTTTGGATTAGCCCAAAAAATTGTTTTTGTGCCTGGAGTTTGCCTTGCTGGACCTCAAGCAATGTTGGGGCTCAAACAGCCATGCAGCAATCTGAGAAATTCCCAGTCTCTCCTGCTTGATGGAGACCTGATTGAGGGTTGGACTTGATGATCTTTTGCAATGTTATTGATTCTCCAACCTCCTTGATCTGCTGCCAGCTGCATTCTGCTGTCCTGAGCTCACGGGTGCACGGCCAGGGGAGGTGGGACACAGGGGGACAGGGGACACGAGGGGTGGTGGCCTGCAGAGGTGTGACCTGGCTTTGGGAGAAACCCTTCTGCRTTACCTGACCCACTTGAGAACAAAACTTGTGTGTTGTTTCTCTTTTGACAGGTGAACATGGTTATTGGCATTCTGGTTTTTAACAAACTTGTATCCAAAGATGGAATAACAGATAAGAAACTGAAGGAACGGGCAGGGTATGCCTTATCAATACATCTAAGTAAAGAGTGAAAATAAAAACACAAAACCACCCAAGGTTGTGATCAATAACCAGGCAGGGGATGCAAAAAGAGATTGGAGATGCAAACAAAAAGCACTCACAGATTTAAACAAAATGAATGGAAAAAAMCTACTTGATTTAGTGTCTTTGCCCTGTCATTCAGTACAGCAGGACACAAAAATCCAAGAAGCATTCCTTTAGGCTGGAGGAAGGATAAAAGTTCATCTCTTTGTTAAAATGGCTTCAGCCCAGGCTGATGGATCCTCCCAGAAATGAGGGAGAGCAAAGTGGCTCTTGTCACAGACAAGACAGACAGAGAGAGACTCAGCACTGCTGACTGTGGCACGTGGCAAGAGCTGGGTGACAGAGGGGTCATGTCTGAGGGCTGGCAGGTGTCTCGGGGACAGCAGAGGTGTGTGATGGAAGGGAATGGGTTCTGGAGGTCTGGCAGGTGTCTCGGGGACAGCAGAGGGGTGTGATGGAAGGGAATGGGTTCTGGAGGTCTGGCANGTGTGATGGAAGGGAATGGGTTCTGGAGGTCTGGCAGGTGTCTCGGGGACAGCAGAGGGGTGTGATGGAAGGGAATGGGTTCTGGAGGTCTGGCAGGTGTCTCGGGGACAGCAGAGGGGTGTGATGGAAGGGAATGGGTTCTGGAGGCTGGCAGGTGTCTCGGGGACAGCAGAGGTGGGTGATGGAAGGGAATGGGTTCTGGAGGCTGGCAGAGAGCAGTTTAGCAGATGGATGCAGTAGGAGAGGTGAGTTAAGAACCTCTGCTGCTAGAAAAAAAATTCTGCTGCTGCCTGAGGTTCTTTATCTTCTCCACAGCCTCCATTCCTGGATCCAGAGGATTTGTGTTACCTGGTTTCCTCTGGAGTACAAATCCAAGAGTTGACTCCACGTTTATCCCCACCCTGGTGTCTCCCAGGGGTTTGGCTGGGGCAGCAGCTCCCGGGCAAGTCTCTCTCTTGGGTTACTCCCAAAATTTGGCAGTGGCTGTTTTGGCGTTGCCAACACCCCCAGCAGGATGAGAGCCCCTCTCCTTTCTATTTCTAGGAACCAGCTTGCAGCCTGCTCAGATTTTATCCTTGAGCTGTGCTCTGCTCTGAGCAGGGGACAGAAATGGTAGGCTGACACTCTGAGTCTCAGCAGATGCCCAGGTCAGCCTGGCTGATGTGTGTTATTTTCCCCTGCCTTTCTTGACTTGTTGTTGCAGTCAGAGCAGCCTTGTCTTTACCTGCTGCTGGGAGAGGCAGGGATCTCTGCTCCCAGTTGTCCACGGCAGGAATTTGATTTATCTCTGTGGGTAAAAGCTGTGTTCTGGAAGGAGGAAGTTGTTTACAAAGAAATGAGGAGAGCAAGAGCTGTTCTGGTTCCTCTGCAGGGAGGCAGAGTTGGAAACCTTTGGAGGCTGGTGGAGAAAGCACAGGGTACATGGATATATCATGTCTGTAAAAATGGAGGGAGAAAAGGGTCTCCACTGAGCCTCAGAGGGCAGGGGTGGATAATATGAATAAGGTTCAATATTCCTGGCACTGCACTATGGAGTAGTTGTGTGAAAATGGTTTTTAATTGAGTGGTGGAGACAAAACTGAGGGTAGGGGCAAATTCTTCTCCAGCACCTCAAATCCTGTGTTCAGTTTTGGGGCCCTCACTCCAGGAAAGACCTTGAGGGGCTGGAGCTTGTCCAGAGAAGGGAACAGAGCTGGGGAAGGCTCTGGAGCACCAGGAGCAGCTGAAGCAGCTGGGGAGGCTCAAGCTGGAGAAAAGGAGGCTCAGGTGAGACCTCATCACTCCCTACAGCTCCCTGGAAGARTGGTGTGCTGAGGGGAGGGCCAGAATCTACTCCCACATAACAAGTGACAAGACAAAGGCAAWTGGCCTCAAGCTGCACCAGGGGAGGTCCAGGTTGGATATTTGGAAAAATTTCACCCCTGAAGGGATGACCAGGCTTTGGAACAGGCTGCCTGGGGAAGTGGTGGAGTCACCATGCCTGGAAGTGCTCCAAAAACGAGTGGACCTGGCACTTGGTGATATGGTTTAGTGGCCATGGAGGGGTTTGGTCAAAGGCTGGACTCGATCTTGGAGGTCTTTTCCAACCTTAATGATTTTGTTAGAAATGCAGGGGCCTGTTCAGGCTCACGGTTTATCAGCAGTGTTGGCATGGCCAAGCCTTGGCATCCCTAGGTGCAGTGAAGGGGGATTTTGGTGCCTGAGCAGTGCCGTGGCCATAAAACACGAGGAGATTTGGATGGTCAGAAATATCAGCTGCTGCTGGGTTGAGAAATATGCCAAGAAGTGACCTTGGTGCAGCTGCTAACAAGCAAGTGCTTCATTCTGGGTGATGCCTTCTCAACAAAGAGAGAACTCAAGAGAACACCCAGGCTGCAAGGTCTGGAGCAGGGTAATTGCACTTGAAAGTCAGCGCTGCAATAAATGCTTTATTGGATTAGCAAAGCAGCGAGTTGCTGCCTCTCAGTCCCTCCCTCCCTAATCCAAACTGCACACGGAGTGACCTTATTTAATGCACAGCAGCTGGTTATTGATCACACTCAGAGTTGGGCTTTGAAAACAAAACCTGCGAGGCAACAAAACAAACAAGCAAAAAAAAAAAAGCAACGAGAAAGTCATTTTTTTCTGATGTTCTTTGTTTTTTTTCTTTCTTTTCTCTTTTTTCCCCCCTTCTTTCGTGTCCGTGTGTGTGTGTGCAGCACTTTAAAGCCTTCTCTGTGCTCAATGGTTTTGTTCTCCCTTCCCCAAGTGCCCCTGCTGAGAGTGTGGGAGCACTTTTGAGRGCCCTGGTGCCCCTTTCCCTTTAGTTCTCTGCTTCTGGCCTGGGCTTGGGAACCGTGTTGGAAGGGAGMTCTGAAGAAAATCAGAACGAGTAACGGCCTTGGAGATGTTTGGGCCTGAGGAGATGGTCTAAAGAAACGTTGTGTTTCCTTTAGCAGAGGCAAGAAGTATGGTTCAGTGTTGCAAAAACAAATTTCAAAAAGGGTGGAAAAAAAAAAAAAATCCCCAAAAACAGGGAAACAAAGAGCTGTTGGATATTAAGAGGAGCCCAGCACACGCTCCACAGAGGGGTTGTCACAAATTCATCAGTGCCAGCAGTTCTCATGAAATAATTCCTGAGACACAAGAATTCTGCCCTGTACTTAGCAGTGGAAATGGCTGTGGTTATTGTTGTCACATCTGTCAGAAAATGCAGATTTTCTAATGGCAGTGATTTTACAGGTGGGTCACAGAACCAGGCTGTAGAGAAGGGGGTGTGAATGCCTGGAGAGCTGGAGAGAGGCCACAGCTGCCCCAAAACCTGTCTGGGGATAGAGAAAACCATCCCAGCAAAACAGTCTGTGTTGGTGGCCAACTCCACCACCAGTGTTTGAGCTCTCTTGAAGAGATTGCTACCAAAAAATTAATGTTTTTAATGTCAGGAGCCTTTAAAATGGAGTTTAAATGTATTCAGCCAGCGTTTATTCCAGAAGCATTTGTGTGCTCACACAGGGAGAATGAGACCATAAGGGATATTCACCAGGACTAATTTTAGCTGAGTTTAACCTCTCTGGCCTTCCTCTGCCACTTCTGGGGAGAGACAGGAGCCTTGTCCCCCTTTAGAGGAACTCTTATCTCTGTTGATCACAAAAACCACCCAAGAGTTTGCCCCAAAACCTTGTGTGAAATAATCTCTGTGCGAGTGTCCTGGTGGGGTGGAACAGAGCTGGGTTGTCAGGAGCACAGAGGGGAGAGAGTAATTAGGAAGGTAATGACTCCATGAAAGAAGGGATTGGGATTGCCCTTCCTCTGGGAATTGTTCCTGTTGGAAGCTCCTGCTCTTTGGGCTGGGGATGGTGGAAGGCACTGCTCAATAAAAGGTAGCAAAGTCCAGGCTCCAGTGAACACACCAGATGAGCCCATGAGCTGCTTGTGGATGTTTAGGGAGCAGAAAAAAGCTAAATTAAATGAAGGCATTATTCACTGTGATTATTTAATTAGCTACCCTTTCATATGCACAGGYGCCAATCTAAACCTGCTGTGGAAATTCAGTATATCAACAGCCTCATGTCCCCAACCAGAACGAATTAGGAGATAAATGTACCCACATCTGTGCCCACTGCTTGCAACTCTCTGCATAAACACACCCAACAGCAGCTACAGTCGTGTGTTTGCAGTGGTCTTTTGGCCACTTCTCTGTGATTCAGTGTCATTCATGTTTTTTCTGGTACAGTTTCCCATCAAATTCCTCAAGTCAATCTACCTTTTTTTCTTTTTGCTGCCTATCTCTGCCTCTCTCTGTCTCTCTGCTTATCTGTTCTTTGTGGTTTATAGATTTGGGGATAAGCTGTCTTTTTTTATTTTTATTTTTAAAGGGTCGTGCACCTAATGCCTCTCCAGACCCACTTTATCTTTGGTTCASCCATTGTCCTCACAGGATTTACACCATCCTTCCTGGAAGATGTTTATTTGTGGACACAGGAGCTAATTTCCTCTGTGTCTGAAAGTTTCTGTGGGATGCCTTAGTCATTATTCTGGATGGGAATGATGATTTATGTCACTGTAATTAATGAAAAAGACCAATAAATAGCCACTTGAAAGGGGCCCACTGGGCCCACTGCTGCTGCTGCGTTGGTGCTCATCAGGATGTCTTTTTTGCAGTGAGACTGAACAGAGAGCCACCAAAGCTAAGAAATGCTCTGTGGAGGTGCCTGATCTCTCTCCCAGGCAGGGCAGGGCTGTAAAACTCCTCCTGGTTGGGACAAACCTCCCTCAGCAGCATCCCCACCACGCCCCAGGGACGACAGACCTGTTGTCCTCTGGCRGGGATTTCCTGTCTTCCCTGATGCCAGGCACAGCAGGAAGGTCTGGGGGGATGTTTTCAGACTCCTTCCTGTTCTCCAGGCCAGATCTGACGTGGGTGTGGATCTGTGCAGACCAGGGAGAGCACACAACCAGTAAATTCTGGGAAGAAATGGGGCTAGTGCCAAGCTAATGTGGCTCCTGGGCTCCTGAAGAGGAGTTGAATGAGGGGGACCCCAGACATCAGCTGATAAAAATCCCAAGGATGTGCTTTAGCAGATCCCCTCAYGCCAGCAGCCCTCAGTGGGCTGTTTCTGTGGTTCCTCCCATCCAGAAGAAGTGGGAGCAGCAGGTGGGAATAATTCTCRGAGTTCATCCCAAAGATGTTTTCAGCTCCAGAACAGGATCTGAGAGAAGAAATGTCTCAGGAGCAGTCAGCCAGTCGGGTTCCTTTCAGGGCAGGTTTGGGGTCTGAGGAAACACCCAAGGTCAGGATTAACTTCAGGGCATAAAAGCCCCACCCTTCATCAGGGATGGAGCAACCAAAGAGTGGGCTCTGTCCTGGTCTCACCAGCTCCCAGTCAGAGAAAATAAGTGACTTATCCCTTGCATTGCTTTAGGACAGAAGATAAGCAGGCACAGCCCCCACAGCCCTACTTCTTGCCTTCTACTGCACCACCCTGCCACCTTTTTTGTTTTGGAGCAAAAAAGCCAGGAGGGAATGGAGCAATTTCTCAAAAAAAACCAAAAAAAACCCAAAAAAACCCCCGACAAAACAAAACAAAAAACTCAAACAAAAAGAAGGAGGTGGAGACTGGGAGAGCAGTACTGGTTTCTCTTTCGTGGGTGCCAGAGAGAGACACCCTGAATCTGGCAAGACTTTCACCAACACAGTTCCACCCTCTCCAGCAGCACCAACAAGTCTCTTGAGTTGTCCATTCCCCCCCTGTTCCCCACATCTGGAGTGGTACAGATGAGAGAGTTTTAATTCCTGCCTGTCTTTCATTTCTCTTCCCAAGCTGGGTATGGTTGGTTGGTTCCCTTTTCTCCTTCCTTTCTTTTTTTGGCTTCTCTTTCCCTTTCCTTTCGACGTTTGTGCTCATGAGCRAAGTGTTTTGTTTTGTTTCAGTCTTTTGGTTTTAATTGCAGTCAGATGGCAGTGCCCCTTTACGGCATGACGCTCAAATGTTCCAAGTGTGGAGTAGTTTCTTCTGCTGAAGTTTCGGCCACAGCCACCAGTAACGCCATGTTAGTTCCTCTAATTTCAACTTCTTTTCTTTCTTTCTTTCTTTCCACTTGCTTTTTTTTTTCTTTTTTGTTTTCTTTTTTTTTTCTCTTTTCGTTTCGATTTTTCGCTTTTCAGTTCCTTATTTTTATTTCCCTCTTCCATTTCCCTGCACTCACCAGCCCGTGTTTGTTTTCTCTCCCCATGTCCCTGCCCACCTCCCTGGCATCCCCCAGCTCTCCCCAACCTCATTCTGTGGGCCATGAGTAGAGCAGAGCTCCTGCAACACCCCTGGAGCTGATATGCTGGACCCTGAAAAGKGCTTTTTGACATGCCTAGATTTAAGATTTAAGCATGTGAGCAGCCCATGGAAGACAAAGGGACTCTGCTTTGGTTGCAAGGCGTGTTTGATTTGTTTAATGCCCCGTTCTTGGAGTTGCAGACTTAAAGCTGTGATTCCCAGTAATTCTGGTGGTTAGACAGGGACTCCAAAATTCAGCTTTGTCAACCACTTGGGCACCTGCTTGAGTGTTTTATTCCAGAGGCTGCAGAGCACTGAGTGTGGTTTAAGTGAGTTGGTGAATCGCTTCTAAGTGGTTTTTTTTTTCTTCTCTTATGAAATGCTGAAGTTAAGTTTAATACCTCGTAGGCCTGCAGGTCTGATTTGATAAGTGTTGACTGCCTCTTTTGGACCCCTGAAAGCACTTGGAATTAATTCTCWAAATCTTAAAGTGTTTCATAGCTCTGAGTTACAAAAGTCAAATGCTGTTAAATCTCTTCTTAGATGCCTCTAGAGTTAGCTTAAAAAAAAAAAAATGGAAAGAAAAAAATAATGCCAGGGCTTTGTTCTGCTGGAGAAATTGTTGCTATTTATGTGGTTGGCTTTTTTCCCAAAGGTTAAGGTTGGAGGGAGAGCGATGAGGGAAGGTTTGTCTTTCTTCTGTCCCTTTTGGAAATTTTATTATCTGTATCACATCCCAGTGATGCTGCACTTTGGTTTTGATGTCTAAATCAGTACATGCAAAACGTGTGAGGGAAACAGTCTCAGATCATTTGCAGTTTGAAAATTCCTACCTTTAATTAATCCAAACTAAAAGAGGCAGCTGAGTGCCAGATCTCAAAATGTGGAAAGATAAAAGAAAATCAACTCAAGAGCACCTGGAAGGTGTCCCTGCTCATGGCAGGAGGTTGGAATGGGATGTTCTTTAAGGCCCCTTCTGACCCAAACCGTTTCATGATTCTGTGGTTTTCTCAGTGAAATGAAGAACTGAACAAAATTTGATTTATTTTTCATTGCTCAGGTCRTTTACTCACCTTTTGCAGCAGTGCCCAGCTGAGATGGTGAGATGGAACCAGTCCAGACACGTGTACCACAAGTCTGGAATGAGCAACTCACTGCTTTTTGGATTCCTGTAATTGCACAGCAGTGTTAAACCAGCAGAAGATTTACTATTAATAAATTAGACTCTTAAACAGGAGAGGCTTTCTGTTCATAGTAAATTAATTTTAAAAGTTAAACAGTCTCAAGTCCCTCTCCAATAGTGTCTGACGTTGGTCTGCGATAAATCACAAATTCTGATTCATCTCCAAATCAGGAGAAAAAAAGGGATATGAAAGCCAGATCTCCTATTCATCCTGCTTCTCTAATTAAAGTGGATTGATAGAAATTGGAGGGCTCTGGTAAGATGATTTTTTAGTGTTTTGTTTCCCAGCAGTCTGGGTACTTCAGATGACAGTGTCCAGTATCAATTTTGTTGTTTGTCCTCAAGTGCCCCGTGCTCTTATCCTTGCAAAGGGAACACTGAGGAATATACAAATAAGTTCACTCAGTTCCCCTTGTGCAGCTGAACGGCTCCTGGTTTTCCTCCTCTAAATTTCTTGTAAAGGAGGTTGCCAAAAAGGCAAAACTCTGATTAAACTTCGTGCCACTGACACCCTTCTGCTGGGCTCCCTCCTCCTAGACCCTGCAGCAGCTTTGTCATTCAGGTTTGGAGTCCTGAAATGTGGATTAAATGCCACGAGGATTCCTGGCTCCTCCCTGACCTGGAATGAGCCATAATTTTTTAGTGCAGAGCACATCAAGTGTGTTCCTGCCTTGTTCCTTCTGGGGTTGCTCCTGTAGGTTCCACAGGTTTATTTCTGGGATAGCATGGAGTGAGAAATSGATCCTTTAGACCATTTTTCTTGGCTTTTGGAAATCTTTGTGGTGAGATCTGTGGTCAGAGAAGGGGATGTGTAAAGGARGGAAAACAGAGTGAACTGATGGCAGAGGAAATTACAGAAGTGGAAAAAGAAGAGTGGAAATTGTGCAATTTCTTGACCTGGAGAATGATAAATGGAAATCTTTGGATGTCTGTGACCTGTTAGGGGTTAGCTGGACTTGACAGGTGTGGGTTAAATAAATCCTTCCCTTTAGGCTGTGCTGAAGAAGATCCTGAGCAGGTTTTGCCATTGGAAGACCTCTGTTCCCACATTTCTTCCCGTTTATTGCTGCCTGTAGGGCACCCTCAGCCTGCAAAATGTTACCTTGAAATTAATTTGTCTTTGCTACCTGTGAAAATTATTTTGTCTGAGATGGAAAAGGTATCTCAGGGGCTTGGCTTTTCTTGGTACTTGCTGTGAATGAGGGAATCCACTGCAGATACCAGGGAGTGCTGAGGGATGGATGGATGGATGGATGGATGGATGGATGGATGGATGGATGGATGGATGGATGGATGGATGGATGGGTGGGTGGGTGGATGGATGGATGGATGGATGGGTGGATGGATGGATGGATGGATGGATGGATGGATGGATGGATGGATGGATGGATGGATGGATGGGTGGATGGATGGATGGATGGATGGATGGATGGATGGATGGATGGATGGATGGATGGATGGATGAAAGTTGATGTCCCATCCCTGAAAGTGTCCAAGGCCAGGTTGGACAGAGTTTTGAGCAACCTGGTCTGGTGGAAGGTGTCCCTGCCCATGGCAGGGGGTTGAAACTAAATGATCTCTAAGGTCCCTTTCAACCCAAACCATTCCATGATTTTATAAATTCATGCCAAGCAGCTCATTGGAAATCTGGGCTCTCAGGCTGTGACCAGTGAGAAGAGATTGGCCCAAGACTCCAAGACTAAAACCCTGTATTTTTCCAGGCACCCCACCCAAGAGCCAACATCAGGGGTTCCTTGTGACCCTTATCATCATCATTCCTCTTAAATCCTTAGGAATTCACATGTCARATCTCCCATCTAAGAGTTTTGCCCTTTTTCTTGGCTCAATATCCTTTTAGGGAGTCCTGGATGTCAAATTTTCTGCCTGTACTGTAATTCCAGGATTAATGTGAGTCAGTGCTTCCATGCATGGCTGGTCTAGGAATGAGACTGTTCCTCAGGAGAGTGTTGTCCTCATGGTTCAAGGAATTTGAAATCCTGTCCTTACCTGGGGATTATTCCTGGATCCTGCAAGTCTTCATTGGACTCTCAGAGAACACATTCCTTAATTAAAKGTGAATAATGAAGCAGTCTGGTCACAGCTGCCTCATCACCTGCCTGTCTAAAGTGTCATAAAATCCTCACAGAATGGTTTGGGTTGGGARGAGCCCTAAAGTTCATCTCATTCCAAACTCCCCTGTACGAACACCGTCCACCAAACCAGGTTGCTCAGGGAAATTTAGAGGCATTTGATTTCATGTTCCCCTAATTTTATTATTTATATTACAGCTGCTGGGAGTGTAATCATGTTTTAGGGGAAAACAGAATTCATAGCAGGTGTTTCTTTTTTGTCTGTGCATGGAAGGAGCAAGCAGAGTTTCCCCTCTTTTCTAGTTACAGCTTTCCTGTCTTGGTTATATGGACACTGAGTTACAGGGATTTGCTCTGAAAGTGGCCCTAAAATTGGGACAACACTCTTGCTTTTGGGAGGAACAGTTTTTAAGTTTTAAAAAGTGTTTAAAGCCARGTTGGATGGAGCTGGTKGAGTGAAWASTGTCCCTGCTCATGGCAGTGGGGTGGGATTAGATGATTTTTAAGGTCCCTCCCAGCCCAAACCATTCCATGATTCTGTAATTCTGTGAGTACAAGTCAGAGGAGCAAGAGAGAATACATAAAGCACATCCCTGAACTGTGATTTTCCTGCAGCAGAACCTCTGGTGTGTAAGGAGCCATCCATTATGTGTTGAGTCYAGCAACCATTTCCCTTTTCAGAGCTCCTCTCCAGGAGCTGCTTTTGAATTATGAAGTGATTTTTTTTTTTTTTTCTTTCTGCTGCTTCTTTAACTTAAGTTGCTGCTCCACTGTCAGGGTTGAGTAATGAAAAGAATTGATCACTTTGCCCTTTCTAATGGCCCTTCACATCCTTATTGGCATGTCCTGTGTGTCCCCCTGCACTTGCCTTTTCTCAGRGTGCAGGACTCTTCATCTTTCTTCATGTAGATCTTTATCTCCAAACCCATTCTTTTTGCTCTTTCCATTGCTTTCCTCTAAGTGCAATCCATTTATTCTACTTCTTTTGCAAAGACAAAGACTCTCCATGCTTCCAGCTACGTAAAGGACAAAACCACAGATAGATTTTGTCATTTTGGCCAAATCCTTGCTGCCAGGGCAGGGTCTGGTGTGTGCTTTCTTAAGGCTGAGTGTTTCCCATGGTASATCCCACATTTTAGAGTGCATTATGAGTGGCTGAGGGAACTGGGGGAGTTTATCCTGGAGAAAAGGAGGATTGGGAGGAGCTTATCACTGCCTGAAGGGAGGTTGGAGCCAGGTTGGGGTTGGTCTCTTCTCCTGTCAAGTGACAGAAAGAAAGGAAATGGCCTCAGGTTGCACCAGGGGAGGTTCAGGTTGGATATTGGGGAGAATTTCTTCACTGAAGGGGTGATCAAGCATTGGCACAGGCTGTCCAGGGAAATGGTGGAGTCCCCATGCCCAGGAGGATTTAAAAGCTGTGTAAATGTGGCACTTGGGGACATGGTTTAGTGCCGGGTTTTGCAGTGCTGGGAAAAGATTTGGACTCGATCTTAGARGTCTTTTCCCARCCTCRGATGGGATGCTGCTGTCCCTTGTCCTGAGAGCTGTCATAAATGGGATAAATAAGGATCTGCCAGCYAATTCCTTTGTCCCAAGCAATAAAAAATCATGGATTTATTGATCATGGCTAATCCATGAAAAGCCATTGGGGGTCACAATGTCATTGTACAACAATTGATCATATCACATCTTGTGATAAGCACCCTAATGTGATATTTCTTAAGTCCTGTAAGTAATTCAGGGATCTTTTAAGGATTCACTGTGCCTCCCAAAAAAAGGCACAGGTGGGAAAGTGGTAGAAGTATGAGTCCTGCTAYGAATTCAGCTCACAGCAAGTAGAATTAAGGGCAGTCTCACAGAAAACTCACTTGTCTTCCCGTGGGTTTTCATCTGAAATTTTGGTCTGTACCAGATTTCTTTAATGGAGCTTTTAATTTGTAGTTTTAATATTTCAAAAATCTAAGCAGAGCCCTGCAAGTGAAATTAGAGTGAGTTCCATTTCCTGTGACCTGTTGCCACCTGCTGCCTGGGAATAAAGATGATGCATTTAAGTAGCAAGGAGAATTTCCATCAATTTTGTAAGGGATGAATTCTGTTGAGAGGGCATCTGGAAGGTGAATCACAAGGAGAGCAGAACTCTGAGCTGGTGTAACTCAGCACAACTTGGGAAAATCCTGACTTGATCCAGCTGAATATGTGGTCATCAGCTGAGCTGGAAGGGCAGATGATGTTTTCATCATCTGGTTGGAAGGGCAGAGCAAATTGATTCCAACAATTCATTCTTAAAGCAGATTTTGAAGCCAGTGGATTCAAATCTGACCATTTGGTGAAGAGAAACATAATTAACATAAAATTTACCTTCTCAGCAGCATCCCTTACAAGCCCAAATCCACATCTAAGTCTTGGATCCAGAYCCAGATCATTGTCATTGTGAGATTYTTTTTCAGGAATGGAAAACCCACCCAGATTTAGATTTTTGGTTTGGTTCAGACCTGGGTCAGATCCATTGCCAGGTTTCCTGTTGGACACTGGTGGCAGTGACATCTGCAGAATGGGTGTACCAGGAATGTTCTGGAAGACAWGATAATTCCAGGAAGCAGAGTTATCTCTGACAGACCTTTTCCAGCAGTTTTTATTGAATTTTATGGTTTCCCCTTGCTGCTGGAATTATTTCATCCACTCAGCCATGTTGTGTTGGCTGATAATTGCACGGAAGACACATCTAGAGAGGTTCCTTATCAACCAAACCTTAACTTTCCATTCAGCTTTTCTGCCTCTCTGAAGTTTTCTTTCATGCATTTGCTGCTTAGCCAGATTTATGAAGGCACAACCACAAATGGGAGCATAGAGAGATTTCAGTGTAATGAGCCAGATTTCAGAGAATTGGAATAAGTAATTTCTCTTTAGGAGTTGTTTGATTGAGGGCTGCCTACTGTTTTTTTGGATATTTTTTTAAWAATACTTTGAAATCATAGTTCCCATTGGGCATTAAAGGTCAGCATTTCCCATCCAAGGTAAAATTACAAGGTGTCAGATTGTGTCATGGCCTTTACCTAACACAAAGGTCTCATAATGCTTGTTCTAATTAAAAGAAAAATAATTCAATTTCCCTGCTCCCTTAGGTAAATTAAATTCCTTAATAATACCATGAAGGAACAGAGTGTGAACAGGCTGTAGGAATATTTGCAAACAGGGTCTCATTCTGACTATAAAAATAAACTGTCACTTCAGYGTGTGGTCATTGCAGAACGGATGTAACAATCCTTGAAAAACCCTTAATGGAGCCAGGGCATTCTATCCTGATGTCCAAACCTGTATTCAAGCTCCAGCTTTGCTCAGGTAAAACTCTCACTGAGGTCTGTGAGGTAACCAGCAAGTAAACATTAAACTCTTGGTCATAGATCAGGAAATGGTGAGCAAGTCCCATGTAAGTACTGCAAAACGTGTTTCATGGTATCTGTCCTGTAATTTCTTGTCTTGCCTGTATTTGTTTGTATTTGGAGGTTTTCTTGTAGCTCCACTTGTCGAGGCCTTCTCTGGCTTGTTAGGTAAAAGCCCACAGAGAAATTCCCCTCATATTCTTGGTGCCAAATAGATGGGATGAGCGACAGCTTAAAATCTCCCTAGTCAGCTGCTAAAATTGTTTGGGATCTTTTTTTTTTTTTTTGGTAGGAGAGATGGATTCCCAAGGAAGACCTTGGGAAAAGAGCTTCTTTCCCATTTGCAGGGCCATCATTCACAGCTAAAGTGGAGATTCCTGGGGCAGCAWCACAGAAAACTTGTTTTGTCCAGCTTTCTGTCTTGTGAATGGAGATGTGGCTTGAATCTCAAGTTAATGTCCACACAGGAATAAACTTACAAGAATTAATTGTCAAACATGGAACAAAAAGCTTTTTTTATTTTTCCAAAGCATCAGCTGTGGAGATCGCACAAGAAAGCTGAAAATTTTCTGACCACAGGGAAATGAGGGTCAGGTTKTAGTCCTCAGTGTGGTGGGGACCATCATCTGTAGGTTAAAGGAGAAACACAGATATTTCAGTCTGCACATCAGCTCTCTGCCTGTCCGTTTGAGTCACTCRAAAGCGTGACACGTCCCAGTGTTGGTGTCTTCCATGTGCTGTGGAAGTCCAAGTGTCTGTGACCCGAGTACCAACAGCCATCGTGACAGACCAGTCTCTGCTGCAACTGTTCCCTTCCCCCTTGGCGACCTTGCAGTGATTGTATTTTGTCTCCTTCCCTTGGGAAAAGCCGTGGTGGTGGGTTAGGAGGGGCAGAGTGGGAAGGGCRTGGAAGGGGGAGGGAGGGATCCGCATCCTTCCTCCCCACCTCCAGTTTTATGCATGACTGCACCGTTGGGAAGTCTCCCCCCCGGTTTGGGCAGCGTGAGTGTGCAAAGCCTCTCCCTGCTTCCCTTGGGAGAGGGGCTCAGGAAAGGTCTCCCACAGGGAGACGTTGGCTGGAGAAATCCTCTGCAGCCTGGTGGGATTGGGAGGCTGAATTAGAACCCCACCTGGAACTGGGTGAGGTGGGGCTGAGCTCTGTGTCCCTCTCCCTTGACAGGGCATCCCTGTGGAGCTCCTGCGTGGTCCTGCCCCTGCTGGCTCTCACCTGGATGTCGGCAGTCCTGGCCATCACCGACCGGCGCTCGGCGCTTTTCCAGATCCTTTTTGCCGTCTTCGACTCCTTGGAGGGGTTTGTCATCGTCATGGTCCACTGCATCCTCAGGCGGGAGGTGAGAGGGAGGAGTTGTTATTTATTTCTACCTGTTGTATAAATTAACATTATTTCCCATAAAAATCACCTGGGAAAGTGCCCAGACAGCCTGGTAACTTCTCTAACCCTACAAACTTTTCCACTGGGGGGGCGATGCCCACAAAAATGACCGTGACATTTTCGGTCAGAGGGAAGGAGGAGTGGATCAGGGTGGAGTTTTTCGCACAGAAAAATGGACTTTTTCACACARATCTGGGGTATTGTGTTGTAATTTTAAGGTTCTCAAACTTGYACACCAGGTTCTGCAGACAWCTTGGTGAGATCMTTTCTTTCCCAGAAAAATAACCAAAATACACCTCCCATGCTTCCAGACCTTTCATCCCCATGGCAGCCTGAGATGGGATTAATATGTCAGGCTTTGCTTGTTTGCCACCAAAATCCCCATTTCAAGAATGTTCACACCCCACYTCCAAAAATGCCACATTAAAGAAGTCACGTGTGTGATTTCAAGAGAGGCGAAACGCCCTGAGATTTGCAGGGTGAAATCTGTGCTGGCATTAACACCTTGATATCCCAGCTAGGAAGTGCAGCCAGCAATAACCAGGCAAGGAAATTGAGGAAATTCTCTGCAGCCTCCCTGTGGAGATTTAAAATGGTGAATTACATCAGGGAAGAAAAGGACGAATCTTTTATGTTTCTTTCATTCTTTTCATCCTACAGAGTGGAGAGACTATTAATAACAGAGGCAGGAAGGGGCTTTTTTTTCAATATTCATTTTATCTTCTTACAATTCCTTTAAATWAAGTAAAACAGATTAATTTCTTATGTCAGGCCAATGAAATCAATGGAATTACACCACTGGCTTGGCTGAGACTCCTTCCACTAATTGCATTATGAATACGAGTCTGCATTTAACTTCCATTGCAGTCACCGGGATTTTTTTTTCCAATTATTTCAGTGAGTTTGGGATCAGATTTATATTACAGGATCATAAGCAGACTTTGCAGACACCAATACCGTGATTAATGTGGGACCATCCACTGTAAACATATTGCAAGCTGCAAAAAAAGGACATTTTTATTCCTGACTGCATAAATCAAGCAAATAGAAGCGACCTGGGCAGTGACCCAGGATTGCTGGAAAACCTCTGAGTTGCTCTTGAGTGTGTGAAATATGTAACACATAAACCCTGTGAAAGAGATGCCTGGGTGCTGCTAAAGCAGGGTCCGTGTCCTTTTGATCTAACAAGGGCTGTTTTTGTTTTGGGTTTCAGCAGAATTTAACGTGGTTTGGTCAGTGTGACCGTGGCCTTTGCCGATCTGTTCCTGCAGGTCCAGGATGCYGTGAAGTGCCGGGTTGTGGATCGTCAGGAGGAAGGGAATGGAGACTCAGGGGGGTCGTTTCAGAACGGACACGCTCAGCTCATGGTAGGGAAACCTCCCACTTCCCCTTTACTAGGGGGTTTCTGGGAATTTTTAACTCACAAATGGTAAGCAGAGGGCTCTGTCCATCACAGATCCTGAATTCACAGAATTTCTAGGTTGGAASAGACCTTCAAGATCATCGAGTCCAACCCATTCCCTAACACCTCAGCTGAGCCATGGCACCAAATGCTACACCCAGTCTTTGTTTAAACACATCCAGGGGTGGTGACTCCACTACCTCCCTGGGAAGACCATTCCAGTACTTTATCACTCTTTCCATGAAAAACTTTTTCCTGGTATCCAACCTGTATTTCTCTTGATGCAGCTTAAGACTGCATCACCCTTCTTATTTTCTTTTGAACTTTTGCCTGAGCAAACGCAGCACTTAAAATGGACTTTTCCCACACAAGTCTGGGGTGTTGCATTGTGATTTTAAGGTTCYCAAACTTGCACACCAGGTACTGCAGACATTTTGGTGAGATCCTTTCTTTCCCAGAAAAATAAAGAATCAAAATACACTTCCCATGTCTTCCAGACATTTCATCCCCATCAAGCTGCCTTGTCCTGGCTGGAGCTAGGAAGTAGTAGTTTAATACTATTTTAATCACAGTCTGTTGGGTTATTATCATAAAAATGCTGTCTCAGAGAGATTTTTTTTTTCTCTTGAAAGCACTTTGCTTCACTGGGAATAGTTTAAGCTCTGTAAATTGTGGTCCTGTTGTGTAAGTCCTTTGCAAACAGTAAAGGAATAAGCTGTGGGGCTTTGCCCTACATCTGCTCCACTGTTATGATGTAGTTGATACAAGAAACACTTAATTTCAGAGGTTAAGATAAAGATAYCAGGAGAATCAGAGGATTTGAGCAACATCCAAAAGCTGCTGGTTAATATTAGAGCTACAGCACAACCCAGTGATGTTTTTTTCCAGTCACTCCTGTGCTGAGCAGTTTCTGCCTGGGTACCAGACCTCCTTTCAAATAGCACAATCTTGGAGTCAGAGGTTTAATTCCACCACACCCCGGTGGTGTTTTCTAAAAACAGGTGCTTCATTTCTCATTTAAATGCAGASTCTTCTCATTTTCAGACAGGTTCTCGCTCTGCCTAATTGTGGGTAATTAGAGGGCCCCTTGCATGCCTGGTGCTTTGGCTTCTTCAGTAATAAACACCATAATCACACCCAGTCTCAATCCTCTTTCCCATAAGTTAACACCCAGAGCTTTTTTATTCTCCCTCAGTAAACCACATGCCTTCAAATTATTTATGTAASCCCCTCCAGATTCTCAGCATCCTGTAAAAAAAAAAGTGGATCCTGTATTTGTCAGTCTGTTGTCACCATCCCAAGTTTCAGGGTTTTGCATCTCTGTACAAACGCCACATTTCCATTCATTATCAGGCACCTTGTGAAATCCTGTGTCAGCTCTGAGTTTTTTAGCAATGTTGCATTTCCTCCTGCACTGCTGATGGGTGTGTGGAGGAGCAGGGAGCTTACAATCACTTTCCTCACATTCCAGCACAAAAAACTGCGGAGTCTGGCTGTGAGTGATGACTCCCCACTGGTATTTTTAGAGGGGTACMATGTTATTTTGTTGTAAAACCACCAAAGAAATCAAAAGCTTTTGCAGGATGGCRTTTTTGCTGTTACCTTTTCCGTTTATCTCCAAATCTGCCCAACTGGTGAAAAGGGGATTAGCTGAGTAGAACTGTTTTCCCCCCAAAGTCTTGTTGACTGGTATTAAATATAAACCTGTCTTTCATTTATTTTTCAGCAGAACTAGTGCAGGCTGTTCAGCTGCATTTTTCTGGAACTCCTCTCATGAAAATGAGATTATATTTTTCTGTGTCATCCCATTTGCCCATTCGAATGTTAGTTCAGTCCTATTTCTCTTMTGTTCTTTTCAGATTTGTTTGATATCCCAAAGAATTTACTGGGAACTTAACATCAGGAGGGCTGAGATAGTTCAAAGACTCTTGGCTCTCAACCTGCTAATATTTAAGTGTTTATCCCAGGGGGATGGGGATTTTTCCCACATTCTTCTCAGTGTTCAAATGGATCTCATTTCATCACATTAACACAATTATGTTAAGTGTCTTTCTGAAATGATACCAGGAATAATCAGTGAACTCTTCTACCTTTTGCCAGTCTGCAGCTTCCCCAATACTCCATGAAAGCTCACGGCCCGCTGTGACTCAGTTTATCCAGTTCTTTGAAATGTTATCTGCTCAAAGCTTCAGAAAAAGGATTAACTCCTCCTGGGAGAAGAAAGGAGTTCCCTTTGGCTGCACAGACCACTTGAAAAAGTCATTCAGCCTTTGTGCCTGTGGGAGCCATTGATTTTATATGTTAAGAGTTTCAGAAGCAGAGATTTGTTCCCACTTCATGTGACTTGGTGGGAACACAAGAAAGCCCAGTGGGGGTGGAGGATTCCCAGCAGGATCCCCAGATCTCTTTAATAAAGCGTGGGGAATCCACTTCAAATTATGTCTGGAGTGGTATATCCAAAACAGTTTGGGCCAGGAAACTGTTCCCTGTTTTTTTTAGGAGTGTGCATAAATCTATTCCAGCAAGATATTTTAATCTGCAGCCYAGCAATAAGTGAATGGATGAGCAGTTAGAAAGAAACGTTTCAGCTTTATCAGTGATAAAATTCAAAAGCCAACGGGTGGAAAAACATGGTTTGTTTTCCATGTTTGAAAATCCAAGCCAAACCTCTCTCCTGGCGCAGGCTGTGCCCACCTCACTGATTAAAGTGGGGGTTTTGCATTTTCCAAGTTTTCCTGTCCGTCACCACCCCCTGTTGACCACATCCTCTGTGTTCTCTGTCTTTCAGACCGATTTCGAGAAGGACGTGGACATGGCTTGTAGATCAGGTGAGCACATCACAGGTGAGAATCAGCAGGTGACCTGGTTTGGGGATTGAACTAGGCCATTTTTTTTTTCCCTTTCTGTTTCCTTTGTGTGTGTCTTGGTGCCTTGCATGTCCTCACGTGGGGTTGCCTTTCCTTTCCTTTCAACCCCGGCCAAAAGAAAGCAACACCCCGAATTCTCCCTTTGCTTTTCCTATTTTCCTGTAGCTCTTTTGGCCTTTTAACTGAGATCAAGCCTTGCCTCTGAGGAATTTTTTGCCATGTAACAGGGTGGCAGAGAAGAGCATCAAGGAAGAAGAGATGGGATCCATCTCTTCCTACTGGAATCCTTCTTTGTTCCAGCAACCCCTGCCCAAGGGGGTCACACCAAGCTCAGGCAGCTCTGTGCTGCTCRTGAATGGTGTCTTTGTAGAAAGTCTGGAATCTGGAGAGCCTTCCCACCACTCCACCTGGCTCCAGGCTCTCCTGTGCACCTGGAAGTGGTTGGATGTCTCCTCTTCTGGCTGCTCCTTTCTGCTGTGTGTTCATCACACAGGTTCCTTTGGGTCCTGAGGATGTGCATGAGTCGACAGCCCCTTTTCCCAATAATCCCAGAGGTGTCTGTGCTGCCTGGATTCTCCCTGGCTGCCTGTTCCTCTCTGCAGGTCTCGTCCTCTCCTGGTCCTGGCATGCCTGACCTTTTGGCTGAGGTTGTTTTTCTTACCCTTTGTAGATACTGAGGCTTTCATTTGCCCTCCCAGACTTCTCCCCTCTGCCAAGCAAGAGAAATACCAGCTTGCTTGGGAATTGCATAATTCATATCTTCCAAACCAGGATCTTCCCAAGCCAAGGACAGCACTCTCTGTGTTCATTTACCACTATGGCAAAGCTTCTCTCTCTGTTTTTTTATTAATCTTTCTTTCTTGCCTTCCTTCTTTCCTTTTTTCTTGTCTTCCTTCCTTCTCTCTTTCTCTCSTTCTTTCTCTGCCCTGCCTTTTTTCTTTCTCCCCTCCTCTCTCTCTTTCTGTAAACATCTACCTGTCCTTTTCATTTATCTTTTTCTTTATCCCATCTATCATTTATTTATCTGCTTCTAATGTATTTATCTATAATTCATCTCTTTCGTTCTGTCTCGCAATCACTTATTTATCTCTGTCCTCAGCTGTCTGTCTTGCTGTACCTGTTATTTATGTATTTCTATCTGTCAACATTTGTCCCTGTCACTGTGTTTCTGTGTATTGTCTGTCACTGTCACTATCATTTATCTGTCTAATATCCATCTATATCTTATTTATCTTTTCCTGTCCTTCTCTCTGCCTCACTCCCTCTCCCTGTGCTTATCACAGTCACAGTATATTTATCTCACTTACCCCCGTGATATCTTATTTCATGGTCTCTTTCTGTCCATTTATCTCTTTCAGGGTCTGTCCATTTTTTTTTTCTTTCTGTTTTTCTGTCTCACACTCTCTAATCTAATTTCTAGCTGTCAGCCTCTTCTCATTTGTCTCCCTCCTTCTCTTTTGACACCAAATATCTCAGTCCCAAAAAAATCACGTGTGAAAAACGTGTGTGTGGGGCTGTGTCTGAGTCGAGGGGATGCTCAGGGAACATTCCCCAGGCACAGAGTCAGCTGTGAACCACTGCACATTCCTCCTCTAGAGGAGCCTTTCTGGATCTGCCACCACACCTCTTAATCCCAAATCGACTTTCCCAGAGGAAGGGAAGGAGCTGATTTGTTTCACGTGATTTCAAGGCAGGAGCCCCTGGATCAGCAGCTTGCCAACAGCCTAAGCTTCCCCTCCTTTGCCAGCATCCAGCTCTACAAYTTGTATTTGTCTGCCTGGAGATTCTCCTCCTCTCATAAAGCACTGTTAGATTGTGCCAAGATAAGGAGTTAATAATAAACCTCATTTCAGAGACCTTTTGGAGTGGGGCATCATCCCATGCACTCTGCTTATTGAATAATAACAGCCAGGAACCTGTCCAGTGGTTTCTGGCCATCATTTCTCCTGGAGGCACCACCTCCCCTCTTGTGATGGGTTGGAGATGTGGCTGAGACCACTCATAACCCCCTCGTGTTGATCCCCTGGTAGAATTTGCTCCAGGGCTCAGTGTTGAAGGCACACTCTACTCCATGCTTGGAGATTTCCAAGTGGAAACCTCTCCAAACCTATTTTCTGCAGCTGATGTGAGCGTGGAGAAGAGCCTGGATCAATAAACCTTGCTGGGACTCCCAAGGGAGGGGTTTGACTTGCTCTGATTTATCCCAGCGATTGTGGCTGCCAGAGTTTTTAGCTTTTTAAAAGCTTTTTACAAGCTCTTTTTATTCTCCTTGGTGCCCTGCTCATCCTGCCTTGCCTGCTCTGTAGTCCTGAGGGGGGAACTTTGATCCTCCCTCACTCCCACTCGGAGCTGGCAGGAAAATCAATGTATCCTCAGTGCCATGGGATGCCCACGTCCCACCTCTGTCCCACAAGGAGCMGCTGAATAATGTCAGCTCACCCCAAAAAATCCTAAAAGAGACCCATTTACCCAATTTTATTTCCTCCTGAGATGGGTGAAAGGGGAGCATACATTTCTTTCTCTTTTCCTGTGCTGAAATCCTAGGTAAGTAGCCCACAACACTTTGTCCCTGCCCCATGGTCTGATTTCCATGATTTTCTCATTTTACACCCAATGGACATATCAAGATTGATGTCATTATTTCCCCAAGATCTTTGTTGCAGCCTGAAATCAACTGAGCAATAGATTATTATGCCTGGAAAAAGGGCAAATGTTTTTTTTTTGTGGACAGTGTTGTGTGGGAATGAGCTTCCAAATGTCCTTTATGACAGTGTTCACTTCCTCCTTAGTTTAAAGTTTTTAAGGAATATTCCCGTTCACCACTTGCTTTCCTGAAGGGAAATCGAAAATTGCTAAACAACGAGCTCTCAAAAAGGCTTACCATGATTACTGGAATGTAAGATTCTTTGGWGAGCAGTTTGAAATTCATGACAAAATGTGGTGTGTTTCAAAATACCGGTTTATTAACACTGGGACTGTTAAGGGAAGAGAGCAATCTGAAGTATTTTAGTGAGCTAAAACAAAAATTTAAATTTGAAAGTTGCTGGAACTTGATGATCTTTTAAGTTCTCTTCTAGCCTGGGGCATTTTATGATTTTATAGTTGTATGAATCATTGATAATGTTGTATTTCAGCTATTTCCTGAATCAAAATATTTTTTTATATGAAAGCAAGCTTTTATTTTAAAGAATTCTACTCCTCAGGCTAATAATGTATAGATTYCATATATACATGCATATACCAGATGTACTAAATATCTAAAAATCCCTTTGGTTTTCAATGTATTTTTATCAATATCTTGGCTTAGATAGGAGTTTTGGCCACGGTTGTGTTGGAAAACTCACATCACAGAGAAATCTCCCAAAATAACAAAGTTTTTTTCCTCCCCAGCTCCAATTTTTCCTTCGGTATCATGGATTTTAAAAATATAAATAACATTAAAACACTGTTGTGCCTTTATAAATAATGTTAAACACCATTGGGAGAGGTTCTGGTGGGAAGTGACTGTGGGAGGTGTCTTGATGTGTCAACGAAACCCCAGGGGAGGTGCTGAGGACACTTGTCTGTCTCCCCAGTGCTGAACAAGGACATCACCACGTGCAGGACCTCGACCATCACGGGGACCCTCAAGCGCCCGTCGCTGCCCGACGAAGAGAAACTGAAACTCAGCCACCAGAAAGGCTCCTCCAACTTCAACAGTCTTCCAGCCAACGTCTCCAAGATGCACCTCCAGGGCTCCCCGCACTACCTGGGGGCCATCAACCTCAACGAGTTCAGCAACCACTCCCTCACCCTGAAGAAGGACAAGAACCAGCCGCCGAAATCCATCTACATCTGCGACGGGGACATCTTCAAGAAGTTGGACTCGGAGCTCTCGCGGGCGCAGGAGCAGACCCTGGACACCAGCTACGTGATCCTGCCCACCAACACGTCCACCTTGAGGGCCAAACCCAAAGATGAGAGCAAATACAGCATCAACATCGACCAGATGCCTCAGACACGGCTCATCCACCTCAGCATGGCCACCGACCCCGGCTTCGTGGTCAAGAGCCCCCCGCGGGAGCCGGTGACCGTGGCCTGCAGCGAGGTGCAGGGTTCCTCCATGATSCAGCAGCAGCAGCAGCTGGCTCCACAGAACATCTCCAACGAGTCACAGATTCCCAACAGCCTGTGTGACACGGGTGACTCAGGGAACTCGGGTGTGGTGTCCAAGAGCGAGACCGTCTCCACCCTCTCCATGAGCTCCTTGGAGGTGAGTGTGTGAYGCTGTTTTACACCACAACAACGCAGACTCTGAGCCTCAGAAGGATGAAAATGACTTTTTTATTTTGGGGATGTGTCTTTTTTATATACTGTTTTACACAGACCAGTTTTATTGGTGACACAAAGGCAAACTTCTTCACTCACATTGGTCAGGCCAGAGGGACATCAAGAAGAAGTCCCTCTTAGGAAAAGGAATGAATAACATAGTACAGTTACAAAAACATCWCTCCTGTTTACAGAAAATACTCTGGGGAAAGAATTTCAGAAAACCAAAATATCTCAGGCACRGAACCAGGGCTACAAGTGTGGGAATTGCAGTGTTGTTCTCCCAGCCCTGGGTGGTGTTCTGCCCTCAATCCGGCCACTCCAGGGAGTTGGAAAGAAGAACTTTGGGGGAAATGCAGCCCAGGGTGCAATGCCAGTGTCATGTTACCCTGAGGGACCACTGGCATGTGATCATACTTTGGAATGTGATGTCCCAGCTTCCAGAGCACATTCCATTGCTGGATCAACCTTCTTTAGCCCTGCAGGTGCTGCAAAGTCAAAAAAAACCCTGTTAATTTGTCAAAGACTGTTCATTTTAATGCCAGGCACGTGGCCTGCCTTATCTTCTCCCCTTTATATCCTCTGCCCTGTTTCCCATTTTGATGGTTTCAGTCATGATGCAGATGAGAAAACCCCAGTGATCCAGACTGGACAGGGCTTGGAGCAGCCTGGGATTGTGGAAAGTGTCCATGCCCATGGCAGGAGGTTGGAACTGGTTGATTTTAAGATCCCTTCCAACATAAATGATTCAATAACTCTAAATATTTGGCACTACCCGTCGTGAAGAGCCAGAAACACACATTAGAGGTGTAGGAAAAGGGAAGGGAGAAGGACTTTTCCTGTTTTAACCTCTTATTAACTTTTACCCATCTCTTTCTCTCCCGAATATCCAGAGGCGGAAATCCCGGTACGCAGAGTTAGATTTTGAGGTGAGTAAATCCCTTTCTGAATGTTGGTCCCAAATTTTTTGAGCCACCCTCTCCAATTATCTCACCCATGGCAGAGCAATCCATATTTAGCCTGCTCATTCATGGAAAGKGAAGTCCTTCTAGAAGTTGTCTTGCCTCTCCTGGGCAGCAGAAGGTAGAAGTGAAATGCAGACAGGTCAAATTAAAAAGAAAATGAGATTGTGGAACAGTTTTAATGATCTTAGCTGAATTCTGCATGCTTGGGTGAGCTCTGAACACATTTACAGAGGTGACAAACTGAGGAAAGGCTGGGCATGGGGACAGGTATCAGTTAAAGAAGGGCAGCAAACTTCCTTAGGACACTGACAGTCAAGCTCAAATTCTGCAGCACAAAACTTTGATTGGTGCAAGTTTAAGGGACCTTTTTAGGTCAAAAATCAGTATTTTCCACTTCCTCCCACCGTCTCACCTTGAAAATGAAGGCAGTGCTGTCGTGGGTCCTCAGTAAATGCTGAAGGTATTTTAGGCACCTGCAGGGAGGCAGAGCTGGGATTTGATGATGTGACTCTGGCTGTGTTCCTGCTGAACGGGCTTTGMTGACCTTTGTGGCCCTTTGCGTTTGCTCCAGAAAATCATGCACACAAGGAAACGTCACCAAGACATGTTCCAGGACCTGAACAGAAAACTCCAGCACGCAGAGAAGGAGAAGGAGTCTCCAACAACGGACAGCAAGGTTAGTCAGACACTTCCAGAAGCCCCCTGGTGCCAGCAGGAACGTGGGAAACAGCAGGAAATTGGTTTTCTACCATGCATGTTGCAAAAAACCACACGTGCACCACACAGCAGGCCAGGAGGAGGATGTCTGTCCCCATGTCTGTCCGTGGTGTTGTCTTCCCTGTGTCTGTTCTTGKCATTCCCTCCCAGGTCATCCCTTTGTGCCCTGTTCATCCACTCCTASGTAGGAACTGGAAATTGGGTTGACCATGAGGAAATCTGGGTGGAAAGTGGAGAGGGCAGAAGGAGGGGAAGCATCTCCCGTCCCTTGTGGGGTCAAGGTGGCAGTGATGGGACATGTAGGGTGGCCACAGCAGTGGGATTGAAGGTGTGATGTTGGGAGCACATTTTGGGGAGTGGAGCCCATTAAATGTAGGTTATTTGTGACAGCTGATGACCTGTGATATGAGCATGTGTAACTGAGCGAGTCCASACAAGGCCATGAAGGTTCTCCAAGGGCTGGAGCATCTCTCCTATGAGGAAAGGCTGAGAAAATKTGGATTGTTCAGCCTGGAGAAGACTCCTAGATGAGCTTATTGTGGCCTTTCATTAGCCACAGGAGCTGGAGAGGGATTTTGACGAGGTCACATAGTGACAAGACTGTGACAACCAACAAGGGGCAAGGGCTTTAACCTTGAAAGAGRGTAGGGTTAGTTTGGATATTAGGAAGAAATTCTTCCCTCTGAGGGTGCTGAGRCCCTGGCACAGGRTGCCCAGRRAAGCTGTGGCTGCYCCATCCCTGGAAGTGTCCAAGGYCASCTTGGACAGAGCTTGGAGCAACCTGGGATAGTGGAAGGTGTCCCTGMCCATGGCAGGGGATTGGAATGAGATGATTTTTATTCTCTTTTCTTACCCAAACCATTCTGTGATCCTGTGATATCCGTGTTTTTTCCCTGACAGGAGCAAACTTCCAGGGAAAAGGGGACTCCTTGAAAGGAGACAGACTTAGGGAAGGACCTCTCAACCTTTCATAGGGGCAGAGATCTGGGACTGGAAAAAATTATCAGGAGCCTCTGTAATAGTTGGTGTTGTAGATAACAAAATAAGGAAGAGCAGGCAGATGGCACCTTGCCAGCTGGGCAAGGACTGAAAGGCTGCAAGGAATTCTTACACCTCCAGCTGAAGAAAAAAACAAGCAGCAGAGCCAGGTTGACAGTAAGAAATTAAATTTCTTGCATTCAGGAGAGAGGCAAGGTGAGCTATTATAACACTTCTTGGTGATTTCTAGTCAAAGCCCCTCATGACAAGAAAGACATTGAGAGGCTGGAGAGAGAGGGGCAACAAAGATGGGGAAGGGACTGGAGCACAAATCTGATGAGGAGCACTTGAGGGAGCTGAGAGGACTCAGCCTGGAGAAAAGCAGATTCAGGGGGACCTTCTGCTCTCTAGAACTCCCTGACAGGAGGTTGGAGGCAGGTGGAGGGGGTCAGTCTCCTCTCCCAGGTAAAAAGTGATAGAACCAGATGAACCAACTCCAGCTGCACCAGGGGATGTTCAGGTTGGGTATTTGAAAAAAWTTCTCCAGTGAAATGGTGACCAAGAATTGGAGGAGGCTGCCCCGGAGAAGTGGTGGAATCACCATCCCTGGAAGTGTTCAAAAACCACGTGGATGTGGCACTTGGGGACATGGTTTAGTGGTGGGATCAGTGATCATGGAGGTCTTTTCCAACCTCAATGGTTCCATGAGCCTAAGACAGATCCAGGATGCAGCACCCCCTGCAATGTTGCAGATGTGGCACTGGTGGGGCTTATTTTGGTGGGGCTCTCTTGGAGGTGACAACAGAGCTCAGAGGGTGATGGAACAGGAGGTTTGGGGGTTTTTTTGGAGGGGAGCAGAGCACTACAGAGCCTTTGGTCTGTGTTCTGACCTCTCAGCAGTGCAGTGCTGAGCTTCAGAGRTGTTACCCCAGCAAATCCTATTTCCACTGCGTGTGGCAAGGTGTCATTATGGGCTGTCCAGTGTAACGGAGTGAGAGGCAGTGGATCTGCAGGATCAGATCCAAGAATCCTGCCTGGCCCCRAATCCCAATGTGTCTCACGCAGTGTCACCTCTCTGGGGTTGTTTTTTGGTGGGTTTTTTTTGCAGTTTTTTGAGTATGATGCAGCTGTAAACCAAAAAAAAAAAATGCTTAAATCCAGTGTAAAAGCTAATCTGTGGTCTATTTGCAGGAGGGGTTTATAGATTGGGAAGGTTTTAGCATTTCAGAGATGCATCTGTGTAGAGTTAAAGTTGCTGCTGTCAGCATCAAAGAGCTTTGAGATGCTGAAGGAGGTTCTGAAGGTGGCTTTTGCATATTGACTGAATTTTTCAAGTTGGGAATTTTCCCTCGGATGTAACAGGAGAGAGGGAGCTTGTGAAGAGTAGGATTGGCAAGTCAGGAGTGGGTTTTGGTTTAAAAAATATCCAAAGCAACACAAAGTCAAATAAATAGTTTTTTTTGCACCCCTTTATCTACCATTTTCTGCTGAGGACCCCTTTGGAACTCAGGCCCCATCTTCAGCTCGGCTTGAGAAGGCAAAGAGCAGATAACAGGGATTAAGGGAACAACAAAAGAATGTTTTCTCTTTTATGTATGTTTAGGTTATAAAACGATGGAGTGTTTCTTCTGGTGGCAGAGATAAAACAAACCTTAGTGTAAGTCTGACTTTGATTTGCATTGCAGAGCATCCTGGACGTGTCCCAACCCTTTCCATGCCATGAATCCAAACTTTCTTTAACCAGCTCCGTGCCTCGTGGGCATGAACAAGGTCAGCAGGATGCTGGGGTAGTACCCCTGAACCCTTCCTCATCCCAGAGCAGAAGGGATGTTCTGGGTCTGCTCCATCTGCCTGCATTGCTGATTTCCCTTTTAAATAAACAACCACAAAGTCAAGCTCCCAGGTCTCTCTCCAAGCCTGGCATTTTCCCAACCTCTCCTGGCAGGAATGTCCCGTTGTCCTCAGTCCTTTCCAGGGTACAATGCTTGTCCTGATCTTGCTGTTCCTCTCTCCTCCCTCACCTCCAAGGTCAGAAAAGTGCTGATGAAACTGAAACTAAATGTCTGCACAAGACAGGCGTCCTGTGGGGGTTCCTGTGAATGGTGCTGGCCATTTTTAGGGATCAGTTTTTTAGGGATTTTAATGYAAATGCTGTCCCCACAGTACTCCAGTGGTATCCAGTACCACATCACAGTAAACACAAACTGTCACATGAGCTCCTGAATTGTCAGATTTTAAGGAAACACCAAGAGAAGAATGGSATGAAGGAACAGATGTTCAGTCTCTTTAGGAAAAAGGGTGGAAAATTCAACTATGACATTTATTTGCTGTTGAGAACTTCTCCAGCTTCAAGGGTAAAACAGGATTTTTAGAACCCCTTTTTGAGGGGTTTTCAGCCAAGATAAAAAAGTTTGTATAAGCACATGTTCCTCCTTTTTAGGTATCCTGATAGATGGAAACTTGGGATAAGTGTTAGTGCTGTGTACATTTGATAAAGAAAAAAGTCCTTTGCTCACTTTCCCAAAGAAGTTACTGACAGAGCTGGAAACATAATCAGGGACTCACAGAATCATTAAGGTTGAAATTACCTCTAAAATCATCAAGTCCAACCACTAAACTGTGTCCCAAAGTGCCACAACTAAAAATTCCTCCCAGGATGTGACTCCACCACTTCCCTGGGCACTTGTTCCAATATTCAATATCCAATCTCTCTTGGCAACCCTTTCAGTAAAGAATKTTTTCCTGATATCCRACCTAAACCTCCCCTGGCACAACTTGAGGRCATTTCCTCTTGTCTAATCCCTTGGGAAGAGAGACTGACTCCCATCTGGATACAAACCTCCTTCCAGGGAGTTGTAGGCAATTTTAAGTGGAGACAAGGTTTGGGGATGAATTCGGCTTTTCCATCAATCTGTGGTTSAGGAGTCCTAATCCACATCCCACTGGGATTGGGGTGTCCCCACTGCCATCAGTTTAAGAGAATTTTGGGGAGCAGGATAGTTCCTGGAATGCCAGTCAAGTCATATTCCAGGCAGTCCCAGGAATGTGGCACTGGCCACAGTTACTGTTCCACTGCAGTTATTTTGCTGGAAATCAAAGCACATTCCTAATGGTGAGCTAAGTTGAGCCTTGGAGTACCGTAATAAAGAATTGCCCTTCCTTGGGGAATAAACRTGGATTTTTCCATATTTTCTTTTCCAGTTTATTACGTAAAATTTATTCCATGTGACACGYAGTTCCTTTYGTCTGTACCTCAAYTCTAAAATGCTCCCACTGGAAGCAYCCTCAACTGTTCCTGATTAAAATCCCATCTTCCAGCAGGATCCATGTTCAAAGCACACAGGGCCACACATCCAGGTGGTGTTCAAGCCTTGGCCACCTCATCCCTGCAGCAGAAAAATGTGGTCACACTCAAAATGGCTTAAGCTGAAGGAAGGACGTTTAGATGSGATATTGGGRAAAAGTTCATCCCTGTGAGGCCCTGGCACAGGTTGCCCAGAGGAGCTTTGGATGTCTCATCCCTGGAAGTGTCCAAGGCCAGGTTGGACAGGGCTTGGAGCAACCTGGGACAGTGGAAGGAGTTCCTGCCCATGAAACAGGGCTGGAATGAGATGATMTTTCAGATCCCTTCCAACCCAAACCATTCTGGAATTCGGTGATTTGTGGCTGTATGGACTGATCAGGGGCRTAGACACTCTTTCCCAAAGTTCATTTTTCCATACTAGGGAATTGAGATAGGAGCAGGGTGACATCCAGCAAGATCTGATGACTGCCAGATTGAAAAGTCAGGTTTTTAATGCACTGATGGATCTCTGTGTCCTTATCATGATCCTGCAGGTCCCTTCCCACTCTGGATATTCTGTGGTAATTTTTTTCTCCCTTGAAGTCTTCGACTTCAGGTGAGGCAAAGAAGGTGGAGGTGATTTTTTTCCTAACTCAGAAGGAAGTTTTGGGGTTGTAGGCAGGAATTTTTTTTCTGGAATTTGGGACAGATTTTCTCTGCCCACCTGAAGAGACAGAAGAATCTAAAAATAGCACCTCAGGAGCAGCTGGTTTGCTGTGCTCACCCTCCTCCCAAACCTGTGGAGGTTTCACACTGTTGTCCTTCCATTTAATCCCAGACCAAATTGGAAGCTGGTGTAGCCCCTGAGCAGAAAACGGAATGAGCTCTGTGTGTGTGGAATATTTATCCCCCTGACAGCTTATTTGCAACCAGGAAGCATCAAAGGAACCAAAGACTTGGACACAACCACAGCAGGATTTGCATCAAAATACCCAGCCACCCCCACCCAGGCATCCTGATGAAAATTTAAAGCTCTCTTGGTGTCTGGGATGCACCAAACCCTCATTTTTAAGGCTGCAATAAGCAGTGAGTGGCTTCCACATGGATTATAAATCTCTSCTTATATAAGGGAGATTTTGGATGTATATTGGAATGTTAGCTTGGGACTGGCTCAGACAGCAGAGTTSTTCTTTCCTAATCACTCCCATCACTTTGACTCCTTCTTTACCTCCCCAGTTGCTATGGGAAAAAAAAGAGAAAATCCCATTGTTGGAAAACCTTGCTGCAAGTTTGTTTCTCCTTTCAAAGCCTGACCTTTGCCTGGCAGACTGCAGGCTCCACCACACAATTTCTTCCCCTTTTTCCTCCTAAATACACAGAGTTATTACCCAGGTCTGAATTCTTGTAGCTGAGAGTTCTTCACATTAAAGCAGGGCAGTGGTTATTTTCAAGCTGCTTTGTACTACACAGGAAATGTTTTTCCTGTGCAGATCTGTGTTCTCGGGGTTTAACATCTCCAGTGCTGCTGCTCCCTGAGAGTTAATTGCTAAAGAAATTCCAGGGTTKGGGCTGGACATTGAGAGGGCTCTGTGGTTTTGTAGGCTTTTAAAAAAGCCAAGGTTTTGCTTCTCCTGTGCTTTGATAGCTCTGGAAGTGACGCTCCTGCCTTCCCCCTCAGCAGGAACCCTTTGATCCATCTCCATTAGAGAAGCTGGAATCACATCCATATCCCTCTTTTCCTGCCAGCATCTGGCTTGGCATTCCTTTTAAACAGCAGCTCTTTGCTTGTGTGGAGGTCAGCCCTGGACAGAGCTCTGYAAATTCCTTGGATTTGCTCCTCCTTGTTGATGAGCTCCCTGCCACATTCAGCTCCCTGCAGCTGGAATGGCTTTTGCTTTGGCTCTTGTCCTGCAGATCACGTGCAGGATCTGGACTCAGTTTATAATTCATAGGATCACAGAATGGTTTGGATTGGAAAGAACATTAAAGATCATCTCATCCCCCCATGGGCAGGGACACCTTCCACTATCCCAGGTTGTTCTGAACCCTGTCCAACCTGGCCTTGAACACTTCCAGGGATGGGGCAGCCACAGCTTCCCTGGGAAAAAACACAACTCTCAAATCCTGTCCCAAATCTCKGTTGATCCTGAAAAGCTCCTGCTGCAATGCCATTTTAAAAAGGTATAAAGTTTTTTCTGCTTATCTTTTCCTTTATTCCCTTCTGGACAGTGTTTCTATCTTGATTCCTCACTTTCTTTTCTCCCAATGAGATTTTTCTTAGCTTTCCTCTTCGGGCATCTGGAGATTTGCCCATTCCACCAGAACTGGCTTTGGCAACCAAATGGAGTGTTGAGAAAAAAGGACCATGAAGTGGGCCTGGAGGCACAGCACAAGGRCAAAGGGTCTTAAGAKGACAGAGGGCAGGKWYAGATKGGATATTAGGAAGAAATTCTTCCCTGTGAGGGTGGGGTGGCCCTGGCMCAGGTTGCCCAGAGAAGCTGTGGCTGCCCCATCCCTGGAATTGTCCAAGGCCAGCTTGGACAGAGCTTGGAGCAACCTGGGATAGTGGAAGGTGTCCCTGCCCATGGCTGGAGGTGGGATGAGATGATCTTAATGTCCCTCCCAGCCCAATCCATTCCCTGATTCTATAATTCTGTGATTTTATGAATATTGATGGATATTGGAGCTCATCCCCAGGTAGGGCTGTGTCTCCCTGGAGTGCTCTGCTGCAGGAATTGGAAAACTGGGAATCTGCTGGCTGGGTGTCCCTCTGCAAGGGAAACTCCACTGTTGGGAAGGGTGTCTCTGTGTCACATCTTGAATCCTCTCTGCACTGCTTAAAGGCAGATTTTAACAGACCAATTAGTGCAGCTTTTATAGGGAGGAGCTGTGCATAAAGTCTGATAATTACCACAATAAATTCTGTTATGAAAATGACGTCAAATCCTAATTCAGTCAGCCATAAACCATCTGCCAGCTCCCAGGTATCCAAATACACCATCAATCAGAAGTTCACCTCCTCCTGCAGATCATCCAGCACMTTTTGTCCCAAGAATTAGGGGACAAAATTTATCCCAGAGAAACATGTTCCCTKTATCCTCTGCTCCAACACCAGGCAGTGCCACCAGCACACTGAAACTCCTGKTTTTTTATACTCTGAAGTCTGAATAATTCTTTATAGAGTCTAAATAAAAGACTTCATTAAAAAAGTCATGCTTTGGGTGCTCTTGGTCCCCTCCTGTATCCCCAGTTGCCCCCGTGAGGCAGCTTTGAGAGTTTTCAGCATTTTATGGAATTTAAGTCCTCCAGGTGGGCTCTTCACAGACCATAAGCATTGTCCCAAAAAAGGTTTGGGATTGGACCAGCTGGATTAACAGCAAGGATGCTCTGGAAAGCAGCCTGTTCCTCATGCTGGTGGGACCACAGGTGTTCTGTGCAGCCTCCAGGCTTTTCTGGAGTCAGTAAAAGACTTCCTTGATCCAGAGCCCGTCCACCTTCAGCTGTGTGGCCTCGCTGGAATTTGTCTCACAGCCATCCCTTCAGGATGGATGAACTTCAGGGAATACAGTAGCAGAAGACAAATTTTTATAGCCCAGCAAATGCTGGGTATTTCAAGTTTCCTAACTGATCTCCAAGCGAAAACCACAAATTATTTCTACTTTCTTTTTTTTTTCCAATTTAATTTAATGAAATTCTGAACAAAGCCAGCCACTTCCTTTTATTTTGCTTTTCTCCTCAATAAAAAAAAAAAAAAAAAAAAAGAAAAAAATATAATCTTTGTAGTTCAGTAGCATAAAATGAAAGAACTGCAGCTACTTGTTTCTGAGAAGGAAAGGAGAATTTATCATTCTCTAAAGAAACAAGACAGCTTTCCCATTTTCTAATCACTTTTCATCGACATTGATCTGAAGATGGATTGGACGAGCGTGAGCCACATTTATCTTTCAAATTCCCTTCTCTACGCTCTGAATAACTTCATCCTGGTCCTGCAGTCATCACTGTTATGGGGAGAGACCATTTGAGTCATGAAATATCCTTCAAGCTGACACCAGAGGCCAGGAAAACAGCAGGGGAGAGTAGCTGCTTCCAGGGGAGTTAYCACCGAGTGCTCAGCAGAATATCCTGAATTGCTCCTCGGGTTATTCGGGGTAACCATAAAAACTGGGTGTTAAAAAATGGAAACCAACAAAAAAACAAACAAGAACCCCACAAAACAAACACAGGGAGGTGCAGCTTGAGCAGCCTGAGCGGTTCAGGGGCTTTGGCTGAAGAGGGAAATCAAAGCTGTGCCTCAGAGCAGACTCCTGGGCTGTGTTTGTGCACTGCAGGGATGCTGCTCCTGAGGAGAAGATTTGCACTGGGATACAGGAGCTGGGGATGAAGCCAGGCTGGACCCCTGTAGGCAGCACAGGAAAGTGTGGAGGGTGAGGGAGGGGATTCTGCCCCTCAAATCTGCCCTGGTCAGACCCCACCAGGAACTTTCTGTCCAATTCTGGGGTGCCAGCACAGGAAGGATGTGGAGCACCAGGATGATCACAGGGATGGAGCAGCTCTGCTGTGAGGAAAGGCTGAGAAAATTTGTATCATCCAGCCTGGGGGAGACAAGGCTCCAGGAAGACCTTAAAGCCCCTTCCAGTGCCTGAAGGGGCTCCAAGAGAGCTGGAGAGGGATGGAGTGGACAGGGGATGGAGGGCCAGGACAAGGGGCAGTGGCTTCAGCCTGCCAGAGGGCAGGGACAGATGGGATATTGGGAAGAAATTCTTCCCTGTGAGRGTGGGGAGACCCTGGCACAGAGAAGCTGTGGCTGCCCCATCCCTGGAATTGTCCAAGGCCAGGCTGGACAGAGCTTGGAGCACCCTGGGATAGTGGAAGGTGTCCCTGCCCATGGCAGGGGGTTGGAATGAGATAATTTTTAAGGTCCCTTCCARCCCAGACCATTCTGTGATTTTGTGATGGTTCTCTGAAGACCCAGGGTGGGGCCCCAGCACCATCACCTTTCCATACCCAKGACGAGTCCAGCAGGGGTGACTCTGCATTCTGCCAGGACCAGCTTTAGCAGAAGGATCTGTGGATTATCTCAATGCATTTTGCCTCTGTCTTTGTCAGAGGTTTGGGGGTTTTGTTGGTGCTGCATCCTAAACACCTTTTATCCCAAATCCCCTCCCTCCACCTTAAAAATTCACAGCTAAAATGAAAGTCAGGGCTGACTGAAGGAGACTCCCAATGCCACCAGGATGATGAACACCTCCAGCCTGGAGCTGGTTTTATCCCAGATCTGAGTGTGGATCTTTCCCACTCTTTTTTTTTTTTTTTTTTCCTCCACAATCCTGGCACCAGGCATGGACTGATAAACATTTCCCTCCTTCCCAGAAGCTCCCGGGCTGTGTCAGGCCAGAGTGATGGCTCTGTCCCTGGCAGAGCAGCTCCTGGTGCTTTCAGCCCCTGTCTGAGGCCAGTCCTGGCTGTCTCAGAGGCTCCAGGCCCCGGGCCAGCCCCACTGCCTCTTCCAGCCAGATTACACATCCCTCTCTCCAGGTTTTTTTTTTCTTTCTTTTCTATGCATAGCTCAGTTTTCCCTCCTGTCTGCAAGGATTGCTAAGACCCCAGAGTGGAGCTGGAGGGAAATGCCAGGGTTGGATCATGAGCCCCAGGGCCTGTTTCTCTCTGCTGCTCAAGAGGCCAAGACCCCATAAAAACTTCTTTTCCATATGGAGGGAAAGAAAAGAGGAGCTGTTCCCAGGAGCCTGCTACCAATTCCCAGGGTGCCCTGTGCCAAGAGGAGATTTTCTTTTGTCTCCCAGCATCCTTCCCAGAGCTCTGCCAGGCTGATTAACCTGCTCAGAGATCCCAGTGGGCACCGAGTCCTCCTGCAGCCACCCCAGAGCCAGCCCTTCCCTCACAGCATCACCAGAGACAGTCTGATCCTTCCCTGAGAAATGGAGAACTAAAAGGAAATCTCCCTTCTTCATTTCCTCATTTTCCAGAGCTCTTTTTTTTTTCATCTTCTAACTGTGAATGAACAGCTTTGGAGTCACTAAGCCCACCACAGTCACAGGTGGATATCACACTGATAAGGAGGATGGAAATCACCCTGTGGGGTCAGACCCAAGGGAAGTTTCTGCCTCCTCTCCATGGCAGAGTGCAAAGGAGCTTGGAAAAAGAAAAAGAGCCAGCCTGTGGTGGTGCATCTTCAAAAAGACCCCCAAAACTCCAGGAATTTGTGCTCAGAGACCCCTTGATGCAGAGTGGTGTCTCTTCACTGGATAGCACCAAATGGATGCTGGCTTTTTGAATGTTTCCATGTACTTTTTGTGAGTTTGGAAGTTTTCAGGATGCACAGAGAGCTGTGGAAAGGTGGCCTGGAGGTTGGCTGGGCACTGTGGGCAGGCCCAGCTCCCGGGGTTCACTTCCTGGTGTTCTGGAGTTCCTTTGTTGGAAGATATTATCCCAATCCCCACCATCAATGGTCCATTCCTATCACTTACAAGCCTCTCAGAGCTTCTCTTTTACATCCAACCATAATCTCTTTGAAGGCCTGGAGGTGGGAGTTTGTAATCTTTCCTCCCACAGGACGTTCTCTGTAACTTTATCCATGGCTGGAGACCAGCCACATTTATCATTTTCCCTTTATCCTTCTCTCAGGAAGTACCCAGAATATTCAAGATGCAGGTGCAGGATGGAGCTGTGCACAGCCATAATAATATTTCCTGTTTCATTCTCTCTTCCTTTCTTATCATTTTTTCTCTCCTCAACAACTCACAGCATTTAATGTCTGGGGTTTGAATAATTATTGTCACCCTTAGGTGGGTGTTCCCCACCCACGGGGGCAGATCAGAGGCAACTGCTGTAGATGTGAGCTCATCTTTTTTTCATTTTGTGTTTTTTGGGGTTTTTTTTTTCCCTCAATTTCTGTTCCCTCCTTGGATTTGAAGCTCCTCTTGCTCACTAGCCCATGACAGGGAGGGCTCTGAGGTTTGCTGATCACGTTCAGGGTGCATGATCAGCTCTGGGAGCATCCTCCCAGCACGAAGGAGAGGCTGAAGGTCGGGAGTGTGGCAGATGGAGAGAGACTTAAAACAGGGATTGGCTGCAAGCAGAGCCTGGTGCTGAAGGTGGCCATAAATAATGCCATCAAAACAGGGCTCTTGTTTGAGGGGAAAAACCGAATTATTTATGAACTTCATGGACAAGATTACTTAGGCTGCCCTCTAACACAGCTGTGGACATCAGCAGCTTTGAAAATTTGTGGCATGACGGCGGTGGTGGGAGAAAACAAAATGTTTTTCATTGAAAAAACATCTGTCTTGACCAAGGTTGTTTTTCTTCACCTTTTGGGAAACCTAATTTCATTCCAATTTTTGCTCTGTTTTTGCTTTTTTTCTCTGTGTTCCTTCCTGCTGTATCTTTTCAGGCAGATTGATTGTCTGCAAGAAACACTGGAGATGGAAATTTCCCTTCAGGAAACTTCCAGCTTGTTTCATTAATACACACAAGCGTTAAATAGGTTCCACTTTAAGTCCCCCCCAAAAAAGAAAAGGAATAAATCACGAATTTTATCCCTTTTTCTGTTGTGTCAGTATTAATCACTGTCGTATTATATTGTGGAATAAAGTAAGAATAACACCAGCAGCATTAGGAAAGCTCTGTATTGTAGATTTTAATGAAAACCACAGCTGCAGGTTTCAAGAAATTGAGAATTGTTTTACATTCTTTTGAGCAATACTTTACACAACCTGATTTAAAAAAAACAAACAAAAAAACAGACAACAATTCTCTTTAAAAGGACTTAAAAACTTATTTTTCACCCTTGGAATGAAAATAATTTCAGAATKCTTTCACTTCACTTTGAGAAGTTTACCTGGTTTGTACATTCCTCACYCTCTAACCCCCAAACTCTCTCACCCAGAGCCTTCCTCCTGGGAGGCACAGAACCAACTTCAAGCACATCCTATTTTTATATTCAAAGTCTGGACGAGCAGAATTCCTGGCTTGGGYGATCCAATGAAAGCTGCCCCTGCAGGGATAATTCCACAGCAGCTTTCCTGTCAGTGTGGAGCTGGGACAAACAACAGCCTGACAAAAACATCTCAGGGAAGGACAAACTGAGGAGCTGAGGCTGCTGGATGAGCCTGCAGCAGATGGGGATTGAGGTTTCCTACGGAGCTACAGCAGCATCCTGGAGTGACCCCTCAGCCTCTGTCAGGCTTCATCTCCCCTCAATCAATAAGTTTTGGTGACAGCATCGAGCTGTGACACGTCCTGGGCAGTGTGTCCCTGCACATCTGGATCCTCACCTCCTCTCCAGGCTTTTCCCTCCTTGTTGTCATCCTCCACAAGAGGTTTTCCTCCCGCCCTGCCCACTTCCCCTTTGGCAGGTGGCTCAAAAAGGGCTCTGTCACGTCCAGGGAAGCCTTTCCTTGCCCSGTGCTGGAGTGTTTTTGTGGAGATAATTAACTGTGAAAAGCATAATTGATGTTTGGAGGGGAGAAGTTGAGTGGAACAACTCATTTAAAGCCTTTMCTTTCTCTCCCCACTGAGGAGCACACCCGTTTTCCAGCCCCTCAGCTCTCCCCTGAGCCTTGTCTGGTCAGCAAAAACATGGAAAGAGATTTTTCTGGATCAATATCCGTGGTGGGGTGCTGGTGGGAGAMTGGGTCAATGAAGCCTCCAGGGCTTGGTGTGGAGTTGATGGAAATTTTTTCCAGCCCCCGAGCTGAACTCCAGCTCCTCAAGCAGCACAGGTTTGGTTCCCTGGCAGAACAGGGAGCAGGTTTTGCTGCAATTAGAGTCTATAAATGTCTGTGCTGCATAAGGAATGTGCATCAAATGCAATGGGTGTCCAGAAAGACCTCGTTGTAATCCGGATTTAATCTATGGATTGGGTTGGAAAAGACCATAAAGATCCTGTAGTTCCACCTCCTGCCATGAGCAGGGACACCTCCCACTATCCCAGGGTGCTCCAAGCCCAGTCCAACCTGGCCTTGGACACTTYCAGGGATGGGGCAGCCACAGCTTCTCTGGGAATTCCATTCCAGGGCCTCCCCACCCTCACAGGGAAGAATTTCTTYGCAGTATTCCATTTAGATACACCCTCCTTCATCTTAGAGCCATCAYGCCCTTGTCCTGTCACTGCATCTGTGGAAGTAGGAAAAGATCTGATATTCTCAAAACCACACTCAAGTTTTTYGGTAGCAAAAACCTCAACTGGAAGCTGAACTATCCAGTCATTAAGTGATGGAGATGGCAGTGGAAAGAAAAACAACATTTTCTTCTTGAAAATAGACAGTTTGTACACCAAGTGTCATTTCCATTGATACCCCACTTTATTTTGGAGAAGCTGCRCAGAAAAAACAATTTGTCGATACAGGAGGAGGTAAAATCCCGGAATTTCTTGCATTTTGCACTAACTTTTCTTTCTTTCTCTCTCTCCTTTCTTGCACTTTCCTCCTCCTGCAGCAAGAAAAACAGCAGACACCAAACAAGAGACCCTGGGAAGGCATCAGGAAAGTCCAGTCCCCACCATCATGGGTTAAAAAGGACATCGAACCTGTGGCACAGTCTCCCCTAGAACTAAAAACTGTGGAGTGGGAGAAAACAGGGGCCACCATCCCCTTGGTGGGACAAGACATTATTGACCTTCAGACAGAGGTCTGAGCAGGAAGGGAAGAAAAAGGACTTTTTTTTTTTTCCGGAAAACAAGCGAAACAAACAAAACAAAACCCACGTTTTAAAGAAATGATTAAATTAAATCGGAACCGGGCAAGAGAAGTGTTTGGTTTCTTTTGAAACCTTTGGTAAGATGGAATAACTTTTGTATCGTTCTCAGCAGAGAGGGGGGAATATTACTTTATAGAGTATAGTAGCTGTAGGTTCAGGACAACACGAGCTTTCCCAGGCAGGACTGGAGGAGTGAGCCTGGAAGAGAGCGAGGAGGAGGAGGAGGAGGGTGGGGAGGGGCTGCAGGGGACAAGCCCTGCCAGGATGTTCTCGTGTCGCTGCCACACACCAGGAGCCCTCCATCCTCTGTGGAGGCCACCACAGAGGGCCCAGAAGATCGGGGTTGTTTGGGGACACCGAGAGGGGACAACTGTGGGATGTGGCCTGGCTGGGGCAGGCCCAGCCTCGAGGGGCATCCCTGGCTCTCCCCCGGCCTCTCCCTCGCCAGCTCATCCAAGGAGGAAGGAGATGGGACGCGCCAAGAGGTGGCCACAAGGACATTGCCACTCCCGGGTGCCACGCCACGACCTGGCATTGGCTCATGGTCACGGCGGGTGGGGCTTCCTCCTCTCATCCCTCCCCGGCGGAGGAAAGGACCAGCTCCAGATCTCCAGATCTCCAAATCCTGCTCGCCCCATCTCCAGGGAGAGGGTGGAAGGCGGTAGACAACAAGACCAACAAGAAGAATGTAGGTCATGTCATTGACTGTTAAATAGATAAACTCAGCACGGGCCTTGCAAAGGTCCTCTTGGCCTCATCCTTTTATTTTTATTTCTTTTTTTTTTTGTTCTGTTATTTGTCCTTGCTTTCGGACTCAGATTTATTCCAAGCTGCCCCTCCCTGGAAGGCAGAGAGAGGAAAAAAGGGAAAGACAGATCTGCCGCTGTACCTGGAGACATTGGTAAACAGAGACGTTGCCTTAGGACATTGAGACAAACTGACAACATGAATAACGTCCACTTGGAAACAAACAGACAAAAAAAACAAAAACAAAAAAAAAAAGCAAACAAAATAATCTATTTTTTTCCTTCTTCTTTTCTTTTCTTCAATAAAAAGAGAACTTGAAACCCGAGACCTTTCTTTTCTTTGGCTCTTGTCATTTCGAATGCCTTTCTGTGCCAGGCGTGGGGTGAGGATGCCACCTGCTGAAGGTGGAAGGCAAGTTGCTCCATGGAAAGTTTGGGATGGTGGGAATACACAGAATACACGGCCCCTTCACCGCTGGCCTGCAGTGTTTTGTTTTGCTTTATTCASTTTGGGTTTTGGTTATTTTCCCCTCCCTGGCTCTTCTCTGCCCTCCCTGCTCCCCAGAGCCAGCAGCAGGTTCATGGTCCTACAGGAAGGAAGAGGGGAAGCTGATCAGGACAGCAGGACATTCCTCCTCATAAAATGCAGTCTTTTCACTATGAAAAAAATAACCATTTTAATGGTTCATTAAATGTTCATTAAACAAATGTTTCATTAAACATTTCTCAAGGTTGTTTACCAAAAAAAAAGGTGTCTACATTTCACCCCAAAAAGCGTTGTGCAATATTTTTATCATTAAAAAATATACCAGTGACATCACACACAGACTTTATTTTTTAATATTATTATTTTTGTCATTCCCAGCACTGTCTGTCTGATGTTTGGACCAACTCTCCCAGTTTTGGAGTGGATGGAGACAAACTTCTGGTTGTGAGTGGCCAGATTRTGCCAGACAGCAGCAAAGCTTGAACAGGGTGTGAGTTATTACTGTGCTTGGGTCTCCTTTTAATTAACCAAACCTCACATTTTTAGGGAAAAACAACCAATGAGTACAAGATGCAAAGCAATCACTGCCCCCAGCTGTGTTTCCCCCATGGGGAGATGTTGCTTGATGTGACAAATCTCTGCTTTGACTTCSCTTTGGGCCACCTGAGTGATCTCCAAGGCCAGTGGAATTTACCTTGCCATTAACCATAGGATATGAAGGATGGAAAGGAAAACTTAAATAAATCCAAGTAATTAAAAAATTGGGGAAGGTGGTTACTCATAAAACTGTGATAATTAYTGTTCAATTTCAGCTTATTCATGAAACAGGAAAGCACAAAGGCCTCCCTCAGATGCTGGGTTGTATGATATTGTAATTATTATAATTACACATGATGAATTTTAGCATACAGGTATCTTTCTACTGTGTTTTAATTCTTTTCTCTTTTTCTTTTTCCCCTTCCCTTCCCCTGCCCACCCAAGCCTGCCCTCTTCACTGCAGCCTTCCCCGCTCACCCATCCACTGCAGCCGCCTTTGCAGGACATTAACGATGTGATGTAATTACAGAGATCAATGTTTGTTTAAGAACTGTTGATATTCGACTTTCTCTGCACAGCTCCTCCGGTTAATCCTGTTTTCCCGTGTCCTGCCTTCCTCCCATTCCTCCCTCTCCTTCCTCTCCGTGTTCTCGTCAACACTTTTTTTTTTTTCCTCTGTACAGTTTTCAGAGCACAAAATGAATGTGTCTTATTTCTAATAAAAGAGGTGGAAACTCCAGCCCTGTCTGCTTTTTAAAAGCGCCCCTGCCTGCCCCCCGTGTGTGCTTTGCATCACTCCTGGGGGCTGAGAAACCTCTCCTGGCCCCACAGCTGCCACCTGGGCTCTCTACTCTGGAAAAGTCAGCACATGGGGCTGAATTTACCCTAATTTCAGCTTTGTATCCTCTCCACACCTCTAAAAACACATTTCCATATAAAGTACATTTGCAGGACCTGAGGAATCCGTCTTTCTGTGCAGTCCAGATTGTTTTTATTTAGGTTTCCCAAAGCCACAGCCTGATGCCTCCTTCCCAATATTGTAGGATGTGAAGGGCTGAGATTYAACACAGATCTGGCAGCGTTTCTGGTACAGGACAGGGGTGTGGGGTTAAAAGTTTCCAGCGTGGCCATGGTAATTCTGATGCCACCCTGGCCACATCCCTGCAAAGCCAAACACAGAATTCCAGAGTGGTTTGGGTTGGAAGGGACCATAAAAGATCACCTCATACTGACCCCTGCCATGGGCAGGGACACCTTCCACTATCCCAGGGTGCTCCAAGCCCCATCCAGCCTGACCTTGGACACTTCCAGGGATGGGGCATCCACAGCTTCTCTGGGAAACGTGTGCCAGGGCCTCACCACCCTCACAGGGAAGAATTTCTTCCCAATATTTGATCTAAATCTAAATCTGTTTCAGCTTCAAGCCATTCCCCTTGTCCAGTCTCTCAGTGCCCTTGTAAGAAGTATCTCTCCATTTTTTCTTGTTGTCCCCCATCAAGTACTGGAAGACTCAGCCTCACCTGGATTTCCCTGGAACCTCCTGCATGACCAGACAGACTCTGAGCAGGAGCTCAGCTCAGTGCAAAAGGGTTTGAGGATATTACTCATAAAATGTGACAAAAAAATTTAATTGACCAACAGATTACTCACATCCTTGGTGCTTATCCTCAAATGGCTGAAATCTTCCAGAAAAAAAAAAATAAAAGTGTCCTAATCTCCCTGACTCTGCTCCATCACCTGTCAGATTTTAGGATTATGGGCAGGACTACAGAAAGCCTAAATCTTGGGAAAATGAGCTCCAGGACTTCTGCTCTCCAGAGCCTTCATCCAAAGCCATCATAGCCCAGTAGGTCCTCAGGTGTAATGATTCATCTTGGCTGAAATAATGTGGATGTCCTGAGAAATCTGGGATGACTGCAGACCTGAGGGGCAKCCTGGAGGCTCTTAGCCCAGTTCCCCCTTCCCTGAGCCATGATCCAACATTTCCTCAACCAGCAGCCCTCAATGGTGAATCCCAGGCCCTCATCCTTCCTATKGGAGTGTTTCTCACCCTACATCTGCCATTCCACGATCCTTCGTGGACTCGGCAGTGCTGGGTTGGACTTGGTGATTTTACAAATCTTTTCCAACCCGAGGAATTCAATGGTTGTGTAGCATCAGGGAAGGGAAATACCACCTGGCACTTCGTGAGGTGATGGATCACTGTCCTAGAGCTGGCTCAGGACGTCCTGCTGTGTAGTAAAGCACCCCACACGCCCAGCAGGTGTTTCCATATGGGGAAAGGTTCAAGAATCACCCCTTGCATTTCCTATAAGGTAAAGGACCCAGAAATGCCTTTGCTGTCCTGACAGTAAYTGGCTCAATGCCAAGATAAAAACACTGATATGTCTCTTTAGAATGATTGATTCCTCAGAATGTAGCTAGAGTCTATTGGCAGCAAGCCAAATTGTCCCTCCTAAAACTTTAAAGCGTTTAAGAAAAAGCACAATGGAACTCAACAGCTTTTTAGGGTCTCTTCACAAGGTGTCACAGGCTTCTCTGACACCTGTGCTCGGCTTTTTCTTTCGATTTTTTGTACTGTTTGTTATTTTGCTTTTATTAAAACTTACTACTTTTACAAAGCACTCCTGAAGAGCAGTCTCGCCATTATTTCAAGCCATTCTGGGAGCACCCATCTCTGAGCACACCCTCAGAGACTGATAATACATTTACACAGGGCTCATAACACTCTGACCACCTGTTAAACTGTCCCAGTGCTGCTTCCCACCGAAGGAGGCTGGAAGGAGGGGGCACTTCTCCTCCCTGTGCYCCTGGGATTGTGAACTGAAACCCTGCCAGAGGTGGTGGGTGCAGGAGGTCASTGTGGTTTTGGTTTGCACTGTGGTTATTGCATGGTGAGGCTGCAAGGGAGGGACCCTGGATAGTTTAGCTTGGAAAGGGACTCCTGAGGTCCCCTTGAGCTGTCCTGTGTCCCTGTGATCCTGCCTTGGAGCCATCCCAGGCTCTGGTCCTGAGGCAAAGAGAGAACAGCTGGGGACACCTCACTGCAGCCTTCCAGTGCTTAAGGGATGCTTATGAAAACGAGGGAGAAGGACTTTTTACATGGGTAGGTGGTGAAAGRMMAARGGRAWKGTTTTAAACTAAAASAGGTGAGATTGAGATGAGATAYTGGGAAGAAATTCATCCCTGTGAGGGTRGTGAGGCCCTGGCACACCCAGAGAAGCTGTGACTGCCCCAYCCCTGGAAGTGKTCRAAGGTTGGATGGGGCTTGGAGCAACCTGGGATAGTRGAGAGAGTCCCATGGCAGGGGATGGAATGAGATAGTCCTTAAGGTCCCTTCCMACCCATTCTCTAACTCTAAATTCACCATCATCTCACATGGATGAAGCACAGCAGTGCTGTGGAGGTGAATAAATTGTACATTGCACRTGCAAGAATTTGGATGTCTTGGTTGCTAAACTGGGAAAACAGGGCTGTGCTGGAAAATTGTGAAGAGTCTGAAAGTGGAAGAAAATGCAAAGTCCATCRCCTGGGCCACTCTGGGGGATTCACTCGACCCCTTAACCAAACCAGCAGCACTTTGGTCCAAAACTCAGAGGAGGCAAAGCCTGAGCTGTATCAGGGTCAAAAACTCCTCCRGGAAATCCACAGAGGAGCAGAGTGACACAGTGAGCATCAGTGCACACGAGCTTGGAACACTGATCAAAGCAGGAATTACAGGAGGCTTTTCCAA
>QVAJ01000116.1:1025834-1042062 GCA_003546035.1 Mixornis gularis | reverse complement strand
ATATTTTTCATTTATTAAACCTTTTACTTTACAAAACACCCCTGAAGAGCAGTCTCGCTCAAATTATTTTAAACCAATCTGCAAAGGCTGGACCCTCAGAGATTGATACATTTACACCTGATTTATAAGATTCTGGCCACGTGTTAACCTGTATTACTTCCTTGGCCACATGGAGAGATCTTTACTCGTGGCAGATCCTCAGTGTGTTGCTGATATCAAGCTGAATTAATAATAATGTAATATTGCCAACTTATGTACTTGGTATTAATTATTATAAACCTTGTGTGGATAATTCCATTAGACATAAACCACTGCCCAAATCTAAGACTGGACCTAACTGCACCGTGGCTCTATCAGGACTTTAGACAGTAAGGGGGGCCACTGAAATTTGTGACTCAGTGGGACGGGTCTCCTTTACCCTTTTGTGTCTCACATCTCTCTGAAAAACCTTCTAGTTTGATTCCAACTCAATTTTCCTTTGTACATTTCTTCCATAAATYAAATAACAGTGAACCTTGCTTTTACAATGTCACGTTAACCCCACTTTCGCTGATACATTTTACAGTGGTCCTCTTGGTGACCTAAATCACTCMTTCACTTCAGCTGCCCACGTAGGGAAAGGCCCATGTGGGGAAAAACAACATTCCAGGGACATTTAGGACCAGCACAGGAGGTTTTTTTCTCTAGTCTCTCTCTTTTGTGACTCAARGAGTTTTTGGGCTCACTATGCTCCTGACTGTGTCCAAGATGAATCAGGGCCTGAGGTGAATATCTCTTCCTGAGCTCCTGTTGGGACAAGATCTAAACAGAGAAATAAAGAAAGAAGACTGTTGTTGGCTTTTTTTCCCCTTCATAGTATTTCCAAACCACTTGTAGCAGGAAGAAGTCAGAGTCCTGAAGGGATCCCTGTGGAAGATGTCTCCAGTGCTTGTTCACTGAGATCTATTTTCARTCATTTTCCAAAAAAGTCCCAGGGCAGTGATGTGGGCCTCACTCATCTCTTGTGTCCCAGAAAGCACAAACAAAAAAAGATCTGGCACATTAGGAAGGAATAGAATGGCTTCTGAAGAGGCCAATGATGCCTTAAGTTTTTGCTTTCATGTTTTCAGATTCTCTGCTGCCCAGGGCTGCAGTTCTGAGCCTCACATTAAGTGTCAGTCAGCTCTTCACAGAGCAGGGAGACAAAACAAATCCTTTTCCTGCTGGAGACTGAGGAAAACTTTCAGGCCCCAAAGCACAAACAACAGTGGACTGAAGAGAGAAACAAGAAGGATGAGACCTCACAACCTGAAGCTGTAATGGGACAATTAAACCCCAATGTACAAATGGACCAAAACTTACAAAAATGTAAGACCTCGTGACCAGTCGTCCATTTTTTGACCATTTTTTGGGTCCACCTTGGGTGTAGCCCTGGCCAGGCTCTTGTCCTGCCCAAGGTGTACCCTAAAGGCCTTTCTATAAATATCTACTTTATTCTCCAGCTCTGTCCAGTCTCTGTTCCAGGTCAGCCTTCCCAAGGCATCACCATCAGAGGAGCTGTGGCAACTTAGCAGATCTTCATCCTAAGAACACGCTCCTGAATGAAGTCCCCACTATCCAGCTGTTTCACAGATGTTTGTTTTTTTGAAAAGCCATATTTCTTGGCTGCTGAGGAGGTTGTGAGAGTCCTTTGAACTTCTAAATTGGGAAAGAAAGGACAGATGTTGGATTTTGGAGGAAAAGAGAGGACAGATGTTCCTGATGGTCAGCTCTAAGGGGAGACCTTCCAGTGCCTAAAGGRGCTCCAAGAGAGCTGGAGAGGGACTTTGGACAAGGGCCTGGAGTGTCAGGACATGGGGGAAAGGTTTTAAACAGAAGAAGGGCAGAGCTAGATGAGATATCGGGAATAAATTCCTCCCTGGGAGGATAGTGAGGCCCTGGCACAGGTTTCCCAGAGAATTTGTGGATGCCCCTTCCCTGGAAGTGTCCATGGCCAGGTTGAATGGGGCTTGGATCAACATGGGATAGTGGAAGGTGTCCCTGCCYRTGGAAGGGGGTTGGAAGGAGATGACTTTTAAGGTCTCTTCCACCCCAAACCTTTCCATGATTCCGTGATGATTTATGATTTATGCAAAACACAGCAGGATGGAGGCTGCTATTTTTCCTCCTCTCTAATGGAAAATGTGAGCTTCAAAGGCACAGAAATTCAGAGTTAAGATACAGCACTTCACGGCAGCACTTTGACAAGCGACCCCTGCAAAGGTGTGGCAAAGACCAAAGAAAATTATGCAAATATTGGGAATGGTTTGAAAGCAGGAGAGAAAGAAGGAGGGAAATTCTGCAGGAAGTAGGAGAAGTGCAGGGGAATTTCTGTTCAGGAGAAATAAGTAAATGAAAAGGGAAGTTGTTCTCTCCTGCTCTGTGTGGGTTGAGGGTTTTCAGGGGATGGACAATCAAAGAGTTGCTTAATGGATACCTGGAGTTTCTTGGCTTTGATCCATTGTCTGAAATAATTGGCAGCTTTTTCACATTATCTCATGTTTGTATCCATTATTAATGTTGTAACTCGAGCTTTGAGGCTTCGGCCAGCACAGGCTTCCATCACTGGTGGGTGTTTTGCATTTCCATGGGGAATAAGAAGCCACATCCTCTTCAAAGGGTTGGCAACCYCCTGGAAATATGGGAGCACAGAGGAAAGGCAGAGGGGCTCGACTTGAACACAGAAAATTCAGCCTTGGAGGGAAGGAGTGAATGCTGACCATCTGCCTCSTCCACAGAAACCCCTTCAGGCCAAGCCCTGGTACCACTTGAGGTGTAAAATCCTCTTAGCCACATTTGGTGAATTTTCCTGGAAGAGGATGAAGGGAAGGATGGAATTGCTGGGTCTCAGTTGCTGCCCATGGATTAAACTCCCTTCTGACCTAAGATCAGAGAATTATAGAATCAAAAATGGCCTGGGCTGGAAGAGACCCCAAAGATTATCTAACTCCAATCSCCCTGCCATGGACAGGGATTCCTGASATGGGGAAAAGCTGGATTTCAGGGCTGGCACCTGCTGTTAATTATCAAAATAAAGTGATTTTAAAGACTGGTCTCATTGATGCTCTCACTACAAATCACTTGGTGTACAAAGGCTCATCCCTGTTAAGTGTCAGACAAGGCTTTGGACCCATTGTAAGAATTATTAAAAAACAAAAGGAAATGGAAAATGGATCACACAGCACAGATAGTCAAAGAGTTCTTGTCCTTAGTATTTAATTGTCTTCATTAAACAAAGCAGCTGATTTCCCTGASATTAGATCTGTGATCAGAATATTTTGTCTATTTTCAGCAAAACATCTCATTGTGGTGGTAGTGGAGAAAATGGGAATTCATGTGCATGGTGGATAAAGAAAAAGTGCTGGGGGGGTTAAAAAGCTATGACRGGAGTAGGACATGAGTCAATAAAAATGTTCCTCTCTTAAGCTGAGGATTTATTTGATATGCTTTTTATTGGAAGCCTTGGAATTTAAAAAAAAAAAGAAAAAAAAGTTGCTTGCCARTAAAAGATTTGGAGACAAAACTTTGAAGGACACTGTCAATGCAGAGAAGGATTGAGACGTCATCCAAAGAGAAGCAGATTCCTGGTGGGAGCAGGGAGAGGAACGGATCAGCATTCCATAGAGCCAAGTGCACAGAGCTGCTGCTGCAGCCTGGGAGGCTCAACAGATGGGAGAGACAAGGGAGAGAGGCTTGGATGCATCCAGGGCAATCCCCAGCCATGGAAAAATAAAATGTCAAGCTTGAGGTGAACCAGGAAAGGCCTTTCCAGTAGTGACAAAGGAGAGGAGATGATATTTTTCAAGAAYGTGGTGAAATTCATTTGGAACACTGAGTGTGTCCAGGAACTGGGGGGTCCTGGGGTTGCCTAAAGTCCTGATGTCTCCTTGGTGGTGAGACCAGCACAGGTATGGACAGAGAAGAGGAATTCCAACTGGGAAGGTGTATTTGGAACTGAGACCCCAAGGTCAGGCTTAGAGAGTCTGGCTCCTTTAGTAATTTTAAAGCACATCAAGAGGTTCAGGGCTGAATCCTTTAAAGGATTCTGATCATGAAAAGATGATGGTGAAAGAGCCCTTGATTATAAAACCAGAAAAAAAAAACAAAAAAAAACCAAAAAAAACCCCAAAAAAACCAAACAAAAAACCACAAACAAACAAACAAAACCCAACCAAACAAAAAAAMCCCAAGATTGGGAGTTAGGATATGATTCCTAATTGGAAGTGTGGTAATTCTGACCTGAGGAGACAAAAACATGGTTGGCTCAAGAGAAAATTTGGAGAATTTGTTGGTTCAACAAAAGGGCGGTAGAGACAGCCACACTCAGTGGGCTGATGGTGTTCCTCCTGTCCCAGATCCATGTTCCCAAGTCTGGAAATCAGCATGTATTCCCATCAGGAATATACAGACATGGACAGCCTGGAGAGCAGAGCCTTCACCAGCACCCCATGAACACACACAGCACCCACATAACCATGCACAGCACGGATGGCTCCATCCTCTTCTTCACAGMCAACCAGAATTCAAACAGCAGGAACATCCACTCCCAAAATCTGTCTCTCCAGCAGCTGGGACTGGTCTACCCAGCAGTTGCCCCAAGTTTGGCATCAGGATCCTTGAGCTCCTGAGGCTGGTGGCCCCAGTCTAGCAGGTGGCCCCAGATCTGCCCCCCTGCTCCCAGCCAGCCTGATTTGCAGCAAACTGCATTAACACAGGYTCAAGATAGAAATAATGATGCAAATCAGCATTGAAAATCATTAGGAATGACTTCCCATAAAGGGACAGCACACTGTGRGATCAGGGGCAGGGCTGGACCATGGCAGCCCTGACCTGCAGGCTGGGAGAGGTGAATGTCTTTTGTTGTTGACATCCATTGCTGTTAATGCAGGATTTCTTAAAGTTTCTTGTTCAAAACGAGGAAAAGTCACCCAAAAGACATTGTTAGAACCAGTGGGTCCAGCCTAGGCTCAGCAGTGGGTTTCTTCTGTCTGTAGCTCCTACTGGGGAATCCTTTGARTGCCATAAGCCACAAAAACTGGCAGCAAGAAAGAATCCTGGGCAAAAATATACAGAAATAAAATCTTCCCCAAAGATGGGGCTGCCATTAAAGGTAGAAGTGCATGACTGCTCTGTAACTTCCCCTCTTTTTGGTATTGACTGCTGGAAACCTGTCTAGGAATACTGGAGTGTTAAGGGCTGGTGTTAATTACTCCAAATAACAACCTGTGCATACCAAACTAAGCGGTTTTCACTGGCCTGTGGAAAGCCAGTGATTGTCAGAGGTTGTTTGGCATGGGAGGGACTTTCTGTTCAGACAACTGAGCCTTTGTGTCCTCTGCAGAGAATCCAGAGAAGACCCAAATTCATGTTCCTTTCTGCCCATCTGAATTCATAATCCTGAAGCAGCACCGTGTAGTGAGAGGTTCCAATTTCAGTCCCCCAGTTGGAATTGCCACTGTTCCACTTAGAAACCACATCTGAACTTCAACCCTGAATTTCTGTCTTTATAATCAAGGATTTTTACACCATCAGGATCCTTCAGGTTAAGAATTCTTGTTTTCTTTTGCTGTTTGCTTCCCTCCCTTCAAAATCTGTCACTGGGAACAGAAGGGATCAAAATATCTTATTTTAACCTGGCAATGAATTAAGCACAATCCTAATTCTGCTGAGAAAACAGACTTYTTGATCTCTCAAAGCTTTCAGAGACATCTTTCCTTTGGGAAATCGGGATTTATTTATTTTTTTCCTTTGGTCCCTCAGGAATCTTCCAGCAGGAGACAGGAAATAACCCAGGACCTTCATAATTCCATTTGATTTCCATCCTGGATATGGGCAGGCTCGTAGCAGACTTGCCCTGTTCAGGTACTCACAGACTCTTTCAGAAGTGAAAATAGGATGTAAGTGGTGCCATTTCCGTGTCTTTCCAAGAAGAGCTCTGATCCAAGAAGGAAATCAGGGAACACCAGAGAGGAAAAGAAGGAGGGAACTTTCTTTCCCTCTCCCAGGCTTGACTAATTATAAAACTTTTCAGAAAGGCTCCTACTGAGCAGGTGAGGGGCTGAGACGAAGCAGCAGCTTAATCCATGGGGATGAACTCCATCAATGATCCAATTATTTAGGATTTGATGTCTTTTGTTTCTCCGAGCCGGGCAATTCCCAGCCCTGTGTGCGGAGATGGACAGCAYTTCTCACCAGTGAATTTGGGGTGGGGGGAGGCACTGCCGGAGCCTGCCTTGATTTACAAGCGAAATCCATTAGCATATAAATTGGTACTGGAGGTTTGCGGGCAGCGCAGCCTCCCCGGCTCGGATGGAGCAGCGGGGCTGAGACTGTGGGGAGGAGGCAAATTAAAGTCCCTGCTCCTACGGCTGGCTTTGGAGTGTCAGCAAGAGAAAATGAAAGTCGTTTCTTSTCTCGGCTTTATTTATCTTTGATTATTTCTCGCTGGCTGCTGCTTTAATTCCTCCCTCTTTCTCTCTTTTCCCATCACCTTTCTCTCCCTTGCTCYAGGATGGGTTCTTGCACATCCAGCACTGCAGATCCTGGTTATTTCTCATTTAGCAAAACCAGTCCACGTCTTCCTTCTTCTATTTCCTGGATGGTTTGTCTTTGTGTCCCATCCCCTTTTATCCTTTTTTTTTTCTTGACGTCTATTCTTTTCCACCGTGTCTTTTATTTGTTTTCCCGCTGCACCTCTCACTCCTTCTTCCTCTTTCTTTTCTCTTTCTCACGAGAAAAGAAGAAAATCTGCATTAACAGCAGGGGTTGTTGGTTCTCCCGTGATTTTCCAGTCATGTTCCTCTGTCTGTGCCTGGAAATCACTCTAGGAATGCACATTCCATGCTCCCTCTCCCCTGAAACTATTCTCATGGTGCTTTCCCTGACCCTGCAAAGTAAGACGAGGAAAATCCTCCCTGGCAGCAATTTTTTGACTAGAAAAACAGAGTCCTGAACAAGTGGAAGTCTGGTGTAACCTATCTGCCTTTTCGTCCATTTCACGCCTCTGTCCCACTTTATCTCCRTCACATCCAGGGATTCTGTGCAGCAGATTTCTCTCTCTCTCTGTTTTGAGCACAAACATGGGAAGAGGATAATTTTCTAACCTATTTTCATTCTTCCTGGGGTCTTTATCTCAGCCTTCCCCTAAGTCTTTCTCACCCTATGTTCAGTTCCCTGAATTAACCATCAGCTGATACCACCATCCTCTGCACTGCCTGATTTAAAGCCATCTTTTCCACATTGGCAAGATTATTGGAAAAGATGTTTTTCCCTTGCTTTAWCAAATGGATCCAACTCCCTATATCTAGTCCTGGATCCACACAAGTGGTGCCTGCTTGGATTGTATAAACAAAAGGATCAGTCCCTTTTTTTTTAGGAACCAGATTAACAGAGAAAGCACAAAGAAGATGTTGACTGCAGTGACCCCAAAATCTACTAAAGAAGTCTGGTTTTCTAATTCACTAAAAGGTACAGACAATAAAAATATTCCAGGGCTTGCTCAAATCTCTGTTCTGGTTCAATCAGAATGATGTAATTTAAGTTGTCCTTTTAAAAATTGCAGAGGTTAATGCACTTAAGCCCCCAGGCAGGCTTGGGTTTTCCAAGAGGAGTTTGTCTGTTGGCCTCCATCCACTGCTCTGGAAGGTGTGCCYGGCTCCAGGAGTTTTATTTCTCTGCACACCGATCAAGATGAACTTTCACACATTCATTTTTAGTCACTCTGGGCAGCAGAGCAGGGAAGGTGTCTCCAGGCTGGCTTATGGGCCACAAGAGTGTCTTCCTTCTCTCCCAGTTCCCTTTGGAGGGAGATGATTTAAAAAGAAAAATGGTTTTAATAAAGAGCTGGGCRATATCTCAGCCCTGGGGTAAGTGGTACATTTATCTGCACACGTTATGGGTTTAATTTGGTCCATGCAAAACCCAGAGGAAACCAATTTTAAAAGTCATAGGATGGTTTAGGTTGGAAGGGACCTGAAASAGCTTCGTATTCCAACACCTTCCACTGGACCAGGTTGCTCCAAGCCCTGTCCAACCCTGGCCTTGGACTCTTCCAGGGATGGAGCTGTGGATGAGAATGGCTGAATTAAAGAGGGTGGAAAGGGAAGGTGCTGCAGGGAATCAAGGAATGAAACTGCCCCCACAAAGCTCAATTACAGCTGCCCTTGATGGAGGCATCACCTTCCCAACAGCTTTAAACAGGACTTTCTGCCTTACCAGGCAGGGGTTTTTCTGTACTTTCACRTGTAGATCAGACAAATGAATCAGTTTCTCCTTTCATTAATTTTTCATGTATGAAGTCCGTGGTGTAATTACTCACGTTGCAATAAACAACCTCAGCCCCACCAGCCAAGCTGATGTGAAAGGAAAACCGACAGAAACATTTCCTCTGAGCATTCCAAGGCAAGTGGGTTGTAAATACAAACACAAACAGCGTTTTCCAGGGCAATGGAAAACCTYTTGCTTGATTTAAATCAGAGCCCATGTGGTGGGACAGGATTCTGGGCTGGTACAGATGTTTTTTGCACAGGACTTTTGGAAAACTTTCACTTTTGTGGTGGTTCTGTTACCTCAGACTCAAGATTTTAAGTGGAACACTTTATTGGATTGGACACAGACACCTCAGCTGGTGACCCCAAACTCCTGTGGTAGTCCATGGAGAGCTGGAAAACCTCAGCAATGGAGTTTAAAACATCTTAACACAGACACTCAAAAATAAATAATTTAAATCATTTATCACATGCTCCCCTTTCTCTTTATGCACCCAACAAGGGGTGGCCAGGTTGAAGGGAGACCAACTGCAATTCCATAAATTTGGATTAAATTAGTTTGATCCTGCTTTCTAATTTCCCTGGGATCAGCTCTCTTTGTGGTTTTCATTAACTGGGTATTGATCAGGTTGGTTCAGAAGACTTTAAAGCATTGAMGAATCACARAATGGTTTGGGTTGGGAGGGACCTTAAAGATCATCACGTTCCAAACYCCTCCCAAGGGRCACCTCCCACTAGACCAGGCTGCTCAGGGCCCCTAAAGATCTYGAAGGTTCCTTCTAACCCAAAACATTCCATAATTCCACGACATACATATTTTCCAGGGATACTTTCCAACAAAGCAAGGGCATTTCAGCTGGCTCTGACACTTCCAGAGGGATCAGCCAGGACTGCATTTTCCCACTTAAAACTGATGCCAGGGAGCAATCCACTGATGAGGTTCTGGTTTTTCTGTAGTGAAAAGTGTCACCTGTGCTTGGTTTGGTTTCCTCTTTGGTAGATCCAAGCTCTGGATTTTTGGATGTGTAGTTCCAGGCTGCCTTGGGTGGAGTTCCAGGGAAGTGRTGGAGTCACCATCCCTGGAAGTGTTGGAAAAACAAGATGATGTGGCACTTTGTGATTGAGGTTAGTGGGTAAGAGGATATTCAACCAAAGGTTGGACTTGATGATCCTGGAGCTCTTTTCCAACCTAAATAATCCCAAATTCAATGTTTCTGTAGCAGATGTGTTGCTCCATATCTTTCTCATGGTACTTGTGGAAAATCCAGCTGGGAATCGCGTTTTCCAGGTCATGAACACTGTAGTCTGTCTACACAAAAGAGCTGCATTTCTTACCCTGTTCTGGGATAAATGGTGCCTTAAATCAGCAGAAATTCATTCTGCCAGCTCTTGATCCCCGTTTCCAGGTATGAAGTTGTGTCCTTTCAGCACTRCAGGTTAATGTCAGATCAGGAAAAAGGAACAAGCTGTTTATTCATCCTGCAGGTCCCACTCCAGTGCACCAGGACAGGATTTCTTCCTGAGCTGTGCTTTGAAATCTTGTCGAGCCCCATGTGGCACGGGAGTGAATCTTCTGGATGAAGAGACACGGAGGAACAACACTTCAATTGCCAATACAGATGGTGGTTAAACCTCAGCTCCTCCTGTTCCCTGTCAATTGTCACCTCAGCAAAACGCTCCTGTGGCTTCCCTGTAACTGAGAACTCCCTTCCTGACTCCCTTTTCCCAGCTGCCCATCATCCCCTGAAGAAATTGCAGTAGCACATCAAAATTCAGGAAAAAAATATCCTCATTTTTTGAATTTCAGTATRAGGGTTCTTAATAAAAAAATCAATCTGACAAAATCTTTTTTGTCTTTTTCTCCCTCTCTTTTCTTTGTTTGTTTTGGTTTTGGTTGGGATTTTTTTAATGCCTTTGTCCTACCAGGGCCCTGTATTTTTTTCTGGATGCATTCAGATTTACCAGCTCATTCTCCAGTGTTTACACAAGGGAGAAGATTATTTTAACACATGCTTACCAGCAAAGAGCTCTGCAATAAGGAGCATAAAAAGAAAGTCCCCTAAATACTAAAAAAAGTTTAATGTGTGTGTAATTTAAAGAAAAAAGTTGTATAAAATATGTTTAATAGAATGAAGGGGGAGAGCATAAAACACAACAAGCTCTGGTGGTTTTCGTGTTGCAAAAACTGATTTTATWATCTGTTTGTTTGGGGTATTTTTATCAAAAACATTTTTCATGCAGGAGATGGTGATTCCTGGCAAGTGCAAGAAGGAAGTTCATACACTTAAGGAAAAGCTCAAAGGAGTTTTTTTTTTTTTCCTTTTTTGTCAAATCTTTTGCCTTGTTAAGCTAAAACTTAATTTGGTCTTGTGTAAGGGATCTGTAAGATTTGCAAGTGACCCACATTAGTGGGTCTAAAAATGTTTTGAGGGTGGTCTGGAGAGTCTGGGTTATCTTTACTGAGGCTTTTTTTTGGCCAATAAAGGATGACCAGGCAAAGTCTTAACTTTCAACATATCAACAAACTCTTCCAGGATATATCTGAATGGACTTAAGAGGTTGTTTAGTTTGGGATTGTTTGGTGGGTTTTTTTTTCCTATTTATTTCATTTTTTAAAAAAGGAGGAAAAGGAAGAAAGAAAGAAGGAGAAAGAGGAGGAGGAGAAGGAGAAGGAGAAGGAGAAGGAGAAGGAGAAGGAGAAGGAGAAGGAGAAGGAGAAGGAGAAGGTGGACTTCCAAAGGGATCATAATTATCCTCTAAATGGATTCAATCGAGTTCAATTGGTCATCCCCTTAAATCAGTAAATACATTAAGTTATGCTCTCTGCTATTAATTTGCCATTGAAACATTTTGAAAATATCTAATAAATCCTGTGGAAGAAAAAACACTTTGACTTCTCCTCTCTAAAAGAAATACAGGGGTTTTTGTTTCCAGCCTCTAGCTGGAAAAGGCTTTCTGGAATATTTTAACAACCTGAAAATTACAAGTGAAGAAAACATGAAAGTAAACCCCCAAACTGAACCAACTTGGTTTTCAATTCTGTACCCATCAAGCTGAAGCCCTCTCACTTCTTTTTCTTTCTTTTTTTTTGTATTCAGACACTCACTGTGTATCATTCCAAGTTTCTGCTTCCTAGAAAACTGACCACTGGGAGAGAGTGGATGTTTAGCAAACTTCAGGATAAAGGCACATCCATTTAGGATCTATATTGAGGAATCTTGTATTGCAACAATCTTGAAAGAAGGGCCCTGAGTGCAGCAGAAAGGAGTCTGATACCTGAGGGACATGTCCACGGAAAGCTTGGCCTCCGGCCTTCCAAKAATAATTCCCAGAAAAATAAAGCCTTGTTTTGACTTGTTGTCTGGACAGTGCTTTGTCATAGGAGCGTTTCATGAATCATGGCAAGAAGGAGCATTTCAGATTTTAATGGCCAACACTTGTTTTCATCTCTACTGAACCACAAAATCACAGAATGATTTGGGATGAAAGGAACCTTAAAGATCATCCAGTTCCAACCTCCTGCCATGGGCAGGGACACCTTCCACTATCCCAGGCTGCTCCAAGCCCCATCCAACCTCGGCTTGGGCACTTCCAGGAATAGGGCAGCCACAGCTTCTCTGGGCAGCCCGTGCCAGAGCCCCTCCACCCTCACAGGGAAGAATTTCTTCCCAATATCCAACCTATCCTGCTGTCATTTTAAAGTCATTTCCCCTTGTCCTGTCATTAAATGTCCTTGTGATCAAGTCAGAATCCCCTCTCCAGCACCTTTGGAGCCCCTTTAGGTGCTGGAAGGAGCTCTGAGCTCTCCCTGGGGCCTTCTCTAGGCTGGAYATTCYCAGCTCTCCCAGCCTGGCTCCAGAGCTGAGGTTCTCCAGCTCTTGGAGCACCTTCATGAACACCTCTGAACTCATTCCAACAGTTGTTCTTTGTTCTGCTCAGGGAAGCCTGCTTTTCAACCATGGAATCATGGAATGCCAGGTTGGAAGGAGCCTCAAGGATCTGGTCCAATCTTTTTTGGCCGAAGCACAGTGTAGACAGAATGGTYCAACACTTTGTCCAGCTGAATCCTAAAATTGTCCAGTGCTGGGGAATCCACCACTTCCCTGGGGAGACCATTCCATGCCTCATTTTTATTCATCTTGGACAACTTCCATCTTGTGTCCCATCAAAATCTCCCTTGGAGTAATTTGCACCGAATACCCTTCCTCTTTTCCATGTGACTGCTCAAAAAAAAGGGAATTTCCATCTTCCTTTCAGCCACMCTTTAAATACTGGAATGGGGTAATAAGGTCTGCCCTGAGCCTTCTTTTCTCAAGGATGAACAATCACAGTTTGTTTATCTCAGTCTTTCCTCATGTCAGGTTTTCCAGACTTTTGATCATTTTTTTGTGAACTCCCTCCAGTCTCTCCACACCTTTTTGTATGGCAGGGACCAAAACTGGACACAATATTCCAGGTGTGGCCTTGCAGGCTCTGAGTTGAGTGGGATAATGACATTTATCTCTGCCAGTGATGACTTTGTTGATGCCACCCACTATCCTGTTGGCTTTTTTTCATCCATGGCAGGACTTTGCTCATTCACATCAATCTCAGTGTCCCCCAGGATCTGCAGGTCCCTTTTCACAGAGCTGATGCCCAGCTGGGTAGATCCCAGCCCATGCTGCACTCCTGGTTTATGTTTTCCCAGGTGCAAGACCTTGCAAATATATTCCCATCCCTGGAARTGTCCAAGGCCAGTTTGGACAAGGCTTGGAGCAACCTGGTCTGGAGAAAGGTGTCCCTACCCATGGCAGGGGGGTGGAATGAGATTATCTTAATGTCCCTTCCAACCCCAACCATTCAATTTTTCAGTGATTTTATGATTGATAACAACTGCAGGCCACACAAATCGAGCTAAACYCATGAAAATCTGCCCAGCTGAGTTCACCATAAGCAACATGTGTTGCTACTTTTTTTTTGTACTGAGCCGAGCAATTGAGATGCATCTCAGGTATCGACTTGACTTGTCTATTCTTGTCCTTCYTCCATTATTTACAACTCTGTAGCATTTGCAGAAAATTCTGCTCCATTAAGATTCCCATCCCATSGGAATGGCAGGTTTTTTCACCCCATCCTTTGTAAATCAGGCTCAGCGTGAAATATATTATATATCACACTCATTAACACAGCCCAGGAACACATGGCTGCAGAGATAAGACACTTCAAGAAGAGGGGAATTGCTGATCTCAGCCTGCCTTCCCTGCAAAAGAAATGTCAGGAAAACTCCAGCACAATGGGATTCTTCAATCATCTTCCCCAATAACCAATTCCCCTCGCTAACTACCCCTCCGAGTCTTCCTCCCTCTCACTTTGTGTTTGGCATTTTGAAAAGCAACAGCAAATTATAAATTCACATGGAGGTTATTGAGCTGTTCAGCAGAGTCCAGGAGAGCTGGAAAATTTTCTTTTATTCATCTTTCATTAAGAATAATCTCTACAAACATCACGAACAGGGCGAAGCTTTGAATTCTCAGATCAGGGACTTTTTCCATCTCCTTCACCACACAGTATCTCCATCTTCCTTAAGTTTTCAGAAGAGGGAATACTGAAATCCTTCATTCAAAAATGAATGCTGGCATTTCTTCCACAGGTTTCAGAAATCTGTTCTTAAAAAGTTGCACTTTTCATTTTAGCAAAGTGATAAGACCTTTATCTTCTGCCAGGGTATTTCAGGCACAAACCCAGAAGTTCTGACTTTTTGAGCTCGGATTAGTGCTGCATCCMCATCCTTTGAGGTGATTGATTTTTTTTTTYCCCTGCCTGTAATTTCCTGGCACAYGTTGTGCTGCATCTTTATAACTAATATTTGTTGCTGAACGCTTGTTATCGCTGGGAGCTGAGCAACTGGAGCAGAGTTTAATGTGCCACTTATCATTTTCCAAGTGCTGTTATTGCCTTTCTATCAGTGCCTTCACACGAGGCTGCAGGATCGTGACAACAAGTGGTACTTTGCAGTAGTCAGCACTAATTCCCAGAGAATTTGTGTTTCCATTCCATGCCAGCCTGGGCAGCTCCCAAATAATTTTTACTAAATCTCCTGTGTCGGGTTGGTGATGCCCCAGTGATATTGGTGAATGGGAACAGTCCATGGGTAGATGAGAACAGATTCTGGGCTACTGATTCTGAGTTTTCAAATACCCTCGTATTTTCTTGACAAGTTTCCCTCTTAAACTGGTGACAATTTCCTGGGGACAATAAATGAACAAAGAGCCTGAAGGGTGTTTGAGGTTTCAGAGCAGGGGAATAGTGGAGGGAACTGAAAAGGCAGGATAATAATTTTCTCATTTTCCCCTGTACAAAACAGAGATATTTAGCGTTTGAAGCAGACTCTCATTTCTAAATTTTCTTCATTTTACAAGAAGGAAAAAAGCTCCATTGAAACATTTCCCCAGCTCAAAGCACTGAGTGACTTGAAAGGTTTCCTTTGGATCTGGCAGTGTTTTGGTCTCCTTCCAAACAGCAACAAAATCATTCTTTTCAAGAAAGCATCAGAGAGGCCACAGACAATTTTTCCTGCTATGGGGTAGCAGCCACATGCTCACGCTGCCCCTCAGCTGTGTCCCTGCTGAGACAGTCCCTTCTCACTTACAATAAAACCCATCTCAACACCAAAGAGACACCTCTCACCCTTCAGGTCACTCCAGACAGGATTTTTTTCCCTCCAGGAGTTAACTGTTCCTTGGGGGAAGATGTTGAACATGCCCAGAACAGCAGAAGCCTGAATTTGGAGTGCCTTGCACGCTGCCATGTCCATTCATTCGTTGGCAAAGGGGAAATTTGCATTGTCAGTCCCTTTCTCAGAGCACAGAATTTTCATCCCCAGGTTCCTGCCCCGCTCTGTGGGCAAAGGTCACTGGCAATTGACCACCTACAACCCCAAATATCAGASAGCACCTCCTGTTCCTCTGTCCAGCCCTGCCCTGAGCTGAGCAGGGAGCAGAGATCAACAGGTGAGCACAGGCTTGRAACTATGAAAACAAGGGGCTCATTTAAAATCAACAAATCATTAAGATTGGAAAAGACTTCCAAGATCATCAAGTCAATCCTTTAACCTGATATTCCCATGCCCACAAAACCATATCACCAAGTGCCACATCCACTCGTTTTTGAATTCTCCCAGGGATGGTGATTCCATCCCTTCCCTGGGCAGCCTCTTCTGGTCTTTAACCACTCTTCCAGTGAAGAAATTTTTCCTAWTATCAAATGTGAYCCTCCCCCAGTGCAGCTTGAGCCATTTCCCCTTGTCCTKTCAATTTGAGTGGGAAGAAGAAAGTTTTCTGCTCACAGCCCAAAGTTACCTGTGCAAACTCAGGGGAAAACAAGCAGCACAATCCCTGCTGGTGTCAAGGGGGTCAGGCTTTCCCCACTGCAATCTGTCCTCAGCTCTGGAATGGTTTGGGATGAAATGCCAAATCTACCTGTCRTAAATTCTTCACCTCCTTCTTTTCCCCTTTCTTTTTTGCAGCTGGAAGTGAAAACTTTTCTCTCTTATTCTCCTAACGTGACAATCTGTCCCTGGATATCTTCCATAAGGGAAGGGCAAAAAGAACAAAGTAGGAGAGTTAATCAGCACCTTGGCTAAAAAGTGCTGCAGATTTGCCTTAAATTATCCTTAAAAATGCGTTGTCTTTACATATCACACCCAGACACACATAACATTCCTGAAAATGAGAGTGAATGTGGATGCCCCATCCCTGGAAGCATTCAAGACCASRTTGGACAGGRCTTGGAGCARCCTGRGATAGTGGAAGGTGTCCCTGCCTGTGTCAGGGGATGGAACTGGATGATCTTTAAGGTCTCTTCCAACCCAAACCATCCCATGATTCTGATTGTGGATCAATTGATCAGCTCAGACATCAATACAGAGAACATTGACTATTTTATTCATTTTATAAATGAATTGT
>QVAJ01000116.1:991616-1025354 GCA_003546035.1 Mixornis gularis | reverse complement strand
TGCTTTTAAGGTGGCTAAACGTGCCCACTAATAATTGCTCTCAGTGACCTTCAGAAAACCCACTATCTAACATTACTACCTTAACATCTAATTTCTTCTGCGCCACAATTAATTTTACCTGTGCAACAGCTTSAAGGCCTCAAGGCCTTCAAGGCCAAGGCTCAGCCAAGCAGGCCCCAGCTGGGTAGTTCATTGTTTTATTCAATTTATTCTAAGTACAGAATGAGACTCTTTCTCTCAGAAAATCTGCTACATTCCACTCTTTATGGATGAGGAACATGCTCAGACAAGTAATTTCTTGGGAACTTCCTATTAAAACATGGGATAATTAAACATGGGATAAAACATGGGTGGAGTTACCTCATCYGTCACTGACCTTTGCTCATATGAGTTATCTCAGCTGCTCCTCAGGAGTGTTAAGGGAAGATGTCAGAACCTGGACACCTCCTTGGTTGGCCAGATGAGCTCTGTAGGAGCAAAGGGCATCACCATGTGACTGTAAATAAGAAAAGAAGGGAAGACTGTTCCTTTTTGTCTCCCAGAATGACCCCGGGGAATGTACTTTGGCCTTGGCCAAAATCCCTCCTTTGGGTCAAGCAAAGACTTCAAGTTTGCTTGAAGTGGCTTCTCCACTTTCCAAGCAAAGAGAAGGAGATTTTTTTTTTTTTCTCAATCAAGATCAATGGAATGCATGGAAATCCCTGGAAAGGACAGGAAGATTTGGTGGCAGGGTGTTGATGTGCTTCACAGCATGGAAAAAACCATTTTGCATTCAGTTGTAATTGAGAGTCGCTCTTAAATAATTTTCCTCCTCCTCATCCGTGTGCTCTTACCCCTCACAGCAGCCACCACAGGGCTGAAATGAACACAAAAACTGTGGGAAAGCAACTGTGGGAAAGCAAAATGTGATTTCATCGTGGCTGAACMAGGGAAGAGCTCTGCCTGCTCAATCATCTTTGCTAGAAAGCCCTTTGGGAGGAAATTCTACATGGAAATACAAACTGCTTCCCTGACAAACAGTGAGCAGACTTTAGTGCACCCAGTTACAGCTAAAATTTCAACAGATGAGCTGTTGCATTGCATTCATTTTCGTCCTGCAGTGCTCAGAACACTGTTTATTCCTCAGCTCTGCCTCTCACAGTCGTGATGATAGAGCACAGTGAGAAAGCTGGAGCAGAAATGAAAAGGAAGATTTGGGGGCACAGGGGAAAGGGAAGCAATCTCCAAAGGCATTATAAAAAAGTAAATAATAAATGTCATTTAAAACTCTTGGGCTGAGTCATTTGCACAAAGAGGAGCCGGGTCATACAAGAAGCTGTTGGAATAATCCTCTGGGAACGATGAATTGGAGTCAGTGGCATTGCTGCCACCATTCCTGGCTCTAATTTCTGCTATTTATGGGTGTCCCTCCATTATTTTGCTGGCTGCTGAAACAAGGTGAGAAGAGAGAGCTTTCTGTGGCCTTTTTACCTGCAGGACCTGGAGCTCATCAGAATGAGCAGCTTAAAAAGCAGAGGAAATTTTGGATTCAGTTGGCCTCTAAATTAGGCTTATCCCTAYGAGCTGCACCTGTCACCCACCCCAATTCTCACAAAGTCTTCAGTGCCCTTTTAGCTTTTACATAGAACTTAAGACAGGAGAGATTTCTTAATGTATTAAATCCCATTACAATGGCAAGGATATTTCCCATTATCCCTCCAGCTCTGCAGCATGAAAACAAYATTGGGATTCTTGGGATGTAGCTGCTCCAGGTCTCACAGTTCACACCTCACACACACTCAGTTCACAGCCTGGTTAAATGAGCTCCTGTCCATAAAACAAATTATTTTCTCCCTATCCATCCTAGCAGAGGATGCTGACCATCCACAGGTGTTTCTGTCTGCCTCCAAAAAATCTTCAAAATGTGAGGAGACACCTTACATATGTAATTTTTCTCTCAGAAAAAGCTCCATGAAGACCAAGGGACTCAGAGGCCCCTCCAGTGCCTAAAGGGGCTCCAAGAGAGCAGGAGAGGGACTTTGGACAAGGACATGGAGTGACAGGACAAGAGAGGATGGTTTTAAGCTGAAAACCTGATTTAGATTGGATATTAGAGAGAAATTCTCTCCTCTGAGAGAGGGGAGGCCCTGGCACAGGTTTCCCAGAGAAGCTGTGGCTGCCCCATCCCTGGAAGTGTCCAAGGCCAGGTTGGACAGGGCTTGGAGCAGCCTGGGATAGTGGGAGATGTCCCTGCTCATGGCAGAGGGGTGGGATGAGATGATCATTAAGGTCCCTTCCAACCCAAACCATTCCATGACTCTGTGATTTGTGGTCCTGAATCCTCTGCTCCTGGATCTTCTCAGTTATGCAAAAATCTGGGCTTCAACAATGAGTTCAATGAGCTCAGCAACTCCTCATTTAAGGAGCTCCAGGTTTTGGGCCTGCAGCATTGGCTTTGATGTTTATAATCAAAATTTTAGATGCAGTTTCAAGGCCAGGTTTGATTTATAACTGCAATATCCAGGACAGGAGTTCTCCTCACCCCTCCTTCATTCCAYAGGATCCTACAATGGTTTGGTTGGGTTGGAAAGGACCTTAAAGAACATCTATTTCCAATTTCCAACACCACCTTGCTCAGGCCTCCATCCAACCTGGCCTGAAACAGGGAACCCTCTCCACCCTTTTCTACAGGGGGAAAAAAGGGAGAGGAGGCTCCAGCCCTGTGGGATGTGACTCAGYCATGGCCTCCAGCAGCTCTGTCTGGAGCTTCAGTGCTGCAGCCAAAATAAAAGAACAATGTTCTGGCAATTTAATTTCCCTCAACTTTTGACCCTCGGCTGTARAGGAGAAAAAAAATCTTTAAAATGAAGTGGTGGAGGGATGATGTTGTTGCTTTACTGAAGATTTGCAAGGGAACAGTTAATCCTGGGCTCTGGTTGGGAATGCTGTGATTTAAACGCACCAAGAGCTTGGATTGGACTCGTTTTCTCAGCATGAGAAGTGACACAATTCATGTGTTATTCTTTGGTCTGTTGTCTGATTTATCACCTTCACCAGGCAYAGCAAACAGCTTCATGCCAATGTTTTTCCTGGTGTCTGTTTGCCTGGAAAACAAGTGGCTCTCCATGGCCACATTTCCTCACAAATGTTTCCCTCAGGCTTTCCAGAAGGCCTCAGGCTCCAGCCAGAGAACTTTGTCCAATATCTTCATGATTCTCTCAGGTATCTTCATGATTTCTCTTATTTATTGTAAGATGAATTTGGTTATAAGGTATGTTTTAGAGAGTTCCTGGCTCAATGAAATGTCTCAGACCTTCAGGAATGTCATTTCAGCTTCCTGGCTTGCTGTAGGCAGAAGCTTTAAATGRGGAATGGGGAACTTCTATGCTGCACGAACTTCTTGACACCAGTAAGGAGAAATATCAAATTATTTGTCCATGATGAAGCCTGAATTTAAACCTGGCCTAAATCAGACACAAGCCATGACCACACACATTTGGGCCAGGCTGTAGGTGAGGCTATATCAGCAATAAGTGCTGATGGAACAGACTGTAAAACATTTGTCCATGTTAAGGTTTCTGCTGCATGAACAAGGCTTTGACTCCTGAAGAGGMTCCTGTTCTGTACCTCCAATAGCTCCAATTTCACTATCCTAATTTCTGGGACTCACAGAAACTCTTTAAAGGATTGAGGGTTGGTTGATAGAGAGGTCTAGGTTTTGGAGTAGACTCTCAGCTTTAATTTGCATCTTCTCTATGAAACTCCTGCTGCTTCTGTGAAGCTTCTCTGAAGATTTAATATTCATCCTTAGCAAGGAATTGCTCCCAAATCTTTAAGTCTGCCCTAATTATAGATCTTTCCATATGGATAATGCTGCTGTCTCTYACCTCCTCGTGGTGCTGAGGTTGATCTGTTGTCATCACAGAGATGTCATCTTTTTAGGAACCCCGAAAACTGAGACACTTCTCCTGCACTGGAGAACTTCCAATAGCCAAAAGGCTGAGCCAGAATATTCTCCCTGGGCATAAAGTTTTATTCCTCCTTGTGTCTTTAAAGGACAAAATCCYGAGGGATCCACAGGTGTTACTCACAGCTAAATAGGGACAGAGAGAGGTCAATGTGAGTAGCCCATTTGTTTGATTACTTATGTTAGGTGTGATTATATGAAAAACAGTTATGGGTTTGGGATTTTTTATTTTTGCTGGTTGGATGGACAGGTGAAAGTGCAGATACTGCTATAGCCTGGATTCTGGAGCTTTATTGAGGAGCAGAGATGTTAGAATTATGGGGGGGGAAAGAGAAATAAAAACTGCAAATACCATTTCTGAAAGTTAAGACCAGAAATCTGTTATAATCCTTGTATCACTTGAGCAGGCTGAAAACTCTGCAGCTGGTCTGGGGTAGGGGTCAGTGGAGGTGTTTTTCTGACTCATTTCTGATTTGCACTGACAGGCTCTGTGTTATTTTACCTAAATATTTATTTTTGTGAATGTTTGTTATTTGTTTTTGAAACTTTGCCTACATTTGCATATATGCATGCACACATTTCATTTTTATTTAACTGCTTGTTTAAATATTTATTAATCCATGTCATCTTTTTTTTAAAATTTATTTCATTAGATACAATTATTAAAAAAACAAAACATGGCTGTACATTAAGGACCCATTCTTGCACTTAAACCCAGCTCTGATTCTATCTTTTCACGTTGTCAGGCCCACCCTCGTGTGCTTGAGTTGCTACGAAAGGTCAGAGCTGTCAGGAACCAGCACTGGGAGAATGGGTTGAAAAGGGTAAAATGACAGACAGGTATGGGAAGAATGAGAATTAAAAATGCTCTCTCTTAGCAGGACAGAAAATCAAATTGTCTCCTATATAAGCTTGCATATCTTGTCATCTCCGTGCTTCTGTTCAGGGCATCTCCATGAGCTGCTTGCTGAGATATTCTTCACCACAGGGATTAAGAAAGAGGACTCTTTATTCCTCACTCTTGATTCAAAACACCTTTCATTTTTCAGTCCCAGGTCTAAAAGGAATCTTTTGCCTTTGCACTTCTCCACCAACAAAGTTTCCTTGGATAGTTTAGCCCTGATTGTGCCATGTAAACCCAATAGTACCTTGTATKCTGGGTTAAGATCATGCAGAGTTTTAATATTTGGACCCTGGTTTATGGCAGAAAAGGATATATATATATATAAAACATAATAATAATTTTTTATTATATATGTATATTTATATATATAAAATGCTCTCTTYTTGCAGGTAAAGAGGATATCAAGAGGATGGTGCCAAACTCTTGTCAGCAGAACCCTGAGACAGGACAAGGAGGAATGGTCATAAACTAAAACACAACAAGTTCCACGTCAACATGAAGAAGAGCTTCTTTCCATGGAGGGTGGCAGRGCACTGGAACAGCAGCCCAGGGAGGTCATGGATTCTCCCTCTCTGGAGACATTCCAAACCCACCTGGGTGTGCTCCTGTGTCACCTGCTCCAGGTGACCCTGCCTTRGGSAGGGGGACTGGGCTGGAGGATCTCCAGAGGTCTTTTCCAACCCTARTTCTGTGATTCTCTAACAAATGCAARAGGAACTGGCCTCAAGTTWCAACAGAGGAGSTTTAGACTGGAAATTAGRAAAAATTCCTTCATGGAAAGGGTTGTCAAGCATAGGAACAGGCTGTCCAGGGAGGTGGTGGAGTCGCCAGCCCTGGAAATGTGGATGTGGCACTTGAGGACAAGGTTTAGTGGTGAATGCAGTGACTGAATCCAGGTTGACTGCTGGACTTGATGATTTTGGAGGTTTTTTTCCAGCCTTAAGATCTCTGTGATTCCATGATTCTGTGTTTAACCAAAAACTTTCATYCTTCTGGAACAATCTTTCCAGGCCGTTCCATAGAAGAATGAGAACAACGAGGTGAGAGACCTTTGGAAAAGACACCTTTTGTACTCCATCCCCTGCCCCACCCTCTCTGCATCACTCCACACCTGTGATTGCCCAGTCCCTGCCCACAACCAGGTGTCCTAAACCTGAGCTGGCTCCTCCTCCTGCTGCCATGAGGATTTATGGATTTATGGATCACAGCCCTGCAGCTGCCTGCTGCTGACACGGCAGCACATTCCATGCACGTTCCCCAGTTATCCCACTACTGTTTCCCAGGAGCTGCCAGAGGGYTTGTCAGCCTAGATCCAATTAAGATTGGGGTCAGCCTGCTTTGCCCATGGCATGGTGAACACCCTGCTGTGTTTACAGCACCATGTCCCTGGAGATGGTCAGGGTGTGCATTCCGGAGGGGACTTTGGTCATATCTGATGCTCAGYTGCTCATCACTGGGCTTTGCTCCCYCAGTCCTYTCTCTTTTGGAGCCTGCCTYCATYAGGAGAARCTAGGAAGGTTTGAATTGCAATGRAGAGTGAGTTCTAAATAATTACRAATTATTTAGGTTATCAATTATGATTATGATTAGATATCAGGAATAATTTCTTCCTCTGAGAATGGTGAGGCCCTGGGATAARTTGSCCAGAGAAGYTGTGGATACCTCATGTCTGAGAGTGTCCAAGGCCAGGTTGGGCAGGTTTTGGAGCAACCTGGGACAGTGGGAGGTGTCCCTTCCCAYGGCAGGGGTTGGAAAGAGGTGATTTTTAAGATCCCTTCCAACCAAAATCATTCTRTGATTCCGTGTAACTCATTTAGCCTCTGTCTCTACCAGTCTTTCCCCGATGGTTCTCCAGGTCAGAAGGTGACAGGGGTTTCTTCTGATACATATATCCAATCTAAATTTACCCTTTTTTCAACTTAAAGCCATTCCCCCAAAGTCCCTCGACAGCAAAGAAAGTCCCAAGTCAGTCTCCAAGAGGGAATATTGAGGGAAATACAACTCTGTAACTTCCTTAAGTGTTTGCTCTGTCATCAGAGACAGAGGTTATGTCACCAGATGTTCTGTTAGCCTGTCCCAGGATAACCATTCCTGAAGGTATCTCCAAGCACAGGAGCTTTCTGCTTCCCAAGGGATATTCCCCAACTCCCTACAATTATGGAGCAAATTCTCCTTGATCCCCCATTCTCCAGCCACCCCACATGGTGCAGACTTAGCCTGAATCAACACCCCAGCTATTCAGATTCCTCCAGCTGTACCCTGGCAGAATTCCTCACATGCAAATACATTTGTTTTTCTAAAATGACAGTTTAGAACAGAGATCATCGGAGCCTCGTTTTTTAGCCAATTACCCAGCATTTGCTTTGCCCAATTTGCAYGGAGAACAACCTATTATTGCTTTCAGTCTGGGGGGAATTGTTTGCCTTTTGCAGCCTCACAAGCTGCAGATGGAGACTAATTCTGGGKTTTGGGGTTTTTTTGKGTAAATATGAAAAACAATAAAGCATGGAGGAAATGGTCTGTCTGCAGATGTTAAGTGGGGAGAGAGCAGAGAGCACCTCACCACTGAAAATTGTGGCCTTGATTATGGCTTATTAACTATGGAAAAAGACTGAGACAGTGCCATCAAATCTCCTGCACKACTTCATTGCAATGCAGGACTTTTAATAATCCTGTCTCCATGTTCTAAGGAATCTCAAAATTAGTGACTTCCTAGTGGGATTCAAATGTTCCATAAACTGCTGCTAATTTTTGACAACAAATGAATGCCCTCTTTTAATTTACTTTTAACACCTATCCTCACCCTCATTAGATATATTACATTTTGATTTCTTTTTTTATTTTCCTCACTGGAGATATCCCAGAATTGTTTGGACACAATCCTGTTCCCTGTGCTCTGGGATGGCCCTGACTGAGCAGGGAAGGGGGACCCGATGACCCCACTGTGATGCCTTCAAACTTTACCCATTCTGTGATTTTGTGATCTTTCTTGTGGCACTTCTCAGCTTTAATAAACTATAAAAGAGCTTTCTAAAATGGGAGCCAATGCCTTTCAAAATAACCTCTCAAAGTGTACAGATCAAAGCCATTTAGTCATTTATACGCATGAAGTCATTTAGATGCTCCACTCCCATTTACTTCAGAGGAAATTAAAACATCTCTGTGGGTCTGGCCCCTCTTTGATTTCTCAAACCTTCATCCATTTTTAATCTTTGCTTCCACATGTAGCAGCCAAGGAGCAATTTGTCTTTGATTAGATCATTAAAAACTAGAGAAAGGCCAGTTTCTGAATGCTGGTTTCCTTCCTCTAAGTGTGATTTCAGGAAGATCCTCTTCCAGTCTTATCAATTGTATTTTTGCAGCCAAACCATAATGGTGACAATGGTGTAAAGTATCCAGGATCCAAATCACCAGGGCCCATTGGGGGAGAGGATGTATTAGGAGTAGTTCTTTAGTGGAAATAATTCTTGGAGCTGTGGCACACAGTCCTTTTCCTGGGGAATCCATAAAATAAATGCATCTCATTACTCCAGAACAAGGAAAGAACAAAATATATATGTGAGGATAAGAGAAAGTGTGATTGAAGGTCTCACAGGGAATGAAAAGCTCAGCTCTTGAAGAAGAAACAAAAAAGATCAGACCTGGCTTAGATCACTAAAATGAGGTGATCACACAGAGGAGCACCAGGAGCATTGGATATAGAAGAAGAGCCACTTCATTAGAAAGTCAATACAGGCAGGAAAAAAAAAAAATATTTAGGCCAGAAATAAATTTTGACCGAAAATGGGAGGATGACTCCTGGATATCAGAGGAGAGACATACTGGAATAGGATCTCAACAGAAATAAAATCTTGAATCCTCRGAAGGCAAAACACTACAGGACAAGAGGAAATGGCCTCAGGTTGTGCCAGGGGGGTTTTAGATTGGATATTTAGGAAAAGAAATTGTTCTCCCAAAGGATGGCCAGGCACTGGAAGAGGCTGCCCAGGGAAGTGGTTGTGTCACCAGCCCTGGAGGGATTGAGAAGACGTGTGGATGTGGCACTTGGGGACAAGGTTTAGTGGTGGATCTGTCACTGCTGGGTTAATGATTGGGCTCAATGATCTTGGAGGATTTATTTTTCCAGCCTAAACAATTCTATTATTTTATTACAACTTTAAATAACTGAATTTGCAAGACACAGAGCACCAGGGGACTGGAGATAGGAGACGGTGACTCCTTCATGTGACACTTCCAGCCGGGGGTTCAGGTGGGCAGCAGGAAAAGCAACAACCCAGCAGAGAAACACCCTGCAACAGGAGATGATTTCTGGGAAATGCAGAGTCAGCCCTCTGGGCACTGCGAGCATCTGCTTTTCTTTGCCTCTCTGCACATTTGCTCTGTACCTGGCAGAGACCACAGCATTGTTGATTTTTGGCTTTTCTTTCTCTTTCCTCCCTGTGGCAGAAGGGAACTTTGTGGCCCCCAAGAGAAGCAAAACATAAAAAGCCTGGACAAAGAGTATGAAACTGTTTTGTTGGTTCTTTTGTGTTTGTTTTTGTGGGTTTTTTTCCCTGCCTCCAACACACGTCACTTATTTTGATGGCTTGTAACTACGGGCAACCTGTGTTTAAACAAGGGAAAAATAATCAAAATCCCTGTCCCTACAGGTCTTATTACTGAGGAGAGTTCTTGCCACAGCTTTCTCTCTTGGAAGGAAGCCTGGTTTTCAAGAATCAGCAGAAATCTGCCAGTGGGCAGTTGGCAAGGGAAGCAGGGTGCAGAGGTCCCAACAGGAWTCAAGGGCATTTTGTCTTTGGACCTGATGAGGATTTAACTGCATTTCTGCAATTCACAACGTGGTTTTTTCCTGGTAATTTAAATTGTATTCCAGCAGGGTCAAAGAGCCTTCAGCATCTTTTCACCTGCTGGTGGAAGGTGTCTCTACCCAAGGCAGGGGAGGTTGGAATTAGGTGACTTTAATGTCCCTTACAATCCAAACCATCTTCTGATTCCGTGATAATATGGGGTTGGAAGCAAGAGAGGTTCCTTGAATTTCACTCTTTAGAAAGGAAATGACTCCTCATGCTTCAAACTACAAACCAAGGGATAACCAGGAAGCAGCAGGAAAGAAATTCCAGTTCTTTGCAGGTGAGGTCCTTTACCATTGCCCACACCCAAACCCATGAAGAAGAAGGTGAAAAAGGAYTTAGCCTAAACCCTAAATCTTGCTTTTTACATATCACTATATTCTAAAACCTTAAAATCTAAGTTTTCCACCATGTGATATTACACACTTCTATTTAAACTACACACCCATAATCCCAATGCTATCAGTCAATTTTGGAAGCCTCTTCCAAGGCCTCGGGTCAAATGTAGTGTTTTCTTGAGGGTCGGTGCCTGTTAGCACAGAAAGTCTAAAATTCTCAGTGCCCAGGGTTCCAGCATCACTTTTTGGGTTTCTCTGCATTAGAGAAGAGCAAAGGCTGGTGTCACACAGAAATAAGGACACTCCTACAGGGCCATCACCACTTTGGCATGACTCAGGTGTGGGACTTTAGGAACACTGCAGAGGGAGTTCCTGGAGTCAGCAGCTACGGCAGAGAATCCTTGATGGATCAGCTGAGCCCTGTGAGGAGTTGGGAGCCTGACAAATGGATCTTTTCTGCTRAAATATTCTCTCAGAAGAGTCCTGGCATTATCCACTGACAGCCACCACAAACCACCACCTGTCAGCACCCCAGAGGGATGATTTCATTTCCAGAGGTAAAGCAGGTGGACATCCATTTGTGTGAATCTACTGCTGGCCAGGGAGAGAAGCAGCCAGGATTCCTTCAACTGCATCAAGCACCAAGGCATTTCCAGCACCAAGGCATTTCCAGGAGCTGTTTTATTCTTTTAAGGGCTAGAAAAAGACCCTGAAAATATTGTCCAGGCACCAGCAGAGCCATGAGATGTCACCCTCTCCTCCTCTTGTGACACACGTYTGCTGGATCATGTAACACTCTCCTCATCCACCTCACCTGGATGTTAAAGATGGGGAAGAATCACTGAATTATCACAGGAGTTCTTGATCTGAGGTCAGAATTACCAAAATAATCGATTATGGAGGGGTTACAACCACTACATCTAGACAGCATCTAAAGATCTTTAACTTATTCAGCTGTTCAGACTTTGGGCTTCACTTTTACCCTATAAATATCTTCCTTAAGAGAAGCTGCAACCTGGCATTAACGATTTATAACTGTTAAATAAACCGTCTATAATACACTCAGTGAGGTTACAAATGACACAAACAGCTCTTTAATAAATATGRGATAATGGGAAGCAAAAGGCATTAGCAGGGAAGGGTTGTGATTTAGGATTATTTGAGGGTAGTAGTAGATCTTGCAGGTCTTCGGAGTGCATCCTTACAAATATATTAATTCCTAAAGGCTGTCAGCCTTGGTTCAGTTTAATTAAAAAAAAAAAAGAGGGAATTAAAATGTTGCAATCCATATTTTTGGGCTTTAAATAATAATAAACCTTACTTATATGCTCATTTTCAAAGCATTATACAACATGCCACTGTGAGGCAAAATAAAATCTAAAAGTTTAATGCCTAGATCATGATTGTTGGATGAAAAGACACAAGATGTGTTTTTAATTAGAGCAGGGTGATGCCTTGTGAAGTTCAAGGTTTTTATTGAAAAGGTTTTATACTTTGCTTCACTTCTCYTTATGGGATATGCCTCTGTTTTATAAATGCATATTTGTTTTTTATCCTCCCTTTTGCTTCTTTATGGCTTTCATTTACTTACTCAATATTTTTCTTGCTTTTTATTTTATTTTTTCCCTGATATATGGGGAGATAAACATTTATTATTTTTATAAAGCCTAATTTTTTTTAGGCATAAAGCAACTCACAGACTTTTGTCTGGGAAGATTCTCTCCCCATTTTTGTTTTTTTTCTGATATGTTTGATCCCTCATGGATTGCAAGGCATTGCTGTGGTGAGAGTCCCCATGGAGGCCATGCACTTTTCCAGCTGTTTCTAGACAGAAATTTAGAAGCAAACCTGATTTGGGCTCATTTTGTACCTACCTGTGTTCACAGTGGTGCAAAATGAGACAACTTGGCTTTGTTTTTAGTGCTCAACAGTCACAAATTTCATTTTTCTGGCAGTGASTTGGCTGTTTCTATAAGTACATCAACAACAAAAGGAGGGATAAGGAGTCTCCGTCTTTTCTTGGATGAGGGGGGAACACAGTGAAAAAGGATGAAAGAAAGGTGGGCATCATCTCTTCTCCCAAGTATCCAGTGACAGGATGAGAGGAAAAGACAGAGAGGTGCTGCTCTACCYTACAGACACCTCTGGAGTTGGAAAAAGTGCCACTGTATTTAGCTGATTGACATTTTTTCCCATTAATTTGTCTCTTCGATTTTTGAATATGTGTAAATATTTAGAAATTATGTCCTACACTGAGAACTACACTGAGAAATCCTGTCCTTTTTTTTGTTTTGTTTTGTTTTTTGGCTTTGTGAATTATTTTGCTCATTTTGAGGCTGCCACCTGCTATGYCGATGCCAGAGCTCCCAGTACCTCTTGTTCTGCTTGTCCTGTTTTGCATTAAAAAGGAGATGCTGAATGAACATTCAGTGCCTTTCTGAGGCCACTCAGGACCCTGCAGACCTCTGTCACTTCCCAGCTCTCATTTTCTGGGATGATGAAGCCTAATTTATTTACTCATTCTTTGCAAAGAGTTTGTTCCACTTCCCTGATAATCCCCGTCACCTTTTCCTGCRTCTTTTCCAATTTCATTCGGTTCTGTTGGAGGCAGGGGAATTGGGAAGGCACACAGTAATTAGTGAGTGAATAATAGATATTTACCATGGCAGGAGTCTGAAAACAGACCACTGAACTCACCAGCACACATCACAATGCCCACTTTTTCCTTTTATTCCTTCTGGCTCTCCAGTGGGATCCTCCTCTAAATGGACTGGGAATGTCCTGAAGACAAAAGCCATCATTTAGATTCCTCCTCAGTGCCTGGCACTGTTGAGYCTKGCGTTGGATTRAACCTGARACCAAGCTGCCASTGCTGCATAAACAACATTGTTTYGAATATTCACAGAATCACAGAATCCYAGAAAGGTTTGGGTTAGAAGGGACCTTCAGGMTTACCACATTCCACCCCCTGCCATGGGCAAGGACACCTTCCACCGTCCCAGATTGATCCAAACCCCATCCAGTCTGGCCTTGGACACTTCCAGGGATGGGACAGCCACTGGGAAACCTGTGCCAGGGCCTCAGGTCCTCACAGGGAAGAATTTTTTCCTAACACCCCATCTAAATTTATCCTACTTCAACATAAATCCGTTCCCCCTTGTCCCATCTCTGCACATCCTTGTGAGAAGTCCCTCTCTGTCCTTCCTGTGGGTCCCTTTTGGGCACTGGAAGGGGTTCTAAAGTCTCTCTGGAGCCTTCTCTTCCCCAGGCTGAACAATCCCATCTCTCTGGGCCTGTTTTCAAAGGACAGCCCCATGATTGACTTAGTGCCCTCCTCTGGACTTGTTCCAACAGGCCAACACATTTCCTGTATCAGGGCCCCCATATAACAGGAAATGTGCATTCCAGCATTGCAGTGATTGTTGGGATAATAAGAGAGACAGGACCACTGGGAGATGTCTTAAAGYATGATTTATTGCTCTTCTTCTACAGTCTCTTGAAGGAGTGACAGCGTCTTCACTGCATGTGCCAGAAGCTCGTGGTCAGTGGTCACAAGACCACAGGTTACAAGGTCTCTTAAATGTTAATTAGCCAATAAACTCCTGCCACAAAAAATGTTTCCACTTTCACACCAATCCCTAATTAATTTGTCTCACACATCTTTGCCACACTTCGGACCTTTTTAACCAACCATATAATGACACACAAACTCACTTGCTGCGCCTCAAAACTTTTTACTATTTCTGTAACTAGTTCTATATCTAAACTTTAGACTCTGAAACTTTCCACTACCCAGCTTACTGTATTCCTGTCTAAAATACAAATCCACATTCTTGCCCATGGTCTCTAAAGCAGGCAGCCTTTTCCAAGCTCTCAGGCTGAACCCTGCATTCATTTCTGTGTTTGGGCCTGCATACACAAGGTTTTGAGAATTTTCTGYGCCTGRAATTCCCACAAGTGATCCTYCTTCAGGGATTATCCCTATGGAAGGGAAATGAGTGACCAGGTTGGAATCACTCCCAGTGAGTGAATTAATGATCTCCATGCACAGATCYCCTTCTTGCGCTGGAGTGTCCAAATGGGAAATGGTTTTGTACTCCCGCTTCAGGCAAAGCCCTTCTGAAGAAATCTCTCGTGTGAACAGCTGGATTCAAAACCTGCGTGGCAGAGATTCTGCTCTCCCTCATTCTGCCATCAAAAGGCTGAAAGGCAAACTGCAAACATGGCTCATTTTCGTTTAGCATTCCAAATTATGCTGACGGAGAAATTGATCTCTTTCACTTTGGTCTTGATCCTTTAAGTTTACCCTGTCAGGGTGGAGAGCGGGCAGAAGTGTCTTCCTTGATGTGATATTTGAGCAGTATTAAAATATATTTTGGGAGAATTAAAATGCAGTGAGAACAAGGAAGCGTTTTAGCCCTTATGAGTCAAGTTTAAGCAGCTGCCAACATTTCCAAGCGGGAAAAAATACAGAATTAAAATGAATCTTCTCTACACTCCTGAACTGATATTTTTAAAAACCTGCTTTTAAAAAGTTTCCAAGAACACAGCTCACACACAGTCTTCTCCACAGCAAAATGAAGCTCTAAGATATTCAGTGGCAGCTGGCCAGTGCAAAAGACATGGGAAGATGGGAAGAGAACAACAGGGTAGTGTCACAGGAGGACTGAGGTGGTCAGGCTGGACAAGTGCAACTGTGTCAGTCAACATCTTGACCAACAGGTAACTGATGAGTCTGCCAGGATATGACTAAAATTTCAGAAAATGAACCACCAAAACTTAAACTTGGGCAATTATTTTTAATCTATTACAGGCACTCATGAGATAGTGGAGGTAGGACTGGTCACAACTTACGTCTGGAATTTTCTGCCCAGTTTGAAAGTGTGGAGGACAATATGATTTATCTGCCTTGATGAAAAGATGATGTTTTGATTCTTACTTTCAATTCATCTGAATAAAATCAAGCTTCATTGCAGATTTGTTCTAAAAGTGATAATTCTCATTCTCTGAGTGAGAAACTAAAAAATGGCCAGATATTTGTCACTGCAAATGGGGCAGAAAAAAGTCACCTTCCCCCCTATAAAGACAAGGAGTCACCTGGTCATCAGATGGACTTTGGGGCTGTTTGATGTAGACTGTGGCAGATTTTTTTTTCTCTCTGTAAAGAGGAAGACCAGTTCCACAAAGCAATTTGCTAACACATTCCTGGCCTCAATTTTTCTAGGGAACATAATGGAAATCTTGGAGGAGAGGGAAGAGATATCTCTTACTTGAGAGCTTGGTTCCAGGTAAAAGTTCTCTGTGGTTATCCACGGGTGCAGTGCTTCACTCTGTCCATCAAATCCTGGCTTGCCCTTTACACGGCGACTAAAACCATCTGATTGMAGATGGAAACTCCTGCCAGGGAGAACCTGGAAAGGGAATAAGGCTGCCTTTAAAGAGGAACATTATTAATCTTGATGTGCTGCCTGAAAACCTGCTCAGTTGTACAACCTGAAAAACAAGAGGCAGTCCCACTCCGGATGTGTGTGAAAGGCCATGGTCATCACTCAGAAATTTAYTTCACTTTTTGTTCCTCCAGGGGCTCCAAGGCAGCTGGAGAGGGACTTGGGACAAGGGCGTGGAATGGCAGAGCAAGGGGGGGGGTGGTTTTAAACTGCCAGAGGGCAGGGATACATGGGATATTGGGAAGAAATTATTCTCTTTGAGGGTGGTGAGGCCCTGGCACAGGTTTTCCAGGGAAGCTGTGGCTGCCCCTGGATCCCTGGAAGTGTCCAAGGCCAGGTTGGATGGGGCTTGGAGCAGCCTGGGATACCGGAATGAGGCAATTTTTAAGGTTCCTTCTGACTCAAACTACTCTCTGATTTGGTGAAAATAGCACTGGTGTTTTCTGTTCTGTAGCCTTTTAAAGGTTATAGAAAAATATTCAAGGCACACCTTTGTCCTGTTTCTCAGCATTTCTTAGATACTAAAATATGTACACTTTTCCAAGGACAAGCATTTCCAGTCTGGCCTTCTAAATATCCAAGTTAGGTCCAGGAGAGAACAATGCCAACAGCATCTTGATATTTTCTGTTTTTTTCTTTTTTTTCTTTTTTTTTTTTTTCTTATGTTAATGACTGAAAGTGAAGACAGTTCTGTCAGATGCTTAAATTACTACCCTGAGAATTGGTTGGGATTTCTGGATTCAGCTCCCAGCAACAGCACAAATGCCCTGGGTGGATTTTGACAAGTCCAGTAACTTCCYTGTCCCTTAAATATTAACAGATAAAATGGAGGTTATTTTTCCTAAGGCAGTTGAACTCAGGCACTAATGACTGTGAGATGCTGCAGTAATGGAGACGTTTGACAAATGTAAGGAATGCTGCTGCTGTTAYTACTGTGATGGATCAAAACTTTACTTGAGGTTCATTAACTTCATCATTTTCCTTCTCAGTGTATAAACACACTATTTTTGGCAGCTTAGATTCCGAAGAATTCATCATTAGTTATATACTGATAATGTCAGCCTGAAATTCAAAGTAAGGTGGGGCAGGTGAGTGAGGGTTTTTTTTTCCTACTTTCTTTAAAATCTGATTGTGAAAATTCTCTCTCTTRACACCACTGGATAAAGCAAACACAGAAGTTCCCCTCGGTGACAAGGGAGAAGAAGGGCTATTGATGGATGCAGCAGAATTTGAAAATAAATGCTAACAACTCTTGCAGGACTTTGYTGGCAGAATTGGATTTTGGATGAGATTTGGCTGGAGCTGAACAGAAACTAATAAACTTGGGCATGCCAAGATGGTCCTGCTGAAGAATTTGGGTCATCTCTTCACCAAGGACCGGGTTAAGAAGCTCATTTACTCCTGCAGGAGGTCAGAATTGTTRTGCCATCATCCCCGAGGTCCAATAAAACTTTCCATGACCGTAGATATTMACTAGAGCAGGATACAGGAACCTTCTGCCCTCACCAATCCTGTGCTGACTGTCCAGTAAAAGGTGGAGGAAACCAGAACTGGTCTGGCACTGGATACAACATCTGTCCTTATCACCTGGGCTGTCTCTTACTCTTCCATATTAAACATGGATTGCTGGGACTTAATTTTGTTGAAGTTTCAAACTATCACTTCATTTTAYGAGGACTCAGAATTCAAGGCACCCTGGAGGACGAAGAACCTCCTGGGTAAGTTTTTAGCAGAGATGACAAAAGCCATGAAGTGTGACCCACAGTCATTAGTGAGAGTGATGATGGATCAAGRTACTTGAGGAGAGGCAGTTTGATAACTTCAGCAGCCCTGAATTTCCTTTGACTGTGCTAAAAGAAAAGTCCTGGCCTGTTTTTTTTTTTAGGAGACACAAAGCAATTTGTAACATTTATGGATAATTACACCTTGGAAAAACCTTTGGACAATTGGATCATTGAGTCCAACCATTGATCCAGCACTGCCCAATCCACCACTAAGCCATGTCCCCAAGTGCCACATCTACATGGGTTTTGAACACTTCCAGGGATGGTGATTCCACCCTTTCTTAGGCAGCCTGTTCCAATGCTTGACCAGCTTTTCAGCAAAGAATTTTTTCCTGATATCCAATCTAAAGCTCCTTTGGTGMAACTTGAGACCTTTTCCTCTTGTCCCCTTCAAGATGCTGAAAACAACCTGTCTTGGTTTGGAAAGATGGAAAGACAGGTGTCTGCCAGGGAAAGCTGGAACTTCCCTTGGAATGGAGAAGGTAAAACCCCTCCCTCCAAATTATTGTAATTTTTCAATTAAGAAGGCTTTCAGGTAAAGGTATAGGAATAACAGTTCTTTACTAGAAATATTAAAAATAAATATGTAGTAGAAAAAAAAAAAAAAAATCCAAGCAAACAAATTAAAAATCCTAAGAACACTGACAGAGTCAGAATAGGACCTGACATCCTGTTGGTCAGGATGTTGGAAGCAGTTGAAATAAATCCTCCTGGTGTGACAGACGTGGTTCTGTTGGAGTAGAGATGATCCTGTAGAAGGGTCCAGTGGTCCTGTAGAAGGGTCCAGTCTTCCTCTGGGAATCCAGTGCAAACAGGCTGTCCTGAGGTCCTGAATCTCAGGTTTTATCCAGGTATGAATGCTTGGCTCCTCCCCGTGGGTGGAGCATCTTCCAATGGGATGATGTAATTTTATCAGTCATGCAGTGAGCCTCGATGGCCCATTAACAGCAGATATCCCCTGGAGGGAGGATGGGTGTGGAAGAGATAAAGAACACTGCCCCACCTGGTTTTAACAGCTGGCCCATTAACAGAAGACACCCGTCCCCTCCCCCCAGAGTTATGAGGAATGGGTTAAACAAGAGATAAAGAAAACACCTCCCCAACCAATTTCAACAGATGGGAAATAGAATAAACATTTTTGGCTACATATTGCAACTCAAGACACAACCTCAGGGTAACAACGCCTCAGACAGATCCTCCCAGACCTGCCAGCTCCCTSTGCTCCATCCCTTTTGTCAGTGTCCTGACAGAGGTGAAAATGCTCACCACCCACCAAAGATGTACCATGTTACTGTGCTGACAAAAAGAAATCATAAATGTGAGGAATATTCCCTCTCCTGATGACAGTGACATTGCAGTGATTTGGGAAAGACGTGGCTGGTCATAATCCAGTGTCAAGACCTCTCTGGGTTATAGTGAGGGACATTGTCTCAGCTGGTTTTCTATTTGTAGGGTGATTTTCCATTGGACTAATTAGCTAATTACCTAATGTGTTGTAGTTCTGTCACTATCTTTCCATAAATCCTCCTGATAATGAGGAAGGTGAGTGCAGATTCCAAACCCTGGGCTCCTGCAGGTTCGATCAGGCATTGTGGAACTTGCTGCTACAGAGCTGCTGTGGGAGCAGCATGTAATTAAAAGCACTCCCCTGGAGAGAATATCATTTAATCTTCTTCACCTCRGACAGAAAACACAACAAAAGGGGAAGATCTGAGTCACAGGGAAAACAATGTCATATTTCTGATGTTGTGTGATTTGCTGGAATTCCTTCTATTAATTTTACTCTCGATATTGGATTGAAGGTCAATCAATATTGRATTGCAGGTCAGGCATTGTGTCTCRCAGGTGAAAATTGTGGGTTTTATTTCAGCAAACATGACATTTCTGTGGTGTACAAGAACATCTCGGACTCGTGGTTTCCAATGTGCTCAGCRGGCTCAAAAGCACAGCGTGGTCTCAGAGAAACAACAGGGGACTAAAAATGTGATATTTTATTGAGGAACACAGGATTTATTAGACTCAATTAGACTGTGGTCCATTTGTTCACATTTCTTGCCTSGAGCAATGAGCGAATTCCAGCATTYCAAAGGCAAGGGGAATTACAGTGAAGGAGGAGACATGAAATTTGAAGGGTTTTTTCACTGACCTAAAACTCAGCTCTTGCTAAATGGAAACTCCAGAGTGAGCTGTGAGCCCTACAAAGAAATTTGGGTCAAGCTTTGACTGATGTCAGGATAAAAATTTGAGCTATATTTGGGCTAAAATGAAAGGACAACTCTCTCTGCCTTTTAGGGATATGAGAGGAACATTTATTAAACACATGATAGCAAATGGCTGAGGCACCAGCTTTGGCCAAAACCTCCTCATTCTCCACACTGTATGAAATAAAACATCTTCCCTCTTGGGTGTCCCTGTTCCATTTTATTTTCATCAAAGAAGAGGAAAAGAGTCAACAAAAAGAAATATTGTTTTCATCCAATATTAGTTTCTTCTTGTCTCATATTCCCTTAAAAAAATAAAAAGGGATAATTTTAAGGGGTGAGTTCTTTTAAAGTTAATTTTTAGTGACCATATTTATGCTGCAGACTGGAGASGGCTGTGATTGCAAATTGAAAATCCCACAAAAATGGGATGGGACAGTTGCGCGAGCCATCCTAAATAGGGTAATTTAATTTGGAATTATGGAATGTTTTGGGTTGGAAGGGACCTTAAAGACCACCCATTTCCACCTCCTGCCATGGGCAGGGACACCTTCCACCATCCCAAGTTGCTCCAAGCCCCATCCAACCTGTCCTTGAACACTTCCAGGGTTGGGGCAGCCACAGCTTCTCTGGGCAATCTGTGCCAGGGCCTCACAGAGAAAAGAATTTCTTCCTAATATCTAATCCAAACCTGCAATCCTAGTCTGAGTTKGTCTCAGAGGAGCTTGTGACAGTTCTGAAAACCCCACAGCTCTCCAGACCTTCTGAGAGAAGTTARCATTGCACAAGTGCTGCTAATTTTTGATTTTGCAGCCCTGCCTGCCCTGATACTTTGAATTAAAAGGGAGGCTGATCTGAAAAATCACCTGTAGCAGCTGAATTTCTGCTGCATTAGGGCTCATTAGGACTCTCAATTTAGGAGAAAGTTTTAAAAGCCAAAGTAAAGGCTCCCAGAGTAACTCTCTCAGTGGARATCAGCCCTTGGCAATGTGAGTCTCTTGTAGCTCCTCAGGGGAAATTCTGATTTCTGCCTCTCCTGCCCTTAGGATTGGTGTCAGAGAGGGCTGGAGTTGAGTTTTGGGGTCTGCTGGTCATACACAAATGGTACTGGAGTRCTTGATCAAGATATAACATCACCATAAATGGTGTAATCTGCATTTCAGATGATCTGCTTGGAAGGGAGTGCTGTGATTACCTGCTCTGGCCTCCTGCCCGTTGAAATAGGAAATAGGATTTTTCAGTCCTAATTTGTGCTTCAAATCTAATACTCATGCTAATGCTGAAGCTTAAAGTCTAAAGAAGAAAAATCCACTATAAGTTAAAAAAGTTCTTGATTTAATAGTTGGAAGGATGGAGAATCCATCACACCATTAGTTAAGCAGATTAAATAGTTAACAGCAAAGCCTTGCAAATGTATTCCTTAATTTCTTCTCTAAATTAAAGCTCTGCAAATAATTGATATTTTGGTTCGCTGGGCAAATTAAAAATAAAAAAGAAAGAAATTGATAAGGAAAGAAAACATTCTGGCATGAACAAACTCCTCAATTTGTGAACTAAAACACTGCTACAAAGGTYTGAAAAATGCGAAGTCTAATTATAGCAGCCCAGAACTGGAGTAATGAGGGACTAGAGACCGTGACGGATGAGCAGAAGATAATGCTCTGATAGGCATGATGTGCACAGCCCTTCAAAGAGCAGCAAAAACCAACGTGAGGCATCTCTGGCATGGTGCAAAGGACAAGAAATGTTTGAAAACGGGATTTGAAGGCGAAGAAGGGCCAGTGAACGTGTGGCTCTGCTGGGGATGGAGTTTTCTGKGCATGCTCAGAGCGTGGACAAGGTAATTACCTGGCTGAAATGCACACACCAAAACGTTGCCAGCAGGAGGAGAAATCCTGTCTAAAAGTGGAGCTTAATCCTCTGGATTGCTGGGCAGCTGGGCCCTGCTGTGTGTTGGTTGGTCACGARCACGTGGATTTTCCTGGTTGCCTACAGAGAGAGGAAAGAGCAGGACACTTCCAACCTGGAGTCCAGGGGTGCAGTTAGAAGAGATTTAAGGTCAGGATGGGAGAGTGGAATAGATACTGATGTTGAAAAAAGGAAACCTTTTCCAGAGGGTGAAGCAGATCTTGACCAGAGCAGCTGGTTTAATTTATTATTATTATTGTGATGATGATGATGATGATGAGATCCAGAATGTTGAGTCCTCAGCACGGGAAGGATGTGGAGCTGTTGGAGCGATTCCAGAGGAAGCCACCAAGAGGATCAGAAGGATGGAGCAGCTYTGCTGTCAGGACAGGCTGGGAGGTTTGGGATTGTTCAGCCTGGARAAGAGAAGCCTTGTGGTGACCAAATTGTGGCTTTCCAGAACCTAAAGGGAACCTGCAAATAAAATGGAGAGGGATTTTTTTGCAAGGGCAGGCAGTGACAGGACATGGGAGGATGGATTCAAACTGAGAGTGGGTTTAGATGGGATATTGGGAAGGAATTTTTCCCTGTGAAGGTGSTGAGGCCCCGGCACAGAYTGCCSAGAGAAGCTGTGGCTGCCCCATCCCTGGAAGTGTCCAAGGCCAGGTGGGATGGGTCTTGGAGCAACCAGGGATAGTGGAAGGTGTCCCTGCCCATGGCAGAGGATTGAAAATAAACAGACTTGAAGGTCCTTTCCAACCAAATCCATTCTGGGATTCTATGACWTTTTGTGGTGATTATTCTGTGATCTTAATATTTTCCCAATATCAAGGGAGGTTGGTTTTCCAGAGGGAAACTGGAAGCTGTTACTCTGAGTGGAAGCTGTTAGTCCTTCATCCATCCCCTTTTACTGCTGTTCATTCTCTGTGTGTTGCCCCTTGCCTGGCAGAAAACATGGAATTTGTTACCTCTTTCCTTCTCTTTCTCCTCCCTCAAATGCATTTTGGCTGCATCATGCTCACTATATTTCATATATATCTAAAAGAAAAAGAAGTCCATTTTCTTGGAAAACAGCACCTTTCTAGTAATACTTCAAAAACGTTTCAAAAACGTCACCCTTTTGAAGATTTTTAACTGATTCATTGCTTATTCCAGCCAAGGGAGGAAAAAAAAGGGTGCTTTCTTCTATTTCTTTCTACTATTCTTGGCCCTTTTGGTTTCTGTTTCTGAACCTGTTATTCCTGTCCTTCCATCATGTGAAGGAGCCTCGAGATTCCTTGCAGGTCAGTGATGGTTATGCTGCTTTTTCTGCTCATTTCATTCCTTCCTTTTAAAATACAGCCCTTCRGGCTCGTTTGTCTTGTTGGAAGCAGGTCAAGAAAAAACAATAAATGCAATGAATGGGAAAATATCCCACAAACTCACATAATAACTTTTCAACTGGTCAAACTCTGCCACGACCAGSAACTTTGTTATGCTCAGAAGTGACAACTTGAAAACCAAGCTCTGAAACATTTCATTCCTCCCCCAGACATTTCTCTGCCTCTGTTGCAGGTGTGTAATGAATGTCCTTTKGGCCAACGGGCCATGATTGAATGAAATACCAGTAAAGCAAATGGAATGAAAATTTATCTCTTCAGCTGAAGGGCTAAAGATCCTCAGAAAACAAGGATAAATATTCTGTGTGGAGAGAAAACATCGGCACCACACATTCACCAAAAGCTGGTTATGCTGTTCAGGTGTGTCCAGCTGTGTAAGGTTTTGKGCTGCAACAAAAATTAGGATTTACATCATAATTAGCAGATCACCAGCAATCCTCTCAAAGCCATCTCGGCTCTTACGGCCCCAGTAATATATTCATGTATTTCAAATTAATTTAAAATTATATTYCCGTGCAGTGGATGTAGGATTTGTGGGATGACATTGCATTGCTTTACCTGATTTGGGGCACACCTGGTTCTCAACAAGGGAGGATGAGGAAGGAAGGAAGGAAGTAAAGAACTAATTAGACATAACCAAAAATAATGATGGATGCTGATGTTCACAGCATTTCCACCTCATGGAATGAAGAATGAAGGAAAATTGGTAACAGCAGGTCAAGAATTTCTTTGTTTCATTGGGTTACCTGTTATTCCAAGGGCTCCTTATCCAGTGTGGTCCTGCCAGGCAAGAAAGTGTAAAAAACAGAGGATGGATTGAGAAATGGGGCACATGGAAATAAATAATTCTTCCTTCTCTTCMGCACAGAGCACATGAGAGATCTTCAAGGGACTGGGTAGAGGAGGGCAGGTAGGACAGGCTTCATTTGGGATTTAGGASAGGCTTCATATGGGATTAAGCACAGGCAAAGGCCAAAAAATCCCAGAAGCAGCAAAACCAAAGATTTGAAATCCTTTTTCCTAGGGCAGAGCTGTGGGGAACCACCTGGGCAGCTTGAGAGARAAACAGCGATCTGGACAGCTCAATCTAGCTCTGGAAAGTGCTGGAAGTTTCTAGGAATCCTCCACCTCCAAAGGGACCGCTTTTACTGTCTATTCCTTGGCATGGTCTGGGAACTGGAATGTTTTCGTTCCTCTTTGTCTGAATACAACCCTGARGAAACTTCTCCAGAAGTTAACTGAAGCAAAAATTGGCAAAAAGCTCCTGTGAACTTTGCACGTTTAATTTTTTTGGTTGGTTGGTTTTGGTTTTTGGAGAGTTTTTTTTGGGGGGTTGTTTGTTTGTTTGTGTGTTCCCTCTGACACACTCAGAGAAAAAATCGTTTTGACAAACCCTAAACTGAGAGACCAAACTTTCAACTTTGTGCTACAGGAAATAACTTTGAGAAAAGGTGGCAATTTTGCCTTCACGGCAAGCAGAAGGAATTCTTTATGAAATAATTGTTTTTAAACATAAAAATYGTTGGTGTATCTAGGACTGACATTACAGATGAAGAACAGATGCTCCAGAGAAGTCCAGTCTACTCCAGTGTGTTGTTCCCTCCAGTGAGCAGCAGCAGATGCCTCAAGAAGGGTGAAAAAGCTGATTCTTCACCACTGAACTCTGCCAACCCCCAGCATTCTGCTCTTTGTGAACTTTCCATGTTGGAGATGTTGTCTCTTGGTCTGMGAATCTTTTGATGAAGATTTTGTTTCAAGGCATCTTGGATTTGCTGGAGGAGTAACTGAATGTGTGTGATTCAGGCTGCCAGAAGAAAGCAGCCCTTCCCAAGACAGGACTCTTGGGAAAAACATTCCCATACAAGTTGTGAGCATGAGACAGCCAGGAAATAAAGGAAACACAGAAGTTAAGACCCAGAAAGGGAAGTTGTGGGAGTTTGTCATCAATATGTTCACGACTGAATCACGGAATCAGAGAATGGCTGGAGCTGGAAGAGACCTCGAAGGTCAACAGGTCCCACCCCCTGCCATGGGCAGGGACACCTTCCTCTATCCCAGGTTTCTCCAAGCCCTGTCCAACCTGGCCTTGAACACTTCCAGGGATGTGGCAGCCACAGCTTCTCTCAGTAACCTGTGCCAGGGCCTAACCACCCTCACAGGGAGGAATTTCTTCCCAACATCCCACCTCACTTTCCCCTCTTTCAACCTGAACCCATTACTCCTCGTCCTATCACTCCAGTTCCAGGTGAAAAGTCCCTTTTTGGTTTCCCTGGAGGCCCCTTCAGGTACTGGAAGATGCTGGGAAGTTTCCACACAATCTTCTCCAGGCTGAGCAGCCCCAGCTGTCCCAGCCTRTCTCCACTGGGGAGGTGCTCCAGTCCCATTATCAACGTTGTGGCCTCATCTGGACTTGTTCCAACAGTTCCATGTCCTTTTGTTGCCACATCCATGGGTGGGGAACAGCCATCACCATCACCCCAAATCTGAAGAAGTTACACGAGACACAAGTTGCTMATTTCCTTGAGGTGAGACCCAAAGCTGTTTGAAACTTGCTTTTTGTCTGATTAAAGCCCAGTGATCTCAAATTTCTGGCTTTGAGTGAACCTATCCTGGTTTTTGAGATCTCTCAGCACAAAACCTCCTCAACTGACTGAGCAGTCACACACTGTGTCCTCTTTCTGCATGGTTACTAATATTTTTCTAATGAAAAAAATAATAAAAACCCAGAGAAAAACTGAGACAGTCCAGTAATCTGCTGAAACRTGCCAGATGCTTTGGGTTTTTCACACTCCAGATGTTTGCCTGGACATAGATTGGGCRCAGCATTATTAATTCATGACATGAATATTTCTTTATTAGGAGCATGCAGTGCATTACAAGAGGAAGTCAACTGAGAGTGGCTGAGAAATAGCACAGCCCTGTGGAGGTTCTGCTTTCACAGCCCAAAAATCTGTGGAGTTGGGTTGAGTATGGACATCCTCCAAGCAATTCCTTGGTGAGGACTGAGGGGTGCTTGGATAAAATCTTGATACCGAGTGATTTCCAGGACTACATTTCTTCATGGCTCTGAACTAAGGTCTAAAAAGATGGATTTGTTGCTCCATCTGTAGGATCTGGGGTGGGCTGCTGAACTAAATGCCTGGGTTTGTTTGGAGAGAAGGGGGCTGAGGAGGGAACCGAGGAGAAGACTTGAGAGGTTCAGGTTGGGCATAAGAAGAATTCCTTCCTGGAAAGGGTTGTTGGACATTGGAAGGGGCTGCCCAGGGAGGTGATGGAGTCCCTGTCCCTGGAGAGGTTCATGGAATGACTGGATGTGGCACTCAGTGCTCTGGGCTGTGTGACAAGGTGGGGATYGGTCAAATGCTGSAKTTTATAWTCCTGAAGGTCTTTTCCAATCTAAAYGGTTCCATGATTCTGTGATTGATGCCTCATGTCCACCAGCGTTTAAGATTCATTTGGAAAAATGCATTTTAAATTTCAGTGAGGCCTGAATTGGTCAAGCATTTGGACTGGATGATTGTTGTAGGTCCCTGAAGCCAGAACAGAAGGGGAAAAAAAATCACAGTTGAAGAATRACAATGAATTATGACCCATCTAAAATGAGATTTGCACAGAGGTGTCTCAAGGCATCAAACCCACAGCTGAGTAGAAGAATAAACCAGTGCAAGAGACTGCATTTTAGGAAAGGATTAAAATAATAATAATAATAATAATAATAATAATAATAATAATAATAATAATAATAATAATAATAATAATAATAAGGTTGATAACCTGGAGTGGTTGGCAAAATGGATCTGGAGGTTTTAAATTTCTGCTGTTGCCTCTTCTCACCACGCTGAACCAAGAGCCTGGAGCAGTGAAATCCCTGGGACAATGTCCCATTGGAAACTKGGTCAGGAAAACTGTGGAAGTCAGAGTGCTCCCTTGGTGGGAGGTTTGACTCAGGGAATACATAAAAGCATCAAAAGCCTCTGTTTGTCTCGTTCAGGCCACTAAATGGGCAACACTGGGGGAGTTCCAAGCCTTTGGAGAAGAGCTCAGCAGTCTCCCAGGAAGTATTGATTGCAGTAAACTGCATCTCCTGACAGGTTTGTTCAGTGACAAGTCAATCATGAACGAGTTGATGAAGCTGCCTGCTCCTTTTAGGCCGTCCAAAATAGCCCTGCAGGGTTTCTCTGGAAGAAATGAGAGAGCAGGCCCTGCTGCAAGACCTAATGCATCTCTCTGACAGGGAAGGAATTAAATGTAGCTCTGGATTTACCACRGGAATTCTACTGAAACCAAGGACTGAGTGTGAAGCTGCCTGGAAGATTCCAGCCAGGAAAAGCAACCTAATTTAATCCATCCATGGGTTGGGGTAATAATCTGCCTTCCTTGTGAAGAGGACATTCCCAACCCTCTTTTCCCTGCTGGATGAGATATTGGTGGCTGAGAAGACTAAAATCAGATGTTTGTGGGAACACCTGAGAGTATCCACTGCCCACAAACTGGTGGTTCCCTCCACCATGAGGCTCCACACCCTCACAGCCTGCAGCCCAAAAATGTCACAGTGGTGCAGCAGCTGAATTTGTCCCCAGCCATGGGAAGATTTAAGAAACAATGAGGAAATTAAGTGCCAGCCTCTCCTTGATTTWTTTGCTGGTTGTCAGTCTCTTTGAGATGAAGGCTCTATTCTCTGATCAGGGTTGGTCCATTTTAGCTAAATGCAATCTCAATAGAATGGTTCTCTGCCCCCCAAAAAAGCCCATCCCAAAAGAAAACAAAAAAGTCACGTGGGTTTTATTTTGGGGGCAGTTCTTTCCTTTATTTCCCATGTCTGAGGCCTTTTATTTCTGCTTTCATTCGTCAGCTCTCTTCAACTTCCTTTTCTTTTAATATTCCAGAGCAGGATCAAGCAAGTGGCCTCACTGAAATTGGAAAACTCCTTGGCAGTTGTCATTATGACTGTTAAAGAAAGATACAAAAATCCGTGGAGATATTTCAGCCATAAAATAGCCAATTCCCAAAGGATGAAAGGAATTGGGTGTGGGGACTGGGGATTTGTAACTCTTATAATTTAACCTGAATGTACAGAAGTGAAAGTCTTATTTATTTTGCCTAATAATGAAAAGAACCTGAGGACAGTTTCCCTAAAATCTTGGMGTGGTGGCCAAGTTTTGTGGCTGCCCCATTGCAAGGTAGTGCACGTTGTCTGAACAATTTCCTCACCTCAAGAAAGCATGGGAGCCGTGAAATTCGGAGATTAATTCCCAAATAAAATCTGGATAATATTCCTGCCTGCATTTTCATCCCACAATGGCCATCTGATGTCCTTCGTGTGAGGGTGGCCTTTCACACTGGTCTCTTCAAAGTCCCACCCATCCCACAGCAGTTGGGGTCATGTTTGAAAGCAAATATTCACTTGAGAAATAGGTTTTGGGAATTTTTTTGACTGTCATGACTGTGGAGTGCCCCTCAGGTCAGGAAAAAGAGCTGCTACCTCCCTTTCTTTCTATATCAATGGGATTAAAACTTCCCTTTTTCTTCTTCAGCTAATGCTTCCTTCCCCTTTTCTCATCAAAATGTCTCTCTCTTCCTCACACGCCAGTTGAGTTAAAATGAAAATCAGTGCCTGTTYTAAACTGGTTGTGTGAGGTGCTCATCTGCTTGAACACTTCTCCTGTCAACCCTGGCAACTCCTTGACTATTTTTTGCTCTCTTCAGATCAGTGCGAGTCATTTGCATTTTCATGATGAGCAGCTTCCACGCTCTGTGAATCTTTACAGGGTGCAATAATGATCTTAAGGGTCTTTTCCAACCTAAATTGTTCCGTAATTATTCATGTTTTACCTGCTTTCTGCACCTCTCTCTCTCCTCTCTTCTTCCCTGCCAAAACATTCTGTTCTCCCTCCCCATGAASGCACAAACCCCACAATAATGTTTGTAGTGTCTCTACCAAGGCTGATAAGGTTTGTTTTATGGCCTCTGGTCTTACAAAACGGTCTCCAAGTTGCAATTGAATCCTTGAAATTCACATGATTGCTTGAAAGAACTGAGGGAAGTGGGAGATGCTGGAAATAGGAAATATTTCAACCGGCAGAGGAAACAATTGAAAAAATGGGATTTTGCTTTTGCTTTATTGCAAAGTAATTATGAGAAGTGGGATCTACAGCACTGCCTTTAAACATTGCAACAGGGACAATTCATGTACAGGATTTCAGTGCCATTGAAGAGGGTCTCACCTGAGTGATTTTTCTCTCCCTGAGCCATTGCTCTGCCAACCGAGCACCAAGAGCTCAACTGGATTTTATTTGGTAAACATTAAACTAAACTCAGCCAGTTTTTTATTTTTCTAATCAAAGACTTTCAAACTCACAAGACAGGGAAACCTCATCCTGCCATCATTGTCTTTGGATTTTGTTTTCCCTCCCTGTGAACRGGAATGTGCTTCCCTCAGCTGCCATTTCAATGTTCCTGGTGTGGACCAGGCAGCGTGGGATGACACAGGGATAAACAACTTACCCTGTGTTATGTGGCAGGTGATGGATTTTTCCTTCATAAATTAAAGAAGAGATGAGATATGAGTTAAAAAACACACAGCAGAGGCCAAGGAATTCAAATTTATCAAGACGAGGTGGATCTGAGGGTGGTTAGGACTCATTTTTCTGCAAAACAATGATTTCTGTAGAGTTTGAAGGTGCTCAGGAGCTGCTGTAGAGAATCTGAGATGCTGTGGCTGCCAGCTCAGCCTTCCTCCTGCTGTAGGTGGAAGCTGTGTTTTATGGATCTCTCCAGGCTGTGCTCATTGTTCCTCTGAAAAAATTTGTGGCCTTTTTTAGTTGTGGACACCCCATCCCTGGAAGTGTCCAAGGCCAGGTTGGACAGGGCTTGGAGCAACCTGGGATAGTGGAAGGTGTCCCTGCCCATGGCAGGGGGTGGAATGAGATGMTCTTCARGGTCCTTTCCAACCCAAACCATTCTGTGATTTTGTAATTCACAAACCCATGGCCTCTAGCTTGAATTCCAGAGTCAGATGTTCCCTTTTCCATGGCTGGGCTTCCTCTGCAAGGGAAATATTGGCTTTTCTCCACATTTGAAAATCTGGGGGGGAAAGAGCAACAAGCAAGGATACCCAAAGTGTGGTCTGTTGTCTAGATCTCCACACTGGATGTAGTTTTCCCTCTGATCTCTCCAAGAATAAATTTTATATCCTTCCCTAAGGTTGTTATTCTAATCCAGGGACAGGAAGAACACTGATTCATTATGGCAAAACACAACTTGGTTTGAAGGGTTTTATTTTTTTCCAGGTTTTATTTTCTCCCTGGAGGAGAGCTGGCTGCACTTACTAAGTTTCTGCATGATGGAATTTTACAGGAATTCTGTCATTGGAAATCCAGTGATCCTGGTGTGGTCAACAGGTACAAAAGCTGTAAAAAATTGCCAACATGAAAATGGACTTCACCAATAGACTGAGCTGCAAAAATACCACATTCCTGCATCCAGGTCATTCCTGCTCTTCRAAATTTGGAAATGAAAAGATCAGCTTTCAAATATCAAATATCAGAAGACAATCCCATTGAGCAAAAAATGGAAGTTATCAAMGAAGGAGATAAAAAAATAATTGTAACCACACACTAAGAACAAATTGATAAACAAAGAAAAACAACCAGAAAGAGAACCTTTGGGTTTTTTTTTCCCTGTTGAGACTGGCTGCAAGCAGTTCATTTTTCCCATTTTTGTGACTGGGTTTGAGCAGCAGAGACTGAAAGAAGAATGTAGGTTGATTTTGGWGAAGGATTAGCATAGTGAATCAATTATTGAGGAATCTTTCATAATAGCACTGAGTGCTTTTTCCGTCTTTAGATTTCAAAAGTGCTCTGTGCATGTAAGAAAAACCCAGCATTTTAAGAAGCTCACAATGGGATTTTCAACCGTGGTGCCCTGGATCTATCACTTGATCTTGCAGTTCACATCCCCGTTGCACATCTCCATCAAATCCTTGAATAACTTCTGGTAATAAGAGAATATTTTTCTGCTGTACTCTGTGATTCACTTTTTACCCCTGAAAATGAGCATCAGGGAGCCACATTTCTTCTTGTTCTTAAGTGGTTTTAACCACACTTCAAAGTCAGGTCAGGTAGAGCCATCCTATTACCTTTCCCTGGCTCCAGAATAATTGCATCTCATGCTTCAATCTGTGCGTAACAGCACTTCACAGATGAACTTGGAAATGTAAAACAGGACGGCCTTTCTGCTGCAGGAACTTTTCTCTTGGCATTGATGTGTGGGGGCATTCAAGATGCTAAACTGGCAAGAGGAGCCAATATAGATCTTGATAATAAACTGCAGAAATTTAAAGCTGCTCCTTTCTCATAGTTCCGTCTCTACGGCGCACACAGAAATTAGGGTGATGACATCTGAAAACTAAACTAAAAAAGCAGAGATTTAGGCTGGATAGTGGGAATAGATTTGTCCCTGTGAGGGTGGTGAGGCCCTGGCACAGGTTGCCCAGAGAAGCTGTGGCTGCCCCATCCCTGGAAGTGTCCAAGGCCAGGTTAGACTGGGATTGGAGCAACCTGGGGTAGTGGAAGGTGTCCCTGCCCATGCAGGGACGTGGGAACCCTATGGACTTCAAAGTCCCTTTCAATCCAAGCCTTCTGTGATGATTCTATGATACAATTACAGAAAAATCCATGTAAACTCCATGAAATGCTGTCTTCGCTATGGTAATGAATTATCTGAATATCTCAGAAATATGCTTGTCTGGCTGTAATGGCAAAAGAGTGGAAATTAAACACTTTGCAGAGAAATAATCTAACTAAAGAGATTCATAAAATACTGTTAACACAATCTGTGATAGAGATGAGAGCTTCTGCTTCACCCACTCCAGAACCAGGAGGGCCACAAAGACATCTGACATTTTTGASGAAGTCTTTCTTTRAACACCATTTTCATAGAATCWYAGAATCATAAAAGTTGAAAGAGACCTCCAAGATCACTGAGTCCCATAATTTCCTTTAAAGAAGGAGATTTCATGCAAACCCTCTGTTTGCTATTACTCATTCTCCAAAGAAGAACATATTTTGGGAAAAAAAAAAATTCAGCATAGGAGTTGACAAAAAGATTTCTCAGAGTTGATCCTGGACACAACTGSCATTCACCTTGCAATGGTTTTTGTCTATTCTTACAAATAGAACTAAAATATATTTTTCTAGTATAAACAGCATCTCTCCATCAATTCTAACACCTCTCTGGTYATTTTAAAGCTCATTAAGAGAGATATAAACAGAGCTTGAAAGRACAGCAACACCTTGGTGAATGCATGCAAAGAAAGAGCTTTGACATGGAGAGATCTCATCCAATAACAAATTATTTATTTATCCAAACCCAAATTATCTATTTATTCATGAGCTTTGTCTACCTGCAGTCAGCTGCTGGTGAGGTATTATTGTTTCTGCTTTCCATTCAGGTCACAGAATTACTTCTTTTCAAGAGAAATCAATTTTAAAAAAAKAAATAATATATTGAGAAAGTAGAATGGGGAGATGTCTGAAACATGTCAGTGTCTGGACTGTGGAATCTGTGGAGTTTGGTCTTTGGCACAGTTCTTGGCATCCCTGGTTTCACATCACTACAGAGAATCTTTTCAGGCATAGAAATCTGCATGAGTAAACAGGAAATGCCTCTGCAGAGACATCAACCAAGACACTGCAAATGTCTATTGGCAGGAACATCCCAAAATCACTGAACTGAAGATTTCCATTAATAATTGAAGATATTTATTGCCARCTGCAGTTTCAGACTTGGGACAAGTGAAAGCCAAGAGTGTGCAGGACACTGCTTTGGCCTTGATAGGTCCCTTCAGAAGTGACCTCTCCTTCACATTGAGAGTTTTGAAGCAGATCCTATGAAAATCCAGGGAGATATTTCCATCCAATTAATTACACCTCGTGGCAGGCTCAGAGGCCTTTGTTACAGACAGGTCAGCACTTGGCACAAGTGTTAATTTACCTGGGATAGCAGCCAAGGATTCCTGGTTTTGCTGATGTTGCAGTAAAACCTTTTCCAATGTGTTCCACATCTCAGGGATTTCTAAGCTGCAGTTCATGGTCCCACCAAAACTGAGGCTGGAACAGTGTTTGGTCAAAGATTGGAACTGATGTTCTTGGAGGTCTTTTCTAACCTTAATAATTCCATTATTCTGGGTAATTGTGCTCAAAATCTGTTCAAGCTTCAAGCACACCTCATACCCTCATTTTCCTTGCTTTTCTTGACCAGGTGGCACCTTCCAGAATTTAGATCCCATCCAAAATGCAAAATTCTTTAGCTTTGCTCACATCTGATTGAAGGTGGGCTCTGAGAGGGGGAGCACTGGATGCTCTAAAAGCCTTTCAGTGCTCCAAGGAGGCYTATAAGGAAAACGGGGACAAGCTGTTGCAGAGACTGATGAGATGGGACAAAGGATGATGGTTTTAAACTTTAAAAAAATGGGAATTTAGACTAGAAATAAGGAATAATTTTGTTAGCAATGAGAGTGGTGAAACCCTGGAAAAGATTGCCCAGAAATGTGGTTGATGCCTCATCCCTTGAAGTGTTCAAGGCCAGGTTGGATGGGGCTTTGAGCAACCTGGTSTAGTTGAAGATGTCCCTGCTCATTGCAGGAGGGTTGGACTGGATGACCTTCAAAGGTCCTTTCCAACCCAAATAATTTTCTGATTGTCTCATTCTGTGTTCTTGTAAAGCAACCTTCCTCCCACGGTGTTTGATGATGATGATTTTCACACAGATTCAAAAATATATTTGCTGTTCTTAAAACTCAGGATGAATTCTGCCCCTTGGAAGACTCTCAGTGCTCTTGGGACTTTGCTCSACTGCTGAGACTTCTCAAATTCAGTGCAGTCCCATCCTCTGTGACTGAGCAGGGCACCTGTAAAGAGAAGACACGGATAAAACAATCCAGTGACAAAAGAACCTTTGTTTGGGGTTGGCAGCAATGACT
>QVAJ01000116.1:966642-991391 GCA_003546035.1 Mixornis gularis | reverse complement strand
AAAAAAAGTTTAATTGAATTAAGTCTAAATAAAATGATCTTGAAGTTTTTAATACACACTTAYCTATTGACATTGTCTCGCAGCTGGAATGAAAGAATAAAGTCCTTGTTCTGCMGAGCAGGCAAATTTATAATGTACAGCAAAAGGAATCTGAAAGGCAAAGCCTTCATGTAATGTTTAATCCAATATTGGAAAGTGAACATCAAAGGTTCTGCTGCCAAAGTGTGGGGACAATCACGGAATGAGGAATTTGGCTCCCAGTGAGGAAACACCCAGGGCATGTGGTCCTAATTCCATGTATGACAGAGGGAAATGCTGTAACAATGTCCTGTGGGGGCATTTTGTTGGTCTCAGCACAGGTTTGATGTATATTTAGGATTATCTTCCTTGAGAGAGGAGGGAGAAGTATTTGGAAGGGGATTTTGGTGGTTTTGAAGGTCGAGRACCCCTTTGAATATTGTAGCAACACCAAATGTCCCCTTGTTCTGACAGGATATTATGGGATGTGTGTGTGGTTAATTGCCTGAACCATCTGAGTATTGCCCATGTAAACATATACATTAATATACTCTTCAGATCCATTCATCTCATCTTTCCAGCCTTTTCCATGAGAGATCTGTATCCCCCTTTTTTGCTGCTGGAAGATCAGATACCTTTAGAGAAGTTGGGTGAGAGTTGGCCATTCACCACCTCTTCTGCCAGAACTTGGTGAATAAATTACTGGAAGGCAGATTAAAAAAAAAACAAACCAAAAACCACAAAAGGACGTGATTTTTAAAAGATTTTGTTGTGGTTTAGCCCCAGCCAACAACTCAGCCCCATCCAAATGCTCACTCTCATCTCCTTAGGAGGGAGAAGAGAACCAAAAGGGAAAAACTGCGAAAATTTCAAGTTGAAATAAAGACAATTTAACAGGTAGAGCAAAAGCTGCAAGRTAGCAATTTGGGTTCAAGCCGTCCTTTGAAGCTGAATGAACACTCAGAAAAGATTTTGCAGATCAATAAATTGGCGAGTTACAACAATCTCARGTATGGAACTAAAATTTATTGGAAAATGGAAGAAAATTGAGGATGCATCATCTCTGCCTGCTCTGTTCTTACTCTTTCCCAAACATTCCAGGTAAACGTATTTTGGAGCCAGGCTGAGCTTGTTCTGTTCCTCTGCCCTTCCCTCCTCGTGACTCCACCCCACACCTGTGTGAACACTGTGCCCCGAGGAGGTGRTTGAAACTTAATCCTTTTTTTATGATTAATTTCTGCAGGAATTGTGGRGAACTGCTATTTGTTAATACACACATTTCCCTGTGCTGCTCCTTCAGAGCTGAGGCAGTTGGAAATCAAATAATAAAAGTTAACATGAAGGGATTATTACAGCCCTTATAAGGACTTGGGGGAAATTATCATGCAAACAGATGGTGCTCTGAAAAAGTGTTAAAAATACTGCAGAATAATTTGTCTGGTTGACAAAAAGAATCGATATTAAAGAAATAGAGAGATAAAATGATATTAAAGAGACATGAGCAAATTTGCTTAAATCCCTCATGAAGCTRCAGCATTCCCAACTTATTCTTTCTGATTTTTGCTCTGCTTTCTTTTTCATTTACAATTTTTTCATTTATGATTTTTTTCATTTATGATCTCGGACTCCACTAATAATGGAAAAATTGCTGAAGTTTTATTAGGCAGTTAGGATCTTGGTTATCAGAACAGGGTTTTCTTACTCCCTGTCTGGAATTTTTGCTCTTAGGTTTTACCCTCTGTGCTTTTCCATAATCACCTTTCCTTACTTTCACATTTTCTTTTTCATGGCTCAGTGATTTGCCTGTAACATAATCCTTGTCTTCCAGGCTTAAATCCATTTGGATCAGCTCTTGGGTGAGATGTCCAATGGCACGGAGCAATCCTTGGTTTCAGCTGAAATCCAGGACTTCCACTGGCAGAGAAATGGATGGAGGAGGACGGAGCTCTCTTTCATTCCTTGATGGGATAGCAGGGAAACCATCTGGCTGGAGAGATTCCCTTCTAGTGATCATCYGGTGGTGTAAGATAAGAAGGAAAAATCAGAGAATCCTCAAATGGTTTGGGGTGGAAAGGACCTCAAAGATCATCTCATTCCAACCCCCTTCCATGGGCAGGGACACCTTCCACTAGACCAGGTTGCTAAGACTCCCTTTCCAGACTGGCTGGAAAAATAAATAACTGAATAAATTCCTGTTCTCATTCAAGTTATTACAGGAGGAACCACAAGATGGGTTTGAACTATTCCCTGGACAGTCTTACCTGCATAAACTGGAGGAGGAATGAAGACCAGAGTCGAAACTCTAATTACAGGAAATATTAATGCCCAGAAATTACACCCAAATATTCAAGTGTGAGCGGATTTTCACTGAGTTAGCTCAGTCAGGCATAATCCTTTAGATTTATGGAATTAGTGACAGGACAAGGCTTTTAACTRAAAGAGGGTAGAATTAAGTCAGGTATTAGGAAAAAACTCTCTCCCATGACGGGAAAGAGACACTTGAAGAAATTTYCCAGAGAAGCTCTGGCTGCCCTATSCCTRGAAGAGCTAAAGAAACCTGGTCTAGTGGAAGRTGTTCCTGCCCAAGAGAGTTGGAACTGGACAGTTCCTTTCCAACCCAAACCATTCTCTGATCCTGTGATTCTGTGATATTTCTCTCTCTTTCTGGGTTCTGCTGCTGGACTCACTTTCCTTCATTTTATTTCTCTTCCTTTCCATGTCTTCTGGCTGAGTTCACCCCCTTGATTCACCTCCTTACACCTCCAGCTCAAGAGGAGAAGATTAACGTGCACCTTCCTTCACGTCTATGTGCACATCTTTCCCAACACCAGGTGTCAGAGACAATTACCTTCCTGGGCAAACAATGTCCACCTTTAATCAATTTCCACCAAATTAATTTCTACAAGTGTTGCATTATTACCAAGGAGGGAGATGAACAAAGGGAATGAAGACAGGCAGAAAATCCCAGGACACCAGTGCCTTGCTCTGAGAAACAAACATAATTAATTGTAATGGTTTGATTTCTGCACTTTCTCCTTGCCCCTGTGTCAAAACCCGGGTGCTTTAACTGGCGTGTTAATTAGTTCTGTGTTCGTAAAGGGAGGCACCACGATTGTTAGAGGCATAAAACTGCAACAGCAAAATTCTGCTGCCCTGGGCCAGCTGACAATTACCTGCCAGAGTTAAACAGACCTGTCTGTAATGCAGAGATCTGAGGAGAATAAACTTTTGGGGCCCAGGGCTCCCTTGTTCCTTTGGGTTTCCATCATAATTCCTTAGTCATGACCTGATGTTGTCTCAGAACAACACGAGGAGAAYGTTCCCATCACTGACCTGCCACTGATTTAACTTGTAGCTGTTTCCTAAATCTGCATGGATATCAGAGATTTTAATATTTATTAATTAGACTCCATGGCTGATGGATTCACCAAGGTTCCCTTTGAATCCTGTTCAATGTGTGGCACACGTGGCAAAGCACCCCAGGGACAGGACCAGGGGGAATGGCCTGAAGAGGAAGAAGGGTAGATTTAGATGGTATAATGGGAAGAAATTTTTCCCTCTGAGGGTCTGAGGCCTTGGCACAGGTTATGCAGGAATTCCCAGGCTGCTCCATCCCTGGAAGTGTTCAAGGCCAGGTTSGACRGGGCTTGGAGAAATCTGATCTAGTRAAAGGGYTGGAACGAGGTGGTCTTTGAGGTCCTTTCCAACCAAATCATTCTGTGATTCTGTGAAATAGGAAAAGAATTCCTGCAATTATCTTCATCCTCACCATAACCTCACAAGTTGAAGAAATCACTTTTATGAACATCTGGGGAACTGGGACAGCAAACTTTTCATTTTGTCTTGACATTGTTCCTACAAAGTCTCTCTGGCAAGACAATAAAATGAATCTGTGTCCTGTTTACTCTTGTTACCTCGGATATCCAAATATATTGGTTCTCCCACCATGAAGGAGATTTTCACCTCAACATCCTCTCTAAGAACAGGCAAATGAAACTAAAAATTGTTTGGGATGACAATGACGAGCTGAAKTTTGGTTTTAATTCAGGAGGATGTTACACTGACAGAGACAAGAAAATCTGCTAGAACGTTAAAATATGTTTTCCTAAAGTGTAAGTTTAATTAGAAAAGCTGAGCTGGTATGAAAAGGGAAGCTTCACCAGTTCCTGTATTTGTGAGGGTAGAGTAAAACAAACTGAGAATCTTATTCGCAATTTTTAATATCTCTGCTTTTCATGCAACCCACTGCTCATTCTTCAAATAAAAATATAATTGAAAAGGAGCAACGTCTTTCTATTTTCACTGTGATGATGGAGTAAAAGCTGTAGGATTTTTAAGGCACCCTGTACAGAGGTCCTACAGGGTTTTCCTGGTGAATTCTCCCATCAGTATGGAAATGAAAACTTTAAATTCATTTTGTTTTCACAATGGGAAAAACTCAGTCTCGTGGCATTGAGGTTTTATGAAACATGCAAAGATTAACTTGCTGAGAGCCAAACTTGAGTGATATTATATATTTACTAAGGATAAAATATCCCCTTGGAAATGAGCAATTCCATCCTTTGAAAATCCGAGTGAGGRCAGGAGGTATCATAAGGAAATCTAATATTGTACTGAAAAAATTGAGAAAATACTAGTGCCATCTACTGACATGAAAATATAAAGGTGGAAAAGAAGCTGATCTGCCTGGATCCAAACAAGCAGAGAGGAGGCTGCTTGTTTTAATCACGTCAAGTTAAGATATTTGTAAATATGCAGGTTTATGTTTAGTCTTTTTAATGATGTTGTATTTTGGGTAAATATGTTGACTTTCAAATTAATCACCGTTGTAATCAAGCTGCAGCGAGAGATGGGGATTTGCCTGAAATGGGAATTAGGAGTCATTGCTGAGTGGATAAGTGCTGGCATTCTGACTAATGCTCTTAAGCAGGTTTGTGGTKTCATCACGGGCTGGATCCAGGCTAGGAACAGCTTTAAATCTCCTATGGAATAAAAGGTGGAAGATTTTCTAGCTCCTAGATGTCCCCTGGCTTTCCACAGAAAACATTTCCATGCCTGTTTCAGGACTGAAGCAAAGAGGGATTTCCATTCCCAGCGAGTCAGCAGGAGGCAGCCAGCCAGGATGGGCACCTGGCACTGAAATCCAAAGTCTCATTTCAGGATCGGGGAGTCTGGATTAGCACCAAACGGTCCTCTTCTTTTCAAATTCAAATAAACCTCTCTCCCCGAATTCCCACTCTGTCAACAGAGCAAATCAGGCTCCCCGTGCTTGGGTCATCGTTAGGCAAACCAGGATTTTCCCAATCCAGAGCAAARGGATGTGTTGGGCTCTCTGCCTTTGGAACACCAACCCCTGGAGCTGCCCTCAGAACCCACCTCGGGRTGGTAACAGGATGAGAGGCAGGAAGGGAATTATGGATGTCACACTGAGGCCAGGCTGTCATGTGCACCCATGGAGGGATGTCCCTGCAAGCACTAAGTTATTTCAGGAATTGCTGTGYCTGTAAATACTTCCTTTCTGTAGAAAAATGCTGTGTTGGATAGCAAAATCCTTTGGTTTTGGGAAGAAACCTAATCTCAGTTATTGTGTTCTTTATAAATGGAAAAAAAAGCTTGGAAGGACTTTGGGACGTAACATGGAGCACTTAAGTCATCCATGATTTCATATGGAGCTGCTATATTCCAATGAAGGCAGCACTTATTTTTTTATCAGGAAAAAATTAGGAATTCTGAGCAACGCTGGACATCTTTTCCTTACACAACCATTTTCCATGCTAGAGGGACTTAGAGAATGCTCAGTGCAAAGTGGTTATCAGGAAAAAATGTGCTACAAAAGGCTGATACCTGGAATTGACCATGTACAGGAAAATATTTGAGACMAGTCTGTGGTATTTTATCTGTGGGATAAAAGATGAAGTCCTGACYCCAGTGTAGGTGACTTGCAACTTTTATACTTCCCTCCTAAAGGCAAAAGTCATAAATTTGAGATTTTTTTCCTCTCCTTACCTCAGCTAAAAAAAAAAAAAAAAATCTAAAAGTTCAATTACATTATTTTAATAAACCGAATGAGCCTTTGTCAAGAGAGAAAATGAGAGAGGGAGGGAAAAAAAAAGCCTCAGAGAAAACCTGGCAGGAAAACCTGGATGTTATTTCAATATTGACATTATTTAAAAACTTACGTGGAGGGAGGTAAAAGCTCTTTGTCAGGACTTTAGGAAGGGAGAATCAGGTTTTATCAAACCCATTCTGGTTACTGGAATGATCTTCAGGCTCCTCACTTTGAGCAAGTCTGAACTTCCACTTCCCAGCCCAAAAGTGGTTGCAATAATGACTCATTTCAGTGGTGTRGGATTTCTGTCCTTTGTGCTTTGCTTTGCCAGAGGGCCCTGATGAAGAACAAAGATTTTTATCCCCCAAAATGCTGTGACATTTTCACACTGTTCAAACACACTCTCTTAGGTACTTCAAGTTCWGGACCTGCTTAAAGAAAACCTTAAAATGAATCTTACAGAGATGTTTTAAATGATTTTTACAGACATATTTGAGTCTGTGTGTCARCACCTTCCACCCATCTTGATTCTTGTGGTCCAGGACCACCACTCAATGGTCTGTGTCTCTTTGTGCATTGATCCCTGCAAGTTCAGGAGGAATTATTTCCACTTCCCCAGCGTTCAGAAACACAGAGGAGAGGATCTAACACCAACCCACCTCAATTTTACCTCCTTCAAGCCAAAATTTTGCACCCAGCTAAAGCAGGTTAAAGGCTTTCCTCTCTGATAGRCTTTTCTTTTTGTCATCTCAAACCTCTTAATCTTTTCAATCTGCTTCAGAAGGGCTGATGGCAGTCGATCACAAATAAACAGCCTTAAAGACAAAGGATGAATAACATAAAGAAGTGCTTGAGTCGTTGCCTGAGTAGGAAATGTAAATCAGAGTCAATGAAGAAAATAAAATGTGTCAGCTGAAAGAAACCTGGCAAAGCAAAGCGTTCTTAAAATAAATCAGGCACAGGACGTAGTGTGCAAATCCTTCTCTTCCATGGGAAAACCCCAAAGAGGATCATACAGCCATGGAATSGTTTGAGTTGGACAGGACCTTAAAGATCATCCAGTTCCAAYCCCCTGCCRTAGGTAAGGACRSCTTCCACCRGACCAAGTAGCTCCAAACCCCAACCAACCCAACCTTCAACACTCACAGGTTGTCCCTGCCCATGGCAGGGSYTGGAACKGGATGGTCACAGACTCAARAAATTATAGAATTATGCTGAGTTGGAATGGACCCATCAGGATTATCAAGTCCAATTCCTGGCCCTGCACAGGACACCCCAAAAAAGCCACCGTGTGCCTCTTGAAGGTCCCTTCCACCCAAACCATTCCATGATTCTTTGATTTTTCCAAGAGATGCAAAAATGCCCTGGAACAGAGCAATGGTGACATTTGTAGATGAGTATTTTGGGAAATGCCTTTAGCATAACTTCAGATCACAAATTCTGTGTCTGAAGAACCCTCCTTGCTGTGCCTCTTTCTCAGCTCTCCTGTTTGGTGCCTTGGTTTCCTGCCCTCCATCTCCATCCCTCTGCCATCCCCATTACACACCTCACTTCCCATGTTCTCCATGCCTGGTAAGCACCTAAACAGGAATTATTGCCAGAGGCAGCTGGGATGCAGATTGCTGGTGTTCAAACACTGCTGCCTAAGTGACCTTTTGAAATCCACGGACATGAATTTTCTATCTCATTTCCCACAGGAAAATATTTACATATTGTTGAACAGGCTGAGCTCGCTGTTATCGTGTTGTTGCTGTGACTTACAAAACATTACCAGGAAAAAAAAAAAGATAATAACAATAATAACAACAAATCCCAGCTTTTGTTGGAATGGAAGCCTAAGAGATGAGCTGTGGGGCAYCAACATCAGAGCACAGCATGAGAGGGTGCTCGTGGCATTCACCTCCCACTCACAGGTCCCCGTGTGCTGCCTGCTCCACCTCAGTTGTGGTAATTTATTCACACACCTCTAGAAAATAAGAGGAAACCTCCTGGTAGTTTTTGAATATCCAGTTTTAAACAAGGCAGCTGAAAACCTTTCTGAAGGAAGGAGGTTACTGGTGAGCCACACTCCCCAATTTATACATGAGGGAGAGATTTATAATGTCAATGGAGGTGGGAGAGGGGAAGAGAGAGTAACCTTTGTCTTCCCAGCACCACAAAATTTCRTATTTGCAGCACCAAAGAGGCCTGAACACCATCATGTTTGCCTGTCCTCTTTTTCACCCTGGTTTCTGTCAAATGTTAGAAGAGGGAAAGATAACACCAAAGAGGGGGCAAAAAAAAAAAATTGCAAACGTAGCACATTTGGTGACCTTCCATCTGCTGCTCTTGGCAAGAATCTCTCAGGTCAGGGTGGGTTTGCTTGGTTGGACCAAGTGGTGAGAGGGAAAGAGTGGGAGGAGTTTTTCTGGATCTATCAAGAATGGATAATCTTTCATTATTAGCTGGAATTTGAGATTAAAATGTGTAACAAAKGGCTTGAAGGTACAGAGATCTTACAAAGAGGTGGCTATAAAATCTAGCAGTGCTCGCCCATTTGGGCAGGATTGTTTKGGGTTTTCTTTGCTTTGTGAGGAGGTTTGGGGTTCACATGTTTAGACCAGGAGTATTTTTATGTTCTGCATTGTGAATACAAAGCATTGTGAAGTTCTGGAGCTGCCAAAGCTGCCATATTACAGCTATTAAATATCTATTTATTAAACAATAATCAATATGTTTTTAATTTTTCTTGTTTAGAAATACCATGAAACTGGAGTGATCTGGACATTTTGAGACCCATTCTCAACTGAGACCAGGTTTTGAGAGGAGGGAAACTGTAACATTCCAGTTTTTCCAGCACTGAAGTAGCTGCTGCAGCCAGGGAATATTCCTTGAGAGCACTGCCTCCTTCATTTGCTTCTCCTTCTCCACACAAAAATGTATATTTTAGCATAATTTAAATAAATCACAGAGAAATCAAAAGACATCTTTCTAGTTTAGACACCGAACACAAGGTTTGGAGAAATCTACATAATCTACAAAGTCATTCAGACAATTCAGTTCCCAGAAAAGTGGGGTCCTGCTCAAACAGGTCACGTCTGCAGTAGAAGAGTCATAAATTGCACAGATTTCCCCACATGTCAAGGCATAAATTAAAATTGTCCAGGACTGAGCCTCCTGCTCCATCCAGCTGCTGCACTGCCCTGGGAATGAAGGACGAGTGAGCCACAGCTGTCAGAGGTTGGTTTATGACCAGCCTGGACTGGCCCTGATGTCTCACAGCTTCCCATGTCCCCTGAAAGAGTGGACAAGCATTGGAACASGGTCCCAGGAAAGTGGTGTAGTCAYCATYCYTGGAAGCCTTAAAAATTYCTTCTTGCCAGGATCCCCAYATGCTCAAAAGAGTGGGAGCTGCCTCCAGGGGTCTGGAGAGTCCTGCTTTTTGCAGGGATATGGGCAGGGTTTCTTAAAAGGCAATTTCCACATCTCTCATGTGAAGGAAACAAGGAAGGAAGTCATGGACCTCCCAAAAGTGATGAACAGATGTCAGGAGAAAAGGTTTTGTCCTTTACTTCTTAAAAGGGATGATAGGACAAGGCAGAATGGCTTTAAATTGAGAGAGAGCAGGGTTAGATTGGATTTTTGGGAAGAAATTCTTCCCTCYSTGGGTGGTGAGGCCCTGGCAGAAGTCTCCCAGAAAAGCTGTGGCTGCCYMATCCCTGRAAATGTTCAAAGACAGGTTGGACAGAGCTTGGAACAACCTGCCCATGACAGGGGGGTTGGAACTATKCRGTCTTCAAGGTYCCTTCCAACMCCAACCATTCCATGATTCTATGATCCATCTTACCCCGAAGTAGATGAGGATTCTTGGGTCAGCCAGAGGAAGCACAGGGTGAATTCTCTGATTCTCTTGACCTCACCTCCTTTGCCCACGGTGGGAACACCATCAGCTGGTTCAGATGAAGAAACACCCGTAGTAGACACCTGAAATTTAGGGTCTACATGGGGATCTCACCCTGAAAGGTCTCAGGACTTCCTGGAAGGTCTCAGGACTTCCACAAGTTGAGGTGGCCTCTGCCTAGGAGACTGTGTAGGATCTAAAAGGGAGAAGGACAGACTGGGAATAYCTGGGGGCAGGTGCACAGAGTGTCTGAATTCAGGGCAGAACTCTGGATACACTCAGAAATTCTTGTCCCAGAGAAGCCAGAGTGGTGGAGACTGAAAGTGCACCAAATATGGGTTTGTACCAGATATTTTGCCTAAATTATAGAGGCTCCCCAGGCACTTCAAAAAATGAAAACAGAACCAGCAGCCTTTGGAGGTTGCTGAATTTGTGACCTTAAATATGATGAGGACCTATCCTATGTATCACACCCAGGGACTGAGCAAAATKATCAAAAAAGAAAACAATAAATCCCATCCCTTATTTGTCAGCACCTTCAAATTCAATGCCCAGATTTGGGGCTTGACTCCTTCCTATTCAGCAAGGAAACTGAAACCCTTTTCATTTCCCATTGAAAGYGATGCAATTCAGGCACCCACTTAGAGTTAAAAATAAGATTAAATGGGTGTGAGGCACTTTCAGCCTCTCCAGAGGAAATAAGTGGGGCAATCTCCATTCCTGTCCACAAACTCAACCATGCATCTTGCATGAGCTCAGTGTCCCTGTCTCTTTCTTTCCAACTTAGCAAGTTATTGTGGAAGCACCTAAATAGGGCATGGAAGAATCTAAATAAGGCACAGGAAAAAGTTTTACCTGGGAAAGGGGCGGATGGAAGTGGCCCTTTGTAGTTTCCTTGCACTGACTGTGGTGCTACAGAGAAATCCTCTGGAAGGAGAAGACCACCTGAAGATCTATGACCAAGAAAGGTCAGAGCTGGGAGAAAATCCTGCCTGCAGCCTTGCCTCAAGGTCCAGACAGGGAAGAGCAGTTCAAAATTCCCATTTGGCTTTAGAGCCTTCCCTGGGAGCATCTACAAAGATTTTGCTTTTTGAAGCTGGAACGGTTCTGTTACCCTGAGATTTAATTGAATCCAGCAATAAACTGAGCCCCAGAAAAGCCATATATGAATTATCACTGTTTAGAAGCCTTTGGAAAGACGGGCTTTTGTTTTCCTTTGAGGAAAATGGGCCAGTGGTAAACAACATGGGAACAAGTAATTAATTTRCACAAAAATCATCCATTCTGAAAATATTTATGATTAAGAATAATGACTTCCAATAGCAGAAATCTCAAAAATTGGACTTAATACCCATTTCAAATCCACAGGCAATAGCACAGCAGGTTTCCTGGATGTGGTGAGCCAGGTATTAAACAGTATTAGCAATTTCCTCAAAGTTATTTTTTTTCCTGAAGTGACTTTCCCAAAGGACTTGTAGGATGAAAGAAAAAAATAGAGGCAAAACACCTAGAGAAAAATGAATCTKTATTGTTATATATATGGCATTACATGAAATGCAACTGCCTTTTTTCTTGGAGTGGCCAATAGCTTGTATTCCCTAAAAAAATACAGTCTGTCTGGGGACTCTTAGAAAATTCTTTCCCCAAACAACTGGAAAATTCTCTCACCTCAGAGAGCTCCTCAAGATGAATCCAACAACCCAAGGCACTCTAATGTTGTGGCAACTCTTAAAACTTCCTCAGGAATAAAAACAAATTAACTAGTAGGTGTTTTTTTGGAATTTAGCTTCTCTGGGGATCCTGCCTTTCATAGTGGATCTCTGGGATGCTCAGGTCTCTAAATTATTCACTTTGTGGTATGGTTTAATTAGGGCACRGTTGGATTTGGTCAAAGGTTGGACCTGAACATTTTTTTCCAACTTTAACAACTACCTAATCCTGAGAGTCTGTAGCAGAAATCCTCTTTCTTTGTGGGCTGTGCWGTTCAGGCCTCTCACCTAAACTCAGGAGGGACCCACCTAAAACTGGGACCAAGGTGCTGAATGCAGCAGTGCCAGTGGAGTTATCCACAAAATCTTCCATGAACTCCTCTTTCTGCTGATGGTTGGCCACAAGCAGATCCTTTTTGTGYCTCACTTTCTCTCTTTTAAATAGAATAACTCAGTCTAGACTCTCCTCATCAAACTGTTAGAAACTCGCCCAAGCTCTCGGTATAATTATTTTGAGGGGTTTCACTATTCCCTGCCACTCATTCTGTTGCCTGCCTTCTCCTTCCTTCCTTCCTCCCTTCTTGGTTGATGTTGCTGGAAAGAAAAATTGATTTTATCTCCCTTTTTCAGGACTCAGGAGGAGGCAGTAGTTGACAAGGAGCTAATTAGCCCTTCCAAGGTGAACCCAGCAGAGGCAGTGGAGGAGCGGTGAGATGAGAGACTGCTCTGAATGACAGCTTGAAGTGACAAAACAGCTGAAGAGGAAGAGGCTTCAGCACTCACTTGTTGTCCACAAATTGTTCTCCTGTCTAATTCCTCGATATTGCAGTGYTGAGTTCAGAGAGTTACTGTCAATTAAACAATGCCTTGGCGAGGTGTTAAATTGCAAATCCTTGCTGATGGCTGCTCAAACCCAACTTTATAGCAGGTAGGAAGAGTTWCCTGGGCTCAGCAATCGTTAAATATCTGAGGGAACAACWCATGCCCTCTCAAGGCTGGATTTTGAAGAGGGCTGCATCTGTAAAGCAGTCAGGAAAAGAGTTATGGGGGRTTGTGGGATCTGAACTTGCAGGAAACCAATAAATGTTTCAATCCCTGTGCCGGTCATAACAAGAGACACGGAGATCTTGGAGAGATGCATCTCTTTACCAGTAACTCTCCTCATCTCTTCTGAACTTTTAGACAGCTGGGTAATAAAACTCAGGARAAAAAAAACTGAGAAGGCAAAATCTCCACTTTCTCCCAAAACGGTTTGTGGAGAAACATTAAAATTCTTTCATTAACATTGCCAGAACGAAAACTGATTTCTGTTTGAAAGATTTTCAGCAGAACAGTCATCAAGGGGAAGAGGGGGAATGGCCTGAAATGGAAGCAGGGTGGGTTTAGATTGGATATTGGGAGGAAATTCTTCCCMTGAAGATGGTGARGCCCTGGCACAGGKTGCCCAGAGAAGCTGCAGCCACCCCATCCCTGGAACTATCCAAGTCCAGGATGGATGGGGCTTGGAGCAGCCTGGGATAGTGGGAGGTGTCCCTGCYCATGGCAGAATGCTGGAACCAGATGGGCTTTAAGGCCAACCTTTGATTCCAGCAAGCCCTGAGCCTTAGGACAATTAAATCAAGTTTTCCAATGGATCATTAATGAATTACAAGTMCCAGGCAGTCACATTCTGGGCCGAGGTGGCCACCAACCAGCTCATTTCTTGTCTGAGGTGGGTGGTATGAGAGCCTTGCTGGCATTTGCTGCAAAATAATTCACTGTGATTTGTCCTGAGGATTCCTGAGGCTTCTGACAACCTCCTTCCTCTTTCACCTATTAGGTCTTATTTCTGGATTAGTTACTGCCATGAAAAATCTCCCCATGGCTCTGCCTCCAGGATCTTCTGGAGGCAGGATGTGCTTTTATTCATCTGAGGTGAACTAACTAAAGGTCATGTCTGGATAATATTTTCTCATAACCAAGACCACGAGTTCCCTGAATCATCCTGCTTGCCCTTGCATGTGCTCTTGAGCAATCACCAGCATCYTTCCCCTAATGATGATGGAAAACTTCCCTTTCCAGCATTGAAGCTTTTGGAATCCTCAGATAACACCTTTATCACTTCCAAAACATASCAGGACAAATGAACAAACCAGACAGCTTAAGGGAGAATTTAATGGAATATCATGATATGAGATGCTTTTAATGCCCAGTTTTTCTCTGTTGGTCTTCACTGTAGTTGACCCTGTGGCATTGAAACATAAAACACAGGTTCTAAATGGCTTTGAATCAAAGTCTGACGCCCCCAAAAATGTAATTTTCCCACAGGCAAGACCATTGTTTGATCTGTTTGATCTGTGTGATCCATTTCAATCTTCATCTGRCTGTTCTATCCATTGTTTACATTCCTGCAGCTTCATCTGCCAGACTGGATTTTCAGATTTGTTTCCCAGCACAAAAACCAGCTGGTCAAATATTCCTGAGCTTTTCTCCACCTTCTGGTGGAGAAATGTGGGCATGTTCAACAACTGGCACAGATGTGTCTGTGGGTTGTGTCCATCCATTCATTTTCATTTGGGCCAAAATAAGGTAAGCAGGAGAGTTTTCCAAAATCCCAAAGTCATGGAATCACAGAATGGGTCAGGTTGGAAGAGACCAAAGTGGGATCATCTGGTCCATCCTCCCTGCTCCAGCAGGGTCATCCCAGAGCACAGGGCACAGGGTTGTGTCCAGAGGGTTCTGGAATATCTCCAGTGAGGGAGACTCCACACCCTCTCTGGCCTCTGTTCAGGGCTTGGTCACTGCCCAGGGAAGAAGTTCTGCCTCATGTCCAGGTGGAACTTCCTGGGATCAGTTCCTGCCTGTCCCTCCTGTGCCATTGCTGGGCCCCACAGAGCAGAGCCTGGACTGGCTCTGAGCCCTCCCTGCAGACAGGGACAGAGAGGAATGGGGTCCCCTCTCAGCTGTGTCTCCTCTTGAGGCTGAACAGCCCCAGCTCCCTCAGCCTTTCCTTGGCAGATATGCTCCAGTCCCAAATCACCTTCACAGCCTTCCACTGGGCCCACTCCAGGAGCTCCATGTCCCTCCTGTTCTGAGGAGCCCAGAACTAGACAGAGCACTCCAGATGTGCCTCACCAGGGCTGAGCAGAGGGGCAGGATCACCTCCTTTGTCCTGCTGGCAATGCTCATCCCAATGAACCCCAGGATCCCATTGAGGTATCCTCAAAAATCCTCATCTTTCTCCACAGCTGTCCATCATCCTTATCCTTGACCTGGCTGTTGCAGTACATTTGTTCTGTGCTGTCATTCCTTGATTATTTCTCTGTCACGGGAGGAGTTTTCCACTCAGTTATCAAAAAGAGGAACACACCATCTTCATCTATACTGATCTTCAGTTCCCACAGAGCAATAAAGATGGGGAATAAAGCCCAAAGTGAACACAAATTCAGGCTGTCTGGTCTGGAGGAGGTGAGGGTCACCATCTTGTCCCCAGCCTGGCAGATGACCCAGTCCTTTGCGTCCAGCAGAGCTGTTTAATCTTATTCCTGTGGTATCTGCCAAGGAAACACCAACACGGAGATGTCTGGCTGGCCTCCAGCCCTCTTCAGATGACAGGACACATATGGAAGTGAGGGTGACCATGTTGAATGTGGCAGCAGAGCTGCTCTCCTTAATTGCACCATCTGTCCTTGCAAGGCTGAGTGCCCTTGCTCACTGAACAGGGTCAGTTCTCAAGCTCTGCTTGGGCAGCTCGAGTTAATCTGGTCCAGACACACCTGTGAGACTGACAAGGCTGGGAGCACAAGGATGGGATGGGTGGACAGCCTGGGATTGACACAATGCATCTCCCAGTCTCCTGTGGCCTCTTGTGCATTGTGAGGGGACAGAAAAGCTCCTTGTTTTAATGGGAAAAACTGTTTGGAGAAGAGAGGCAATTTCACCAGGCCATGACTGAGATGACCTGGGACTACCCAGGCCTCAGAGTACATGAAAGCTGCAGTCACAGAGTCACAGAATCACAGAGGGAGGCACAGAGCCATAGAATCATGGAATCATGGAATGATTTGGATTGGAAGATCATCGAGTTCCAAACCCCTACCATGGGCAGGGAACCTTCCACCAGACCAGGTTGCCCAGACCTTCATCCAGCCTGGTCTTGGTCAGTTACACACATAAAAAAGCAAGGTAATACCAGGCCCTAGATGCTCCCAATTTTGCAATGTTTGTTTCTGCTCCTTGAGGTCTGAGATACACTTGGATTTCTCCCTGTTTTGGATATCATTATCAACCCCCAGTCCTCAAAGTCTGCTTCCTTCTCAGTGCAATATTCCACACAGTGGGTATTTGCAGCTTCATTTCCAACTGCTCTCAGCAGCTCTCAATATATGCCCTTTATCTACTGAAGGTATGGATGTCCCATCCCTGGAAGTGTCCAAGGTCAGTTTGGATGGGGATTGCAGCAACTTGGGATAGTGGAAGGTGTCCCTGCCCATGGCAGGGGGTTGGAATCAGGTGATTTTTAAGGTCCCTTCCAACCCAAACTATTGTATGAATTTATGATTCAGTGAACTCATGTAGAATCAACCAAAAGCTCTACCAAGAAAACCTTTCAAAGCAGGACCATGACAGAAAAGATGGTGCATTCTGATGGATGGAGAGCAAATACAAAACTCAAGAACACTGATCAGTCCTGAACCACTCTTCCAAACATCAGCTGGCAAATTCCCTTCCCCATGGGGAAGAACGAAGTCTCCTCTTTGATTTTCAGACACTTGAAACAGCTCAGAGAGAAGCTGAATTCAGCTGTATAATTCTCCTTGTTTCCAACTCACTTTTTTGTTCAAGGTCTCCTCAAAGCCAAGCAATTTTGGGGGAAATGTGTTTTAAAAGATGCTTTAATACCCTTCACTACAGACTGCCTTAGGCACACTGTGAATGGAACAACTGAAATGTTCATTTTAAGCTGCAAGCCAGGGAATATTTCCTGGCTGTTCCAAGCTGCCGATGCTAAGGTGACACTTGTCTGTTTTGTTCCAACATGACACTCCTTGACTTTTCTTGGTTCCACTCTCACATCCTGGATGCTCCCTGAAAATGTCAGGTATTCTCTTTTGTTCAAGATATGTGAGTCAAAATTTTATTAAAGTGCTCATGTTGTTTACGCCCAGTGCTCTGCCAGACTTTATTCCCAAAAATAAAAATTTCTTCTTATAGCTAACGATGGGTCTGCCTTGATCCAGACCTTAAGGAATGAACCTAAAATTTTTAGACATCCACATATTTAGGCAGCTCCCAGCCAGCTGGTGCTGCTAAAAAACAGATTCATAAATATTTAGATGGGAGATGGAAAAGCTGATAGACTCTGCTGTCCGTTTTGCCAGGCAGTTCAGCTTGTCACAGCCGTCACTTAATCCTAATAGATTTTTGTTACAATTCAGTGTAAACACCTTGAGAAACCCTGATGACTTGCTTGGAGCTCAGCAGGAGAACAGATTGCAGCTTGGATTGGTTTGGGAAGGCATCAGGCTGTTCATTAGCAAAGGGAGATTTTTGAAGAAGCTCCATAATTGGTTGTTTTTATGGAGAATTTGGGTTTCATGAGAGCAGAGAATGAGCACAAGCCACCAGTGAGTGTTTCCAGCCATCAGAATATCCCACAGTCTGGGACAGCTCCATTTTTGCTTTAGTGTTGGAACTACATTTCATCCTGACTTTCACTGAAGGCCATTCCCCTTGGTGGTGCTCACCTCCACAACTCCTGCTTCCTGGGAGTTAGGGGTAAAATAATCAAATTTATCCATGAATTATCAGTCTGCAGACTTGCAAATCCCAGGTGTTTGTAGGATATCTCCTTAAATCCACTGCTCTTAATTAGAATCATGGAYTCATCAAGGTTCRAAAAGATCTCCAAGATCATCGAGWCCAATTTGCAACCAGAAGCCCAACCTTTGGCTGAAGTTTTTGTTTTACTGTCTCCTCTTATTCTGGAAAGGTGATATTTCCAGAAACACACAAATCCAATTGGATTTTTGAGAAGATTAAATGGATTTTGAGCACTTCAAGTCAGTAGGAGAAAGATAACAATTGATAAGACAGATTTGGACAGATTTGTGTAGAGAGAAGGAATTGAGGGGTTTCAAGACATGCTACTGGTCCATCTTTTTTTTTTCTTCCCAGTACACAAAACAGATTTGGAAAGGGAAAAAAAAGTGGTGTTTAAGTGGGTTTTGCTTAATTTMTTCACCTCCAGAATCTTATTTAGTCCATGACTACCAGAATAACCATTGTGACTTCATTTTCAGATGTCGCTCTTACCCACATGATGAATTTGGCTGAGTGAACCAAATTTTTGTCCCATTTAAACCAAGGCTGCTTTGCCTCCATCATTCCATGCAATACTGGAGATTTGGAGGTAGGGGGAGGAGGAATCCCATCACATTTGAATTTTGGAGGACAATGCAGATCAGCCCAAGCTCAAACCCCATTTCTCTCACATCAGCCCAAGATGTTTCCTCCTCCTCCTCGTGTCCTTCCTTTCTCTGCAGCTTTGTGGCTTCATTCTTTGGGGAAAAAAAAAAAAAAAAAGGCTTTGGAGTAAGATAACCACTAAATAAACAGGATTTTAGCACACCTGCAAATGGAACAGCTCCAGCTATTGGCAACTGCAATTATTTAATGAAGCAAGGAGCTTCCATTGATTTTGTGACTCCAGATGGAAATTAAAAGGCCTGTTATAATTAGCCCTAAACTCTCCTATTTATTATTGGGCTGAGCTGTGTCTGTTCAGATCTTTGTGGCTGGGAATGATGGGACAGTTGCACCTTGTGCTCAGTGAGGATAATTCAGGTTCAAACCTACACCAGGGTGGGGTGGAGGAATCATTTATTTTTCCTTTGCCAAATCTCTTACATCAGAAGCACACAGCTCATGGAAGGAATTGGAGAAGAAAAGATTTCAGACAGATCTCGGAGAAGTTTCCAATGCCTACAGCAGCTCTGAATCACCCCAGGCATTGTTGTCTCTTGCCCGTAACAGTGGGAGGGTTCTGGAYCTCCACACTACCCAGACAGGAGATTTTTCCCTTAACCACTGTTAGGAAAATTAATCCACAAATGCCAGAGGTTTATGTCCAAAAAGGAGATAGAGGAGTCCTTTTTACTTTATTCAAATAAAGGGAGAGGCCATGGGGCATTTCCCCTGGGGTCTCTCAAATTTTGGAGGACACAGCCTCCTATTTATCCCAATTTCCCAGCAGCATTTCCCTCTCTCTTTCCCCATTGGCTGAGGTACTTGAGAGCTACAGACTTCCCGGAGTGCCTAATACCTAAAATTCCCCTTTAATGTATAATCCCTCCCCTTTTAATTTTTAATTCCTATGGAATTTATGGGTTTTTGCCATTGTTTCTTTCATCTTTCAATATCCAATTTCATTTATCARCAAACCTACAGTTTGTTTGTAAAGGCAAATATCTTCTTTTCCCTTCCTCAATCAGTGGGATCCTCCCCATTGTTTCTTTTCTCTCAGTGCTAGTTTTATCTTCCAGCAGACCCATTGCTTGTTTATAAAGACTGTCATTCCTCTCAGCCACCTTYAGACGGTGCTGGTAAAATGCCAGTGGGATTTTAAAAAGGATTTGAGAAGGTGCAGGGTAGATCTGAGTTGGTGTGAGCCAGATCTGAACCTCAAGGAACAATCAAACAGAAGAAAACATGGGAAAACCTGTAGTGGGATTCGTGGAGTGATAAACTGTGGCTTCAGGACTCAGGGATGATTGAATTTCCAGGCAAAGGCTCTACCTTGACTCTGAATTACTTTTAGAGCTCCCCCATCCTGAAATTACAAGCTGGACAAGATGTCTGGAAGTTCCTCATCCAGCCCCCAAGCATTTGTTTAACCAAACACTTAAGATCTCTGAGAAATKAGATTTCACAAGATCCCTGGTGGCCTGTTTCACCACTGCTTTATCCCACTAAGAAAAAATATTCCTTCTTCCCCCCAGAAAATCAAGCTTGAATTTTTCTGTGGTAGAAATCGAGGTTTCTCGTACTCTCTGGAGTGGAAGTGTTGGTGTTTTAAAACCAGCTTTAGTCTGAATCTGACGCCCGAAGAAACAGAAACGTTGCAAAGCTCTGAGAGTTGTTAATACTTCTCATGTTATTAAGGTCAAGTTTTATCAATCTGTTGTCAGAGAGATGCAAAGGTAGAAGCCAATCGAGCAGAGAGGATGTGTAAATTGAATTATGTTCTAGAAACAACRATTAAAAAGGGAAAAAAGGAAGGGAAAAAAGCTCCTTCCCCACATCTGTGAGGTCCCCATGTCCACCACGAGAGCAAGAAGGGTCAAGTGAAAAGAAGAATGAGGTAGGAGGGAATTGTGCCACCTTGGCTTATAAAAACAGCACAGTTTGGTGTCAAAATCATCTTTGGTGATGGGAAGAGGAAGGTGTAGATYTAAGAAATCTTCTGAGCATTCTTATGGATCATGCAGGCGGATAACCCAGCCTCAAGAAACAGCTGAGCTACAGGAGGTATCAAATAATCAACCAAATCTGAATTATTGATAAACACATTTTTACATCCACCAGCAATGTGACAGCATCTTCTTGGGGAAGAAAATTGAAAATCGTGGAGTGCATCACGGAACCAGACAGAAAGAAGAACAAAGCAATTATGCAGATGCAATTTGGTATTGAACTCTATTTAATCACTGGGGGTTTGGTACATGCATAAAAGCTGAAGAATTCTGACATTATACTGTGAAATTACAATATGATTAATGTGGGGAAAGAGTTATTTAGTTGGATTCCCGTGATTTACACATCCACATTTTCTCAGGGATCGGAACACAGACACTTTTCTGCACAGCACAGGAATCAACTCAGACATTTGGGGGGGCCGAACAGTAAAGGGGTTGTTCATCAGGCCAGCCAGAAAAACCAGGATAAATCCTGCTCAGGAAAAAAGCTGGAAATGGGGAAAAAAATATCCTCCTTCTCAAAGGACATCTCCCATCTCTTATTTCTTAGATTCCTTAGTACGTTGTGGTTAGACACCTTTATTTTAGGTCAAAGACTGTCACTGCTTTACATATCCCACCTTCCTGTTCTCTTTTTTTCAATTTTTTTAATTCCTGCTTTTAAAAACTATAATTCAGGACAGCTTGTGGAACAGAAAACATGGTCAGAGAAAAGATATAGATAGATAGATAGATAGATAGATAGATAGATAGATAGATAGATAGATAGATAGATAGATAGATAGATAGATAGATAGAAAGAAAGAATTTTTTTTGTTTTGGTTTGGGTTTTTTTGTTTGTTTTTTGGGGTTTTTTGGGGTTTTTTTGGTTTTTTGGGGTTTTTTTGTGGGGGTTTTTTTGTTGTTTTTTGTTGTTGTTGTTGTGTGGGTTTTTTTGTTCTTCAAAAGGCAAAAAAAAAAAATTGTGAAGCTGTTGGGAATAGCTTGGACATATGATGGGAGATTGATCTGAAATTGAAAGATGAGCCCTTCAGTGATAATCAGGAACATGATTTCTTCAGTGGAGTGAAACGGAGCTTAGCAGATGACTCGATTACAGTTTCTAATTACTTATCACATGCTGCTCTTCAGTCAAGCAAAGGAAAAAAAAAGGGCATAACAAGTTCCAGTGGCTGGAAATTCAAGTCAGCGAAATTAGAACTGAATTCAAGGTGTACATCTTAAATCATGAGGTTAAACCAACCTTCAGAGCAGACAGGCAGTGGACGTGATAAATTCTCTCATCAATTGGTCTCTTTGGGGGAAGATTATGTATTCCTCTATTAGAAAAAAAAAGGAAATAATAAAAAAGTTTTCTCTGCAGTTTAAGAGAAATTAATGGGAGAGTTTGCGGATATTGCTGAGACAAAATTTCGTGCTCTGAGCTGTGTAGGCCAGATGAGGTTTTCAGAAGGGCTTTGCAAGGTTTGAAATGAAACCTGGGTTGGTTTTCTCTCCCACTATTCAAAGGAAGTTCCTTTTTAACAACATCCAGCCCTCAGCAGTAGCCCTTAATTTGTAAATTTGTTATTTTGTTAATTTGTTAATTTGTTGAAGCTGTTGAAAAGCCACCAGGCTATGGATRTGCACTTGGGTTGTGCCATTTTAGGACTGRTCCAGGRWGGTTTCCAYRTGCACATCRATTGGAAAAGAGGACWGCAAGAGAAATAYTCTGGGAYCTGCCAACCCCCAGACCCCAGAGCRARGATGARGGAYGTGCTCYWTGGGTGAGGTGCACCTGGAGCCTCCTACAGAAGGGTCTCCTCAAGGTTTTACCTCCTTTTCATGAACTTCAGTCCCCAGATGACAGCAAATTCTGGCTGGTTTTACATAAACTGGGAGGTCTCCAAGGACTGGCGGTGCAATAAATACACAAACTCCCATTTCCTCTCTGGTGCTYATGTTTCGTTGACATTGGTGGGTGTTAGCAAAGACTGTCACTGCTCAGTGGGAAGCTGGAATGATCCTAAAAACAGGGAAAAGAAGATCAGGGCAGAAGAAGGAATGAATGGATGTGGATGAATCTCTGCCAGGAAGTTCCATTAAAAAAAAAGAAAAAATACAAAGGAGCAGCTGTCTCCTCGATTAACCAGCCTCTGTTGTCTTCATAAATCACTTTGTGCTGCCATCTCTGAGTCTCAGAAATCCACAGAAGCATTTGTACACCTAATTCCTGTTTAAGGAACAAAATCCCTTTTGAAATCCTTTGTCTTGTAAATACTTTTGTGGTTCTGAGCCTTGTGGCTCTAATCTAAGAGGGGCTAAAATGAGAAATATACAATCCTTGCTGTCGTGTCAGGTGAGATTAAAGGGAAATACTGAAAGGGATTTTGGAAAAGTCACCATGGGACCTTCATTGCCCATGAGTGAAGATGGAACCTCATAAAATCAGGAATAAGCTGCTCTAGTGGAAGGTGTCCCTGCCCATGGAAGAGGGGTTGGAACTGGATCATCTTTAAAGTCCCTTTTAACCAAACCACGCCGTGAATCCATGATCCTATGAATCCATTATTTCCTGCATTTTGGCACAGAGGATTTAGGATTGTCTATTCTGACAGAGGTGGCAGCAGCTGGAAAAAGGGATTAGATGATTTAATGTCAATTTTTTTTCTCTCCCTGATGCAGTAATGGGCCTTAAACCACGCATCTCCCATAGCACCACAGAACCAAGAAAGTGAATTTTACTCTGTTTTTTTTTAATCTGTGCCCACCCAGATCTCTTCAAAGACAAGGACAGAACCTGGATGGGTAGGGAAACCCCACAAATCCCTGAATCAAAGKGAATCTCTCACCCAACCAGGCTGCAATCCCTGATACTGTTCAGTTTTCCCAGCTTATCTCTCTTTCAGCTCTGTGGTTGGACCTCACTTCTGGTCCCATGTTTTTACAGAACTTTGCACTACAGGAATCTTGCCCGAGGTAGACCTGAAGTCAACCAGTATGAAATAAGGAGTGTAAATCTGCCTTTTTTCCATATTAATCATTYCTGTGCCCACCACGTCTCCCTCAGAACAGCACAGCTCATTATAGGGAGACAAACGCTAACAGAAAATGATAATGAGTGTCAGACCTCCAGAAATGTGAGATTCGGGCCTGAGGAGAAATGAATGTGATTCACAAACTCAATCTGATCCCAGGAAGTGGGAGAACATTTCTCCCCACCTTCACATCCCTGTGGTTCTCAGTGATTTTACAGAGACCTTCAAAACCCTGTTAATTTGCACAATTTGGTTGGGGGAAATGTGAGTTTATCTGATTTTGTTAATATTTTGATACTTTCCACAAAAAATAGCAGGARAGAATCTAATTAAACCAACACATTTTAACCTCATTTCATTGGGGCTGGTGTAATGTTGAGCTCACTAATTTGCAAAACTAATGAGTGCAGTCTGACCCAGAGTTGCTTTTTACAGTGTCAATTTACCCAGGAAGTCTGGAAAGCTGGGGCTTTTTACTTTTATTTTTCTTTTTCTTTTTTTCARTGTTTGAGTTGGTTGTGTTGAGCTGAAGCCCCAATTAAAATCTTGCAAMGCAGAAAGATTCCAGAATTCTGCAAAAGTATAATGAAGTTTCAAACCCTTTTTTCTCCTTTTCCTCAAAGATATTCTGTGGGATCTAAGCCAASTCCTTGCTTTGTAAGTTGTTGATCAAGAGGAGAAAAAAGAGAAAAAATGTGAACAAATCACTGCAAAAAGGAAGTAAAACTAAAGGGGACAAAATGCAGACAAAATTTGTGGTTTTCTTTTCCTTGTGAGTCATGAAAAAACCCATCTCCCACTAAAACAGAGTTGAATTCACTTTTGTCTCTGGTCAAGACAACACTGAAATGTTTCCCAGGAGTCTTTTATTTACAATGATTTTTAATGAATTTTAAAGGAAGAATTACAGATGGACTTTGGTGCTTTCAGATCTTCCCTTTCCATTTTAGTTGTACATTATATTAATCACACCACAATGTACAGATTATAAGGATGTAATATTTCTTTCAGGCCTTTAATGTGCTTCTGAATTAAGTTTTCAAGATCTGGTCCAGTTAGAGAAGAAAATAATACATTGATTATAAATTTTGGGAGGTAGAGACACTTCACCTTTCATCAAACAGTGAATGGAAGCAAAAAGAAAGATATTCTTTCAAACRCACTTTGTTTTGTGCAATTTAAATTTCAACCAATCCTCTGAGCCAGAGGAGAGAAATTCACTTTCTGGGGTTATTTTTTGTATCTAATTTAAGACTAATCATTAACAAAGAGGCATCTCTGTCATCCGAAGGAGATGAACCCTTTTCCAAAATCTGCTSATGAACAAATTCCAGGCAAATCTCTCTGGAGCTGCTCCAGCTGGGACCATAAGTGGTGAAAGTGGACACCAGACCTGTTGTCTTCCCTCACAAGCAAAGGCACGAGTTCGGGTTCTATAAATGAGCTCCCATGCAAAGATGTCTTGGGTTGCAATATGTAACCAAAAATGTTTATTCTATTTCCCATCTGTTGAAATTGGTTGGGGAGGTGTTTTCTCTTGTATCACSCATTCTTCATAACTCTGGGGGAGAGGACGGGTGTCTTCTGTTAATGGGCCAGCTGTTAAAACCAGGTGGGGCA
>QVAJ01000116.1:950334-964208 GCA_003546035.1 Mixornis gularis | reverse complement strand
CTCTTTCTCCATCCCTTGGTGTCTGCAGGGCTGTTTCTCTCACTCTTCTCTAAGCCAACTCTCCTGCAGGTCTTTTTTTCCCCTTTTAAAATTTGTTATCCCAGAGGTGTTCCTGCTATTCCTGATGGGCTTGACCTTGGCCAGCTGCAGATCCATCCTGGAGCCAACAGTCATTGTCTTTGTTGGACAYTGGGAAAGCTTCTGGCAGCTCCTCACAGAAACCATCCTTGAAGCCATTCACGACCCAAAATTCGCCATGCAAACCCGATTTCCCYGGTAAGTCAGAAGGTATCAGCTACAGGGACACCATGAGCTACCCTCTGTACAAACCAGAACATTTCAAAAGCTTCAGGAGGGTTTTTTTCATTTAATTATTATTTGTTGTTGTTAAACTTTTTCTCTGCTACTTTCTTCCTTGTTCATCCMATTATTCTCTTGGAAGAGAAGCCTGCTCTTATCCAGGGCAGGGGGTTGATAATAAATGATCCTGAAGGCCCCTTCCAACCCAAATTATTCCATCATTCTATGAAAAAAAATCTACAATCTGCATTTCTTCTAGCTCAGTCTGAGCTGTGTGATTCCTAAACAGGAATATTTATTGCTTGTTTGTGGATTTATTCAGTAACAACTTTGGGGTTTTTTGTGTAAATGGCAAGCCCTCCTTCTCTGCCTTTTTCTCTCACTGTAGCAGCATTTCTGCTTTAGTCCAGCCAGCTCTGGCAAGCTGCACATCAAAAAGAGAGGAAAAAGTTCAGCCAGTCTCTGCTGTCAGCAAAGGCTGATCCCCCCCTCCTTGCCCAACCATCACTCGTTGCCTTCTCCAGGTTTAATTCTCCCATTTTGCACACTGTGCCAATTTGGGAGTGCTCTAAATGTCAGCGTAATAGAACAGCAACAGTTCATATCATCATTAACTGGGAGGCTTGAGGGAACAGGAATCAGAGAGCAGCAATTCATTAGTGAAGCTTCTTTATCTCTTGCTGGTAAACAGGGTTTGTCTCTGTCTCTGAAGAGAGTGGCCCCTGTAAAGATGCTCCTTTTACCCTAAAAATGAGGAAATATGGGATATGAGCACTCTGCCTTCCCTGGGCCTCGCAGGGGTTGAATCTGTGAGTAGTTCCCAGTGACTGATACTCCAGAAGCCCTCAGAATTAATGGAATCATGGAATGGTTTGTGTTGKATCTTAAAGAACATCTGGTTCCACCCCTGCCATGGGCAGGGACAYCTTCCACTATCCCAGGTTGCTCCAAGCCCCATCCAACCTGGCCTTGGACACTTCCAGGGATGGGGCAGCCACAGAATCCCTGCACAACCTCTGCCAGGACCTCCCCACCCTCCCRGGGAAGAATTCTTTCCCAGTATCCAACCCAAATATAGTATCAGATAAACAGCTAAGTTTGTCCTCAAATTTAGCCTTAGACCCCAGCCTGCAGCAAAATATTTACGTATTTTTAATTTTTTATAATTGATATCCATAGAAAATTTTATAATTTATATCCAAAGACATGATCATGGCTAGTCAGGAAGTGGAATTGCTTATCTGCAGCATTCCTTAAAGAAAAACTACTTCAGATATACCCCAAAGCTGTTTTTTTTATGCAGAAATCTCAGTAGGAGAACAACAGCCACACCAGCTTTGGAGTCAAATCCCAGTGGAATGAACAGGCAGACAACCAGATGGCAGGAACTAATTTTGTTTAAATAATTAGGGAAATTAATAGGTAAGTTGATAGAATAAAAGCATCAGAGGACATGGATGTCTGCATGGATGGACAGGAATGAGAGATGTGTCTAAAATAAGAAAGATGTCACTTTGTTTCTGGCCCAGGAGACTCCAAGTCACACAAATGTTGTTTTTCCTTTCTCCAGCGTACCACAGCTTCTGCTTTATTTCATATAAATTCTGCCTGTGGTGCCATCCCAGACTCACACAACAAAGGTTCCTGGCTGACATTTTAGGGCATGAAATAAGGAAATACCTAAAATAGTTCTATTTTTTTTTTTCAATTCAAAAAGAATTAGTTTGCATAACTGCAGAAGCACAAGGAATAAATGAGTTTCTGCGTGTGTATGTTACTGCACTTTGCTCAAGCTTTGCTTTTCCAGCCCTCTAGTGGAAAGGGAGAGGTATAAGGAAAGGATTTTCAGGATTATCGTCCTGGTGGAAATTCTGTTTCACAGAGAATCATTAAGGGTGGGAAAGARCTCCAAGATCACAGTTTATCAGAGCATGGGGCAGTTTTTCCCACTTCTCACCTCCAAAGCTCTTCCAGAAAGCCTCATGAGGACGTCTTGGCTTTTTGTATCAGTGGATACATGGAATCATTGAGGGTRGCAAAGACGTCCAGGATCATCAAGTCCAAATTTTGACCAAATACCACTGTGCTCATAGAACCATATTGTGAAGTGGTTTTTTAACTTCCAGAGGTGGTGACCCCACYGCCTCCCTGGACGGTCTATTCCAACACTCAACCACTTTTTCAGTGCAGAATTTTTTCCCAATATCTGTAGGAATGCATCTCCCACATCCAGCAATTGTTTTCCATATAGGGAAAAGTTTAAGACTCGCCCCTTGCATTTCTTGTAAGGAAAAGAACCCAGAAACTTCGACACCCTCCTGACAGTGATTGGCTCAGTGCCGAGAGAGAAGCATCTATTGAACCTTTTCWCTGTTCTTCAAATCCTGWACCTCTCCCTGTTGGCAGCAGGCCARRTTGTCCCTCCTAAAACATTCAGTATTTAGGAAGGAGCCCAAAGGAAGTCAGAGGCTTTTTGGAGTGTTTCTAGCAGGGTGTCAGAGGTTTTCTCAGACACCTGTGSGTGGCTTTTCTTTTGTTTTCTGTAACRTTTGTTATTTTRATATTTTTCATTTATTAAAMCTTTTGCTTTACAAAGCAYCTCTGAAGAGCAGYCTCGCYCAAATTATTTTAAACMAATCTGCAARGGCTGGACCCTCAGAGATTGATACATTTACACGTGATTTATAAAATCTGGACAGATGTTAATCTGTATCAAATATCCAGCTGGGACCTCCCCGGCACAGTTTGAGGCCATTTCCCCTCGCAGGTGTCTTGTGGATCCAGGTGCAGGCCAAGCTGAGGATGCTTTGGCAGCTGTGTCCGTGAAAAAGGCTGCAGGATTTGGGATTAAACACAACTTCCAGTGAAGTTTCCTACAGACCTTTGCTAGCAGGGAGCAGCACTATGTAAAATATGTTTGAGGTTTAATCTCCTTAGAAGTTATACCAGGGGCCAAAGCAATAATTAGAATATAAATATCTTTTATAGATGCTGCAAAGTATTGGTGGGAGAGGGGGGGTGGTAATATGTAAAAATTGAGTTAGTGGTGTAGGGAAAAGTGAAGGATTGGTTATGTGAAGCGGAGGAAACAYGGAAAGAATGAAAATGAAAGGACTCTGCTCCTGAGTTAATAGTGYTGATGGATGAAATGCCACTGGCTGAGCACATCCCATCTTGTTATGCCTCTGCTCTGAGGCAAACGGAGCTTGAACAGCCTCCCTCCCCCAGAGAGCAAATAAAAGAGATTTAATTCAAACAAAAGCTGCTGAGGACAAACAAGGGGAAGAGATACAGTGGGAAATGGGTGAGGAAGAATGAAAGGAGATAGACAGGCGGTGCTAAATGAACAAATAACACACTGGCAGTGGGATACTTGTGCAGGGCTGAATTACCAGGAGAACAGGGAAGGAGCAGTCTCTGGAGGGGAATGGCAGCCAAGAATTGACTGCTGGCAGGCCACAAAATCATGGAATCATTGAGTCATTAAGGCTGGGAAAGGCCTCCAGGGTCATCAACTCCAGCCTTCAACCAAACAGCGCCATGCCCAATAAACCACAYCACAAAATGCCACAACAGCTCCTTGTTTGAACACTTCCAGGGACGGTGACTCCACCACTTCCCTGGGCAGCCTGTTCCCAATGAAATTGTCCCCAGGCCATCCTGGATTCCATTCCACCACTGAGAGAAGATCAGAAGCACCCCCTGAACCTGCCAGCACCTCCCTCCTCCCACCTTCCTCTCTGGTTTCTCTCTCTTTTGCTTAACCCTGGGCTGTGGGTGATGGCACAAGGGCAGAAGCCACAGGATGTCTGGTGGCTTTGTGTTCAGGGAACGTAGTCAGGAATCCTYTCTGGTCTCAAACAGTCCCTGATTAGCCCTGAAGCCTGGAGAAATCCATTGTGTTTGGGTTCAATCCACCTCACCATCTTTCCTCCTTTTCTTGTTCACTGGCAGCACATGAATAGCCTGACACAGCCTGGGTATCAGAAAATTGAGTTTGCATATTAGTTTTGCTTATAAACCACCAAAAAACCCCATCTGTTCAGAATGTGCTTTTCCCYGCTTTTATCTTATCACTCTATTTCTTTGAGAAGCACAATTCACTTTGCACACAAGCCCAAGATTTTTTGTCTTTGAGCAGTTTCGCAGATAAGCAAGGAGAAGTGGGTGAAAAAACCCAAATAATTCACAACTTATTCGAGCCTGAGAGGGAAAAAGAGAGAGGAGGGGGATGATGCCAGAGCTTCAGCAGTAATTCACCGAGTCAGAACTCAGTGAAGGATGGCTGTCTGTGGGTGACAGCAGTGGCACAGCACTTTTCCACACCAACCAGCCCAGGTGATGCTGTCTCCTGCCCCTCCTTTTGGGAAATTAAAACCTTTTTGAARGTGTGGCCATGCAAACAGGTGTGGACCCACTCATTGAAAAGCTGAACAGCTTGCAGTGCATCTCAACAAGACAAGGGTCAGTGACAGATGCAGAGTGAGGTCACTCCTGCAGCCTGAGAGGAAAAAAATCTTCTGAAAAACAGAACAAAACCTTTTCTCTCCTTCCTGAGCACCCGAGGATGGTGGGGTTTGTTCTCACAGCATTGAGAAGGACTTCCCTCTGCAGAGGGAAAATCAGGACTCAGACAGGTGCTTGGTTACACAGAGTGTCTTCCAGAGAGCTRAAAAGTGGAACCAGGTCTACAAACCCCAGAGCATTTGAGATGCATTCAAGTTGATTTTAAATTCATTAACTCGAGTATCAGTGTATTAACTGAGCCAGGATGGAATGAAGCATGAACTAATTTATCCTTCTTGTGGGATTTTGCAGCTCCTGTTCACTTTGTGCTGCATGGCTGGGTTTGAGTTAGCTCTGATATCTTTGTGCACCGTGACAGAGCTGCAGCTTTTATCTMTTGCTCCATCCAGGGCTTCTCTGCCTCTTTCACCAAATCCCAGCCATTCAGGTTGGAAAAGACCTCCAATACTATTGAGTCCAACCTATGATCACCCCATTGTCACCCAGACCAGAGCACTGAGTGCCACATTCAGTCATTCCTTGGACACCTCCAGGGATGGGGACMCCACCACCTCCCTGGGCAGCMTTTTCCAAGCCTTGACAACCCTTTCCACRAAGAAATTCTTCCTGATGTCCAACCTGAATCTCCCCCAGTGCAACTGGAGGCTGYTTTTTCTTGTCCWGTCCCTTGTTCCCAGGGAGAGAAGGTCAGCCCCAGCTGGTTTCACCCTCCTGTCAGGTGATTGTAAAGAGCAATAAGGTCTCTCCTGAGTCTCCTTTTCTCCAGGTTAAGTTCCCTCAGCTGCTCCTCATGGGATTCACTCTCTAGAACCTTCACCTCCAGCTTTGTTGCCCGTCTCTGGACATTCACCAGCACCTCAACAACTTCCTTGAAATGAAGGGTCYAGAACTAAAAACAGAACTCAAGGTGCAGCCTTTGTGTTGGGTCTGGCTGGGATGGAGTTAATTTTCCTCACAGGATGTCTGCTCAGCAACAAAAACTAGGGCAAAGWGGACGAGGAAAGGTTGATGTTCATTATTCACAATGTTTGTCTTGCAGTGCAACCACTGCAAGTATGGAAACCCCACGTCCCAGATTTGTTATTGAATTAGGATGGAATTCTGCCCAACTGACAACACTGAATGTGCCTCAGAGGGCACATGAATCCATAACTGGAAAATAATCTGAGATTCAGAAGTGACTGACATGATATAAGTGGTTAACTACAAGTGTGTGTTCAAAATGTATAGACAAGCCCACAGTTTTTAAAATATCAGTGTTAAATCAAGGTGAGCCTATCCTGAATTCCCACTTAGGGATACTGAACTGGGTCTAAACCTTGCCAAAGCCAGTGGGAGTCCCCCCAGAGAGGTWTGGATCCCATTCATTCAAAAGTTTGCAGAAGAACTAAACTTAGAGGAAGAGTTTTCCAGGAAGAAGGGGAAGTGTTAAGTCCTTTGTTCAGCTTAGGGTCAAAGATTTCAGGTTTAGCAAGAATTATTGGTTYGTTTTCTTTTGATCCTTTGAGAATTGTCTCTCTGACTTAGGATGTAAAGTCAGAGAATCCTTAATTTGGAAAAGACCTTGAARRTYAAGTCTAACTTTYKACCAAATACCACCATTCCCACTAAAATTTATTCCCAGTGCCAGGTCTACTCATTTTTAAAATGTTTTCAGGAATGGTGAAAACATCCACCCTCTCTCCCTGGGGATACACATATTTATATATATGTATTATTTATGCCCACAATCATGTACATAATGTCTGATTTTACAGCCACAAAACATTTCTTTTCATTCCTTTTTTTGGGGGGAGAGGGATAGGTCACTGCATCTCAATGGAATCAAATGACAGGGAAACCATCATCTCCCTGTGGAAGCTGCTCAAACATCTCATTATTTTGCCTGTCATGTGAGAAGAAATGTGCATTTTGAGTCTGTGTGCATCTATTTTKCTTCTTTTAAGCCCCATTTTGATCTCATCACAATTCCAGCTTGGTCAAGAGAGATGTGCCAGTGGAAATGAGAGGAGGATTTTCCTGTACCCAGTGAAATGTATTCCCACCCCCAAGGTTGTTTTGACTTTACTCATGGAAGCCCCAGGATACACAGTGGATGTGTAAACATTTACATTTCATAAATCAGTCAGGGAAAGCCACTTTAAGCGCTGTCTTTACGCAAAGTGCATCTTCTTATTAAGTCAAAACATATTATGCAATGACTCTAATGCGCCTCAGGTGCACTTTAAAATGTATATATCTGTTTTCATCCCATGCTCCCGTTATTTATTGCATGTTCCGTCCCTGCCATGGGTGCCTGATGTATTTTGATATAATTTATAAACAGCTAATAAAACTCAAATGTTTATAGAGGCTGCCTGGGAGGAATCTGAGGTCTAACAACTCCTCTCAGTCAGCTGGCTGGCAGGAGAAGACAAACAGTGCACTGTGATGAGTCATTAAGAAGCAATTTTGCATAGATGTGATTATATAAGCACAAATAATTCCAGCTGTATTTCCAGCATTTCTGCTCAGGCCAATGGAGAGAGCAGCAACAAAGAACAGCTATTTCCACACCATAGGGGCAAAGTGGTGAGCTCCTCACTGCACAGCATCTTTTGTCTTCTCAGATTCTGATTTTCACACAAAACTCAGCCCTTGGAGCCCGGGTGTTCCCAAAAACATCCCTTAAATTGTTGGCAGCAGAYATTTTGGCCTTCTCAAGAAGGAAAAACAAGAAATTGAAATGCAGTGCTTTGTGCTGTGTGAGCTGCCCATAGCACCAGTCCAGCGATGAGATGGATAACAGGAAAAATTAGGCTGAACATTAGAAAAAAAATCTGCACTGGAAGAGTGGTCAAGCATTGGAACAGGCTGCCCAGGGAAGTTCTGGGGTCACCATCTTTGGAGTTGTTTAAAAAAATGAGTAGAAATGACATTTCACARTGTGRTTCAGTGGGTGTGGATGATCTYRGAGRTCTTTTCCAACTTTAATGAATGACTTTGTGGTCCTGGGTTTGTTACTGCTCTGGCCCTGGCAGCTGCTCAGTCCCACCAGGCTGGAGCTGCATTCAAAGTCACCAAACCTCCCACCCTGGCACATCCATGCCCTGGGTGAAGATCTGATGTCAGCAACACCCTTGAAACACATTTCTCAGGGCCTGGRGTGATTTTATCAGCTTGTTTGGGCTTATCTGGATGATGTGTGAGCTGTTTCATGCTGTTTTAATCACAGTCTGTCTCAAACAGGCAGGAGTAGATGAAGCCAGGCATGGACAATTGCCAGGATGGTTGCTGAGGCGTCCTGGTCTCCTGGACACTGGCTGTGGATTGGGGAGAGGAATTTTTTCTTCTCCCYTGAGATGCTCTGATTTCTAATTCCAGGTAGCACAAGTCCAAGGGCTGACTTGACTCTTTTCTCCCTCAAGACAGAAGTCTGCAGCATACAAACATTTAATTGTAGAGGGATTTCACCCAACAGGAATTTCTCCCATCATCTTGAGCTTTCCACTTGCCACCAGTTTTGTTCTTCTTTCCCTCTGGCTTTTAGCCACYCAGAGAAGAAGACATTCACCCTTCACTGCTCAGAGAGGAAGAGTTTGGCAGAGGGGCTCTGTAAAAAACCCTGCCAGTCCTCCTGGACATGTTATTATTGGGAATTAGCTGAGCCTGGGGTAAACAAACAGCCTGGATACTTCAGAATGGTGGAAAGAGCAACATGAACGTGCCTGTTTCTGTCCCCTTGGGGGGGRAAATGAGCATTTCTCCTTCTCCACGTGCACACTGGAGCAGATGCCTGATGCTTTGAAGCCTCAGTGGAGTCATTCTATCACCTCCTGGATGGGCTGGTTTGGGAACAAGAATGGGTCAAGCTTTGCCAGCTCCTTCAATGCCCAGGTTGATTTCAGGCACACCCTTCCTTCCACGTGTGTATCCACGAAAGCAAAGGGAAAACAGCAAAAGTGTTTTGATTACTGAATAATTCAGTGGGACTAGCCTTCCAATACGGAATCAAATTATTTTGTTCTGCATTCAGGTTTCAAGCTGAGAGAAAAAATAAAACACCTCTTTCATTCTAATCTGGCTTTTAAGTGTATTGAAATGGAAGTTTAAAGCGTGAACTTTCCCTTCCCTCCCTTTCATACTGTGAAGGAAACTGCTTCTGACACATCCCGTGGCTTCTGSTGATCACTGATGAGTGGTACTCGGGCCATCCATTAATTTCAATTCCTTCAGGTTGTAACCCATATCAGGGGGGCCAAATGATAATGAACACGTGTTAAAGTGACTCACAATACCCGCCTTCAATTAATTATAAACAGATTTTAAAAGGTATTTGGCCTTTCTGATGCTGCTGTCAACAGAAAACTGCCGCTCAGTGCCAAGCACCAGAGAAAGGCCAGAAGGGCAGGGGTGACACCAGGAACTGGTCACATTTTCTCCTGTCACAGCCTTGACTCAGGGAATAGGATTAACCTGGAAAGGCTCAGGCACGTTACTGACCTCCTGCTGCCGAAGGAAAGAAAAAAGAAGTACAGATAATTTGTCCTTTTTTGGGTTCTCCAGTTCAAAAAAGACACTGGAGGTTGGGAAAGGTGGATACACAAGGATTTACAAGGGGAAGCTGGGAGTGGGAAACGTGCCCACACTCAAGGTAAAGGAAAATCTTGTTATTGTATGAAACTCTCTAAGGGAAGGATCTAGAGAAGATGGATCCCAACTCTTGGAGATACTGAAATTTTGACTGGAAATTGGGTGACCTGAACTGCTTGGCCCTACTTGGAACAGGTTTTTGGACTGGTTRCTTCAAAAGAGGATATCCAACCTAAATTATTCTGGAGTTTTATGTAAAGGGTTCCATCTGAACTGAGTCACCAAAATCCTCCTCCGAAGCCAGTGGATGTGGAATTTTKGGTATAAAATCCAGTAGCTGCACTGAATATTCCTCCATTTGTTGGAACTTTAAATATTCACCTCGAACAGAAGAAGAACAGAGTAGACACCAAATGTTAAAAAAATTAATGTCTCACTTTTTTCTGTTTCTCCAGCCTCCATACTTCYTCTCTATTATCCTTCATTTTCATACGAATTTCTCAGCACCCTCTGCCTCTTTTTTTCTGTCTGACATTCCTTTAAATTTTAAAGATTTTAAACAGCAGCATTCAAAATCTCCCTGTCCCGGTGTTAACACGTGTTTTGGGTTTGGGTGTCCCAGGACATGCACTGCTGAAGATTACAAATTACTTTGTGCTGTTCCTGCTGTCTCCTGGAATGATTTCACCCCAGCCATGGCTGGAACAGTTMATGTAAAAACATTTTTTATCCATTTACCACTGTCACTCTGCTCTTGACACGACTCTTTCTTCACCCTTATGGATGGAGAAAATGTGTTCTCTCCAAGGGGAATAAAAACTCTGCTCTGGAACTCCATCCAGAATGCCCATGTGAGGAGGAAAACAYGTCTTAAATATGTTTTTTATCTGTCTAATCTTAGCCAGACCTGGTGTGTTCTCCCAACCAGCCATTTCAATCCAGGAAGATAAAAGAGGAATACTGACCACATTTTCTCTACTGTTGAATATGTTGGTATTTTTATTTAGCCTYACAAGATAAGAAAGTGACATTAATTAAATTCTTCTTGTGGAGAAACTGAGGCACAGGAGAAGACTGGGATTCATCTGCATAATTTGGGGTGTCTGTTACTTAGTCATCTTAATTTAATTATCATCATTCTCGTTACAATTAAAGACAATCCAATCAACAAACTGAATGGAGTTTAGAGTGTGAATCACCTGACAAAGTGCACTTCTGGTTTAGGATGAGATAAATCACGGAATGGGATGGGTTGGAAAAAACCCTCAAGATCATCCAGGTCTCTACAGCCTGAGTGTGATTCAACTGCACTGAATTTAYTGAAACTTTAGCCCACCAATCTATTCATTTACATATTGCTGGTCAACAGGACAGAGAGACAAGGGGGGCCCCACTCCCTCCTACACCCAAATCATGGAATTACAGAATTGCTAAGGTTGGAAAAGGGCTCTGAGTTCATCCAGTCCAACTGTCAACACCACCACACCCCATGTGAACACTTCCRGGGATGGCAACTCCACCACTTCTCTGGGGGCCTGTTCCAGTGCTTGACAATGTAAATCCAAATTCCCAGATTTTAGTGCCCTGAATGATTTTCCCAAGGTTAATTCTGGTGCCTGAAGATACTGAAATCACATCCCCCAGCACTGTGGGTGATGTGCTGTTCACTGTCCCCTGTGATATTTGATAGGGCTCTGGAAAGAGAGGAAAACAGCTGGAAAAGGAATTGTCCAACCTTTGGCCACTCATTACATCAATGGCTTGAGGAAGAATTTAAAAAGCAGAAAATGAGGCTCAGGAGAGCCTCTATTACTCTCTACAACCACTGAAAGGAGTCTGAGTGAGGTGAGGGTTGGTTTCTTCCCCCAGAAAAGAATAGGGCAAGGGGGAAACCCCTCAAGCTGTGACAGAGGAGATCCAGGTTGGATATTTTGAAAAATTTCTTCATTGGAATGGACTTCCCAGGGAAATGGTGGAGTTATCACCCCTCAAGTGTTCAAAATTGAGTAGGCATTGCACTTGGGGATGTGGTTTGGGGGATGTGGTGGTGTTCAGTCAAAAACTGGACCCGATGATCTTGAAGGACTTTTCCAACCTGAAGGGCTCCATGAAAACAGAACTGTTCCAAAGCCTCCAGCTCCCTGGCAGGCTGTCACTCCGTGTGTGACTGTCTGGGCTGCGAGCACAAGGCATTGGATGTCTTTTTATTTGTATTATTTATTAAGCAAATTATTTCTRTGCCCAGCATCTGAAAACACGCCATAAATAAAACACAGCAGAGCCTTAAATTTCACTGCTATTCACARGCAAATGTCCCTCAGCCCTCCCTGCACTGTCACAACAAACTTCTGTAAATAACATCCCCAGCTTGCTGTCAGTGCCAAAAGACATCACAGAGCAAATCCAGCCTCCTGCCATCTTCTGGAGGAGAATTGGCAGGAGTTATTGACATCAGAAACGCGGCTCTGCATCTCCAGGAGGAACTTCCTAATGAGGAGAGTGGGGCACAGGAAGAGCAGATCCTCTTACATTTGGGGGTTGCCACACGACCTCTAAAGACAATTCCACCTATTTCCAGCTGTCTTGCAAATGGCTTTGAGCAAGGGCCCAAGAGGGAATTTTTTAGATAAGGGTGTTTTCCTAAGGAACTAAAATTTGTCATGACCTGCAGCAGAAAATAGAAATCCACACTCTGGGTCAGGCTGGGTTCCAGGTTCAGCCTAAAGTCCAAACTCGTCCACTCTGCACCAGCTTTGGAGGATTTAACAATCAGAGCTCAGGTGTTCTCCAGAAAGGCAAGATCTTGAATATTCTTCAGTCCTACAAAATAAACTTTAGGTCATCCATCTGGTCTGGTCAGCCCAAGGGGAGCCAAGCAGGCTGCAGTTCATCCCAAGACCTGCTTCAGAGGAAGAGTTCAAGTGAAGTTCCCCAAGACTTGGGATGTTATACTTTTGGAGTTATACCTTTCTTGGTTTTTTGGTTGGATTTTGTGCCTTGATAAGCTCATCCAGTCTTAGACAATTCCAGGGGATGAGATAGGTGAAGGAAATTTATACAGGATTACCCTATTCTAGAACTTAAGTTTATCATAAAGCCAGCTCTGCATCAGGGGAGAGCAGAGCTGCTAATTTTTAACAGAGGAACACCTTCTCTGAGCATTTTATACTGGAGTCTCATCAGCCCCCTGCCATGGCAGAGCCAAAAGGAGATCTTGGCTGGAGTCCTGGATCTAGTGACTCCAGGTGTTGTGGGATGGGGAATCCCGGTCAGAACTAGGGTATTTCCAATCTCAGAATCATAAAATGGTTTGGCTTGATAGGGTTTGGAAAACCACCTTCTTCCAAGCCCTATGGCAAGGGCAGGGACACCTTCCACTATCCCTGGTTGCTCCAAGCCCTGGCTTTGGACACTTCCAGGGATGGGGCATCCACAATTTTCTGGGCAACCTATGCCTCACCACCCAATAAATCCCAATAATTGAGGACAAGGGGAAATTATTTCCAATTGAGATGGTACCTTTAGGTTAGCTATTAGGAAAAACTTCTTTATTAGGAAAAAATTCTTTAMTGTGAGGGTGGAACAAGTTGTCCAGAGAAGCTGTGGATCTGGAATTTATATTGTGGAACCTAGTCCAGTAGAAGGTGTCCCTGCCCATGGCAGAGGGTTGAAACTGGRTGATTTTTAGGGTCCCTTCCAACCCRAMCCATTCCATGRTTCCGTGGCTCTGTYGGCACCTGCTCTGTCCTTCTCACAGTGACACCTTCTCCTAAACTGGGATTGTTGTGGCTCATCCCCTTCCCCAATGCCCGTCCTCACCTTCCAGCCAGGCCCCCAGGGAGACACAGCTCATCCCTGAGCTCGTTACATTCAGGTAGAGCTCAAGAGGCTCAATAATTAACGACCCTCAGGAGCCAGGGCTGCAGTCAGGCTGAGGCTTCCAGTCAATGCAGGAGGAGCAGTGCTTGAGGTAAAAGGACTCGTAATTAATGTCCTCCACAGTATGCAAATGAGATTTCCTTGCCCTTAGACCAAGGGCAACTAAATTAGTCAAACAAAAAAGGRAAGAAGAACAGGAGACAATGTTTAAATTAGAGAACAGAGGGAGGGTGATGCTTTTATTCCACGGTAATTTAGATTACAAATCCACTCTCCCCTGGACCAGTGAGCATTGCTGTCTCCTCAGTTGCCTAATTTGTGTTTGGCTCAAAGGAAGAAGTTATTTTGTTTCATTTTTTTTTTTTTCTTTCCTCTACGACTCAGAAAACCTGGAGCAGAAACAGCTCTGGGAAGGAACAGCCAGAAAAGCAAAGCAAGGCAGCACAGCAGCAATCACTGATGATATAAATATCTGATATAAATATCCATTATATTAGTCTGGGGATGGGGATATGGAGGGGAATGTATTATATATATAAAATTGAAATAAAGGGAAGGGACCGCAGAGCACACAGCAACAGCAACGAGCCACAGCC
>QVAJ01000116.1:919902-931174 GCA_003546035.1 Mixornis gularis | reverse complement strand
CACTATTTTTGCAGAATTTCTGGTTCTGAACACTGATTTTGCTTCTCGGCTTCTCACACATTTTAAATCTCCAAATGCAAACCTTTAAAAAGCAGCATCTGGCTGGGCAGGGGAATTCAAGACCAAACCCTCCAAGATCAGATGACTCCAACAGCCTGGAGCTCACTGAGCTGTGTCTCTTTATTTTGGGAATCTGCCACTTGGAGAATCTGTTGGCTTGGAGAAGCCTCCCCTGAATCCTCAGTATCTCATCTTCAAAAAAAAATTGGCAAAAAGCAAAAGTCAGAGCTTGTGTCAGGGCTGTGAGAATTAAAGAAGAGCCTTGAGAAGTGCTAAGAATAGAGAATTTATTTAGGTTGGAAGGGACCTTAAAGATCATCACGTTGCAACCCCCTGCTGTAGGTTGGGACATCTTTCAGCACCTTCTCCAAAATTCAGGTTGCTCCAAACCCCATCCACCTTGAGCCTGGACATTCCAGRGATGGGACATCCACAACTTCTCYGGGCAACCTGAGGCTGGGCCTCACWTGCCATGTTCTGTGGAAWYTGGTCTCAACGAGGGCTTCTTTTTGAAGCCAAACTACTTTATTTTGACAAGCAAAGACCATTTCCAAGAACAATTCCCACGACAGATAACAGGATTTAAGATGCCCAAAGGAGGAGCTGTTTCTTGTGCTCTCATCTTTCTGTATCTCTCTAACCATGCCCAGTGTCACAACAAGCAGCAGCGTTCCTATTCCAGTTTATTTTTACTCACAGTAAACATCAAACCAAACAAAAATATCCCCCCGGTTGCTTTGCACAGAAGATCAAGAGGGATGGCACCTTCAGAGCCTTGCTCTGTCCTTCCTACAAAAGACATAAATCTGGCATTTTTGGCAGGAGAGCTCTATATTTAGTGATCCAAATTCTGTTTCCTCTTCTTTGTGTGTCATTGGCACTGCTGGGGTGCTGTCACTGTGTGACACTTTTGGCTGCCTGCTCAGCATCTTCAAACATGACCTTGGCAACTGTTGCACCCCAAAATATCTTGGTTTACCAACTCCACATCATTTTGATGCTTTTACAGTACCCAGTGCACCCAAAAATCCACATACAAGGGTGATTTTTTGCAGAAAATTAATTTCTCTATTTCTCATAGAGCCTTGATGCTTTATGATCTTTATTTTATGCCAGTGAGTCGAAGCAGAACGTGCTGAATTAAATATAGACAGCCAGTGGATGGTGCCAGCTAATAAATGCCACAGTAAACAGGGAATTCCACCTGCTTGCAGGGGTCTCACGTTTTGTGGGATGAGAACAATGGGCTTAGTAATGTTACACCATTCTAAGCCATTTCAAGGAATTCCCAGAGCAGGAAACTGCCACGGTGCAGRGAATGTTGGCACAGGTATCTCCCAGCAGAGTCCAAAGTGGAACAGAAGGATATGAAGAGAGGAGCATCCAAACTGAGGAATTCACATTTAACTGTTCTTTGGAATAAAATCAGTGCACAAGGAATTATAGTACCTGAATGGTTTTTTTTTTCACTGTTGATAAAAAAAAAGAACCCCAAACCATAAAAGAGTTTATTCTTAAATCTTTGAGAATGATATAGAGGGAATGTTGCTTCCCCAGCTGCCAGATTTTAAGACAATGAGAGACGATTGTTGTTTGGGAATTTGACAACTTTTTTAGTTGCTTCTACTTACCTCTAATTTTCCAAATATCACAGAATCACAGAAAAGCTTGGGTTGAAATAGACCTTAAAGATCATTGAGTTCCACYCCCCTGCCATRGGCAGGGACAAYTTCCACTATCCCAGGTTGTTCCAAGCCCCATCCAACCTGGCCTTGGACATTTCCAGGGATCCAGGGGCAGCCACAGCTTCTCTGGGCAACCTGTGCCAGGGCCTCACCACCCTCACAGCAAAGATTTTTTGCTGTCTAAGGAACAGATAAAATAACCCTGATCAAACTGAAAACGTGGTCCAAACCAGAGCATTTCAGAGTATTAAACACAGCACCTTGAAGAGAACACTTACAGAAAGCAGAGCTGCACTTTCAGGACATGGAAAGAGGCAATTAAAAGGTCAAAACCAACTAAATTAAGGTCTGAGTTCAATTAACTGAACTTTGAAAAGAAAAGGGGCAAATGTTATTGAGAAAATGCATTAAAGAAAAGGATGTTGCTGGTCAAGGTGGTTCCTGGGATGACAGCTTGTGCTCATTGTTAATTATTCACTCCCTTCCAATTGTTTCTTCCTTAATTTTTCTCTTTTTAGCCTGTTTAGGTATTAAACACATTTTTTAATCCATCCAGAAAACTCCTTCTCACTTTTCAGTTTCAATGAGAGGATTCATTCTCCATTGGGATTTTGAGACACTGGCCATTAAYATCCCATAATAACTCTCTCCAGAGAGGGAGGCCCTTAAAATGCTGTGTACATAAGTGACATTTCAACACGTCTGCTCTTCATTAACCCACGGAGATTTCTCAAATCCTAATTAGGACCGAGAAGAGGAATCGGTTCTTGTCCTTTCAAGACCTCCCTTCCCCCAGACCRTCTGCTGTAATTTTTAAATACCTTTTCCTCTGCCTTCTCATCCCACACRGGTGCACCAGGGCAGCTTTCCTGAAGATCCTTTGCATTTTCAGAGCTTAYGGGGCATGGGGAAAATTCAAGGATGATATTGTAACCATCTGGAAAATGGGTCTTTTCTGGGATGAGAGAAGAGGGTAATGTCCTTTTTTTGTGTGTTCTTGGCCAGCAAAGGTGGGTAAACTCCACTCTGGACACATGAGAAAGAGAGAAACTGCTGCTCCTCTCAACCACAGACTTGTGTGATAAACATCACGTAGAAACAGGGAATTATAGAATTATAGAAAGGTTGGAAGGGACCTTAGAAGTCATCCAGTTCCACTAAATCAGGCTGCTCAGAGCCCTGTCCAGAAATTATGGGATTTCTCCTGGGTGCCAGATGAGTCAGTGAACCTCCAGTGACTCAGGCAGGTCTTGGATTCACAGTTCAACCCCAGGCCCAGACTGATCTCAATCTCTCTCTCAGACAAAAAAGGTTTTATTGTCTGCTTTCAAAGGAGTGATATTTCCATGAGAAATRTCTCCTTTCAGGGGATTTGTCTTTTATTAATGAACAAACCAAATATCCCCTCCTTCCCTTTCACTCCAATCCCAAACCATCACTTGACATTTTTCAGTCCTCTACCAAATCTCTCAAAGTTTTATGTTTCATCTGGGAAAAGTGTCAGCACCGAAAATTTCCATGAGAAAAATAAAACCTTCGGCTGTTTTCCACGTGGTCTTGCTTGTCCTCTGGGCTCTGCCTCAATCAAATCCACGAGTTTTTCTTGGAGCTGGCTCTAGGGAATTTTGATGCTTTGGCCATCAGGAGCCCAATTCAGAGAATCCCAGAACCAGTGAGGTTGGAAAASATCTCCAAAAAAATTAAGTCATCCAAGGTCATCAAGTCCAACCTGACCCATCCCCACCTTGTCACCAGCTCAGAGCACTGGGTGCCACATCCAATCATTCCTTGGACACCTCCAGGGATGGGGACTCCAAACCTCCCTGGGCAGCCCCTTCAATTGCTTGGCCACCTTTTCCATGCAGAAATTCTTCCTGAATTCCCCACTCCAGTTGGATGAACAGTTCCTTGGGTAGAGCATCAGCTGTTCCCCACTTGTAGAAGCTGTTCCCCACAGAGAAGAACCAGCTCCTGGGTTTTGTGCATCCTGGTACTCCTGGAGAGGCATGGAGCTCTGAATTCAACTCTCTTCCATAAATTTGGTGGAATTAGCAATTGATACATGGGAAAATCATAGAATGGTTTGGGTTGGAAGGGACCTTCAAGATCATCTTGTTCCATCCCTCTGCCATGGGCAGGGACATCTTCCAGGTTGCTCCAAGCCTCATCCAACCTGGCCTTGGACTCTTCCAGGGATGGGGAATCATGATCTGGCTGTCAGAGCACATTCCTTATAGAAACATTAATCACTGCTCTCATGTTTCTCATGACATAATTAATACATTAATCTGTAAGAGAAGAGGATTTGGGGAAATCTGGTGTCCCGGGTATTTGTTTTGTTTCTATTTCTGCTGCATTTTAACATTTGTTGGGCTGTCACCACATTAAAGGTGAATTCCAGCTCAGGCTGGTTTTGCTTAGCATGGATATTTTACCATGGAGATTTCTCTTTGTGCATATGMTGGGTGATATCTAAATTTTCCTTTATGTTCGCTGCCTTGAACTTATATTTACAGCAAATGATTTCACAGATTTCAGTTCCATATCCCAGGGATTTATTTATAGAGGGTGGAAAGAACATTGGTTTATTTTCTTTACTAATTTGTCACTTTTAATGCTTGTCAGCCAGATTTCACTTTTGAAAACACACAAAAGAGGGAATAYGTAAATCCAGTTTATATTTCTGGAGGTTTCCCCATACCAAAAGGATTCAGAATTAAAAGAAAAAAAAAAAAAAGGAAGAAAAGCTGAATTAATCTTATTTGGAAAGAACTCAAGCCTTCTTTAGTTTTTCTTTACATATRATTCCTGGCTTTCCATCAAAAAACCCTCCTTCCACAACACTTTATATTTTTCACCCAGAATTTCTTCATATGTTGGAAAAACAAAGTCATTTTCTTGGATAAATCTGCTGAAAAATAAAAACTGCTCACCTTTAAACGTGAAAATTCTCTCTTTTCAAAATCTTTAAAATCCAATTCTAAGGCTTTCCTGGTTTTAATTAAAACTTGAAGACTTCTGACAAATACAAACTCTTTGCATGAAAACCTGGATGAAAAAAGGCCTTTTCCATCCCTGAAAAATTATTATTTCTTACAGTTTGTTTGGAGTCATAGCTAAAATCCCATTTCCTCGGTAGTGTGCAAAACCAAACACGTTTTTTTAGGGAGTTTCATCAAGTTGTTACTCCTTGTTTGSAAATAGGGAATATTGTGTGACTTCCTGCAGGGTGTATGAGAACAAAAGGCTCCTCATACCCAATATTTCATCCCACTTTGGAGTTATTCATCCAGCCCCAAGTGAAAACCTGAAATAAACAGGGAAAGCCTCCCTTTGCCTTCCTCCTTCTCCTATTTCATGATGATGAACACCGAGCTCTGGGCAGTGAAAAAACCCCATCCACAACTGGGATTTTTTTAAACACATTTTTGAGTAGCAGTGGTGGATGGAGTCTTTGCACAGGAGACAATGGGAACCAAATTATTCAGGTTTGTCACACGAGGAGTGACTCTTGTTCCTCCTTTCAATAATCCAGATTTTACTTTTTTGGATTTTGCGTTGTCTTAACCAACCGAACTTTTGCAGACAYACTGAGAGATYTGGGATTGTTCAACCTGGAGAGGGGAAAGTTCCAGGGAGACTTCAGAGCTCCTTCCAGTGCCTAAAGGAGCTCCAGGAGAGCTGGAGAGGGACTTTGGATGAGGGATGGAGTGACAGGAAAAGGGAGAATAGTTTTGAGCCAAAAAAGGGTGGGTTTGGATTYGATATTAGGAAGGAATTCTCGGCTGTGTGGGTGCTGAGGSCCTGGCACAGGTTGCCCAGAGGAGCTGTGGCTGCCCCAGGTTGGACAGGGCTTGGAGCAACCAGGAATAGTGGAAGGTGGGGAAGGGGTAGTGGAAGGGATAGTGGAAGGTGTCCCTGCCCATGGCAGGGCTTGGAATGAGACAATTTTTGAGGTCCCTTCCAACCCAAATCATTTCAAGATTCAGCGTTTGCCAAAGACTTCTTTTCTTCTATAACCACCACGATTGAAAAGCCAATTTACCAAAGCAACAAGGCAGTGAATTAACCTTCTCCTGCTTCCCCAGACTGGAATTTTGCTCCTGGGGGTATCCCCCCAGCCTGCAGTCAACTTAAATGAGAGCCACCTTTACTGTCATCTTCCTTGGAAAAACTTTAAAAYCATTCAGTTTGAAGAATTTAAGTTTTTTAGTGACATTAGAGATTGTGCTGTGACTTACTTGGATGCTCCCCAAAGAGACAAACCTGTTGTGCCCCTGAGCACCACAGAAGTATTTACCCAGGCCTCACAGAAATAAAAGGTTTTTATGGCTGCCGTAGTTAATAGCATCCTTCAAAATTATAAATGGAATTTAGATTACATTAAAGAAAAAAAAAACAAACAGCATTATAAAAACCTTAATCAAATATGGTGGAAACACTGTTGCAATATTTATCTCCTGTAAACACATTAAAGTTGTGAGTGGGGGAAATGTGGCCTCTAAATTAGAGAACCATGAAGGCTGGAAAAGACCTCCAAGATCTTCAAGTCCAGCCTTCCATCCAATACCACCACATTCACTAAACCATACCCACAAAYGCCACATCTGCTCGTTTTTAAACATTTCCAGGGATGGTGACGCCACTCCTTCCCTTGGGAATCTGTTTCAGTGCTCGACCACTCCTTGAGTGAATGTTCATATATTTGAAGTAAACCTTGTTTTTATTTTCATATCTCCAGGACATTTTTCAAAGGAAAATTCTTAATCTTCACATGTACCCACCCAGCACTGAAATGGAGGCAGCTCTGGGGAAGGATTCATGTCCTCGTGGAGCAAGAGCAGAGAGCAGGAATGACACAAGGGAGAACTCCCAAATCCTTGAGGATTCCTCCAGTGCATTCACAGCCTGATTTGACTTGGATACTTGAGTGGTTTGGATTGAAAGGAAACTTGAAGATCATCCAGTTCCAAACCCCCTGGCATGGACAGGGACAACTTCCACCAGACCAGGTTGCTCCAAGCCTGGCCTTGGACACTTCCAGGGATGGAGCAGCCACAGCTTCTCTGGGCAACCTGTGCCAGGGCCTCAGAACCCTCACAGCCAGGAATTTCTTCCTAATATCTGATCCAAAASTCTCCTCTTTTAGTTTTAGTTGCCAGGATGTCTTTCTCAGACTGATGCATGACTTGACAGAGTTTTCTGCTCCTTGAGCTCCAAGGTTTTTCCGTAGTCCTGCTCACACGTGGATCTCAAACCTATCYCAAACCTGGTGGGCGTTTGGGAGGCTGTTCCAAAACCTTCTTTGCCTTTCATGCTTAGAAATATTTTCATTTCCMGCCAACATTCATTGGAGACGAGTTTTTAGCTCTTTGTCCTGGTGCCAGCTTCATCCTGCAGCTAAAATAATTCTTCTTCCTTCCTGCTGCCTGTCTGGAGGCAGAGTCTGCAGACCAGGCCCACTCCTACTCAGCTTCCAGCTCCAGCCAAGCTCTTCCAGTCTTTTCTATTAAAAGAAACTCTTCTTTAGCTCTGACAGCCTTTGCAGGTTTTCTTTTCCTGCCTGCATGGATTTCATGTTCCACCACCTTGCCTGAGTGAAGGTGTGAGGACTGGTTTGTAATATTCCAAATAAACTCCCAATTGGTGCAAATACGGAAACTTTGCTCTCACTACAACATTCTCTTCTTTGCAGTGGTGCAGCATCACAGTCCCCCTTTTCACAGCTTTAATGGTCAACACTGCCCTGCGGTTCATTTTTAAACACAGCTTATTTTTCTTTATCTTTTCAACTTGCAAATCCCAGAAATAAGGCAAGGAATGAACCAGAGGTGCTGCTTCAGCTGCGTGAATTAAGTCAGTGTCTCATAGGCCAACTCCTGATTTCTCTACAGAGCTTGGGTTTTGCTTTGAAGCCACCCAAAATGTGATGGGTTACCCTTGCCCTTCAGAAGGGGTCACTGCTTCCCACTTCAGTTTTTAGCCCAAGCTTTTCCTGAAATTCTCCACTCACAGAATCTCTTCTCCATCACTGTCTGAGTGTCTTAGAAGATATTTCCCCTCATCTTCTTCACTTCAGTTGAGGCTCATGATCCYTGATCCCATCTCAGGGGTCTTGCACAAGGTTTGTGCATTCCCTTGGCACACTCTGGATTTCACAGGGATGACAGTGATAAATATCATTTACTGAGAGCTYTGCTTTGTCAGGCCAATGATAAAATTATGGTCTGAAAATGGAGAGAGAAACAATAGAAAGGATCAATCCCTGCTGCTCACCCAAGAGATGCTCCTTCCTGCTGCCCTGTTTTGGGATCATTCCCCTTATGGAAATACTTCCTTTCTGTGTTTGCACATTTGTGTTCATACACCTCTACATCTTGGACTGACAAACACTGAGCACTTTTTAAATCCCTACTCAAAAGAGCWAAGAAATGCTGATGTGAATTGCAGAATGTTTTTGGAGAATCATGGAATGGTTTGAGTTGGAAGGAACCTTCAAGATCACCTTGTTCCAAACCCTGCCATGGGTAGGGACACCTTCCACTATCCCACATCTAACCTGGCCTTGGACATTTTCAGAGATGGAGCAGCCACAGCTTCTCTGAGCAAATTGTGCCAAGGCCTCACCATCCTCACAGCCAAAAATTCCTTCCCAATATCCCATCTAACCCTGCCCACTTTCAGTTTAAAGCCATTCTCTCTTGTCCTGTCTCTCCAGCCCTTTATTCAAAGTCCCTCTCCAGGTCTCTTGGAACTCCTTCAGGCACTGGAAGAGGCTCTGAGGTCTCCCTTGGAACTTTATCTTTTCCAGGCTGAACACCCCCAGCTCTCCCAGCCTGGCTCCTGAGCAGAGGGGCTCCAGCCCTGGCATCAACTTGGTGACATCCTCTGCACTCACTCCAGCAGCTCCACATCCATTTTCTCTGACCCCAGAGCTGTCACAGTGCTCCAGGCAGGTCTCACAGGAGCAGAGGGACAGAATCACCTCCTTCAACCTGCTGGTGCTTCCCTTGAGGTTTTCTGGGACACTCTTGGTTTTCTGGGATGCAAATGCTCTTTGCCAGTAATGTTGAGTTTCTCAGGATGGTGTTTGTTGAGGATCTCAGGATCTTGGGATCATCTCACCCAAGGCCCAAGCTCCCACATTATCCACCTGCTCCTGCCAGCTCCCAAGTCCTCCCAGCTCCCTGCTGACGGCACAAATCCAATTAATTCCTGCCACAAACCATCAGACACCCTCCAACCTCTTGTGCATGGAGGTCATTGGGCAGTGGCCAGGAAAACACATGGAAAATGAGAAAGGGAAATTTCCAGCAGACTGGTGTGGGTCAGACACCCCAACAAATCCCAGGGCAGCGAGGCAGAGACCTCTTCCCCAGGYTTCTTGCTTGGCACTGGGGTACTGGGACAATCTGTTCCCAAACCTCTGAGCCCTTGTCTCTAACTCATTTGAACCTCCCCCTTTTTCATTACTCATTTTGCAGTGATATTTTGGTGCCTGTGTGCATTAGCTGAGTTAGGTTATGATTTTTTTAATGCCACAAGAGGGAAAAGAAACCTTTCACTCAGAACTGACTTTTTAATATTTTTATTTATTTTCTGTCTTTTGCAACCAAGATAAACAAAACCAGCATTCCGGTCTGASACTAAAGTTTGTTGTTTTGAACTCCCTGCCTCTAGAGCTGAGCCTAGAAGAGATTTTTTCTTCCCTCTGAAAAGTTCAATATCTGCGAAAACAAAGGTTTGTTTACATCTTTTATCAGCTGGTCACAGGAGATATCACTGTGCAGGCACTGCTGTTCCTCTGTGCCACCCCTTGGAAGCTCAAATACTTCACAAAACTCAAACTTATCAGCACAAGGCCAATTCTTCTGGGTCTCATCTAATGCGGGTGGTGCTTTCACTTCTCGTTAGCTCAGAATTAGRTGAATAATGAACTGCAGACACCAGAACCTCAGTACTAAGATATTTCAAGCTCGTAGGCRAGTCAAGCAAGACTCTTTCATAAAAGATTCTTGAATATAAATATCTAAATTCTGCTTACTTGGCTTTTTAGGCAGATATTTATTAYTTTTTTACCTTGTTCTTTAACTCACCAGTGCCTGTTTCCTATCAAGATACATGAGGATAAATAAGGCCATCCCTTCAAAGGAAGAAGGAGGGAAAATGATACTTTGACCTTCCCAAAATGCTTGGAAAGCCACAGAGAGAAAAATTATCCGTTCTCCAAGACTTTTCATGATCAAAACCAGCTTGTCCTAAGCTCAGCTCTTCTTGATTCTTCAGCTGTAGAGAATAAACCTCCTGCTGTTAAGCACAGTCTAAAGGCAGATTAATGCTGATCCAGAAAASAAATGCAAGTCTGGACATCAGCACKGAACAGRAACTCAATGATTTTGTCTYCTTTACAGGAARAGTTSAGGGYAAAACACAGAGTTTGTTCCTTCTTCCCGTCAGTGCCACCAGGGGAACAAAGACCAAGTTCAGTGCCAAGCAAAGGAGGAAGGCAAAAGAAGATGCAGCAAGGCCAGACCTAAGGTGGGAAATGTCACAGAAAGACATAGAAATCATAAAGATTCATAAAATCATAAAATCATGGAATATCTTGGGTTGGAAGGGGCCTGAAAGATCATCTCATTCCAAACCTCTACCATGGGCAGGGGCACCTTCCACTATCTCAGGTTGTTCCAAGTCCCCTATCCTGGCCTTGAACACTTCCAGGGATGGAAAAGACTTGTCTGTGCCAGGGCCTCACCACCCTCACAGGGAACAATTTCTTGCTGATATCCAATTTAAATCTACTTTCTTTCAGCTAAAAGCCATTCCTCCTTTTCCTAAGTTCCCAGTTGAGTATCCTACCTGCCAGTAGAGAAATAAACATTGTTGATAAACAAAACTGTGACAAGGAAAAATCTTACCCCCATTCCCTCTTCCCAGGCTCTTTTTGGAGATGTCCAGGAAATACCTGTGGTTTTATAATGGAGAGAAGAGGGGARGTGAGACCTGACTGCTTCTGCCAGCAGGGAGAGACCTGAAATGGGTCTAAATTTGCATTTAGATTTGCTTTTTTGGCAGCAATGTTTTTTGCTGGGTGCCAAGAGACCCCTCTGGGCTTGAATTATTTCTCAGGGAAAAAGAATCAGCAGCAGCAATTTCATAACCMGAGAGACTCTGAGGGAGGGCTGTAAAGACTAGAAGGGACTGTAAATACTGGGGGAAACAAGCCAGGGCTGGGGGATGATTCACAGGCTGCATCTTTTGCTGGTGTAAAAGGGGGAAGAGGAGGAAAAGTTTGAATGGGTGTAAGCCAGGAAAAGCCTGTGGGAGACAGAACCTGCCCTCAGCATCATGGCAGCCACAGGACATGGTTTGGGGGTCATTCTTTTGCCACTGGGCAAGTCAGAAATGTGGCACAGAGTGTTGGGTTGGAAGAGAACTCTGAGATCATTGGTTCAAACCAATGCCTTGGGAAGGCTGACCTGGAACAGAGACTGGACAGAGCTGGAGAATAAAGTAGATATTTATTG
>QVAJ01000116.1:879204-892665 GCA_003546035.1 Mixornis gularis | reverse complement strand
ACACACACACACACACACACACACACAGGACAGTTGGCTCTGGAAGAGAGAGGAACCAACCGGGACCTCTTCGGCTGAGAGATGAACCAAAACTGTCTTGTCCAGCTCGCTCGAGCTCTTTTTGGGCTCCCTGGGTCTGGATGGAAACAGTCACTCCAAAGCCAGCCACAAGAACCCCAGTTCTTGCAGCAACTCTGGCCCATGCAGACCCAGAGAGCGCCTGCTGTCTCACGAGGCTCCTCGCTGGCAAGACAGCTGGCCCAGATGTGCAGGCTCCAACAGTTCAGACAAGCATCTGGACCGTGGGATGCTTCTCCAAACTCCGGGAGCCCGTTGAGGTTTGGAACTGATACCCGCATGAAACGAAGCYACCCTCGGCTCAGGAGGGGCGAGTTACAGCACGGCCAGCGGGGAGGGTTCGTAGCCAAGGCAGGATCAGCCCCTTGGCAAAGTTAATCAGGAAAGTTTTTCTTTCAGTGAGGATCATTATCTGGTGGAGATTTCTTTAGGTGAGTCCCGGCAGCCCCAGATGGCAGAGGTGAGGAATCCTCTCCACAGACAGTCAGCACAAGCCCAGCATCCCTGCTGTCCCCAAGGCCTGGACCTGGTTCTTCTGTTCTGTCCTCTCTTTCCATTCTCAGCACTTGGAGTACCTGGACCAGCTCAGGCTTTTCTTTGTCTTGTTGGAAGCAGCTTGCCAGGTCCATTCTGGCTCTCAGCACCTTGAACGTGGCATTGCACTTTATGGGAGGTTCTTTGGTGCATGATTTGCCCTCTGTCCTCCTGCAGCACGTTCTTCTCCCCTGGGAAAGCTCTTGGACACAGAGAAGGAATCTCAGCAACAGCAGCAAGGATCGCTGGAAAAGAAAAAAATAAATGCACCAACTCTGATTAGATTTTTAAAGTGGAGAGAAAAGGGGAATTCTCAGGAGTTGGGATTAAATTTTGCTGTGCCTGCAGCCTGGAGGACCCACCAAGTTAAGGATTTGCCCATGGTCCARCCAAAGGCAAACCACGATGTGCAGTCCCTGGAGCATCAATTATTGGGGCTGGTGCTTGGGTTCTGACACCAAGAAGCTGAAATCCCACCTCTCTGGTGGTGCCAGGCTGCTGCAGCCCCTGGGACTGAGGTTTCAACACCAGCACGGGTGTTTGCACCTGGGCTGTTCAATATCTTGGGTCAGGGCACTGGGGAGATTAAGGAAGGCCCACAAGGTAATATGGGATGTAATTACCTGTGCTGGTCTTTCCTTCAGGTGGTGGATCTGGCAGTTGGTGGCCGAGGGTCCTGAGAGCAGGTCTGATGTTGAGGCCTTTGCTTTGCAGCTTTTTCTGTGGCTTTCCTCCCAAATGCTGCATGCTGCGAAGTGATTCCTTCTCAGAGGAGGATCTGAGTGAGTCACTGGAAGCAAGAGGAGACAAAGCTTGTAATACAYGGCCAGCTCATCCTCAGCAGTGACTCCCACTCCCCTATCACTCAGCCCGGGTCATTAGTGAGAAATGCTCCTTTCTCTGCACACAGAGCTGTTGACAAACTGGGAACAAGTGAGGGGAGAGCTCCCACCATTCCTGAGACCAGCTCCCAGCAAGGAGGCACAGCAGAGCTGCAGCTCCTTTGGGCTGTGCATGGACCTGAAATGTGCTGCCTCAGGTGGGGACTCAAGCCCAGAGCTTCTCCATAAAGGACAAGGCAGGTCCTGGGCTGGGTTAATTAAGAAGCTTCCCATTTTTCCCCGGTATTAATCAGAAAGTGCAGGATACTGCCCTCTTTGGAAACTTTTCCCATTCCCATTCCCATTCCCGTATTTCCCTTGGGCTGGCTTGTCCTCCCCCTTTCTCCCAACCCCAATGCTTCACATCCCATTTCAGCTGAGTTTTTATCATTTTAGCTCTGAGGAGAGAATGCCAGAGAGCTGCCTTACCTTCAGCCTCTTGGAAGGAGTCACAGCAAAGGCCTTCTGAGCCACCAGTGCCACATGTCACTGCTGTGGCAGCGCCAGGAGCATCCCAGGGTCACTCCTGCTGCTGCATCCCTGCCGTTTATTTGGCCTGCTGCTGGATGCAGATGATGCCCAACACGTGTCCAGCCTCAGGAAGCTTTGGAGAGCCAAACTTCAGGAATGTCTTTCTTCTCTCAGTCCTGTCAYCAAACACTGGCCAAAGGCGAGTGCTGAGCATTTCCTGTCTCGACATGGAAAAAGTCACAAAGTCCAAGTCCATCTCCGTCTGTGGCGAGATGTTGCAGGAATTTCTCTGTGAGCAGACAGCACTCTGTCCTCAGGTGCTCTAGGACAGGGGTGCCAGGCTTTTCAAGAGCATTTGGAGTCTGTCTGTGTGAGCAGAAACTCCTTGCAACGATGCACAGGCTGAAACTGTGCAGGGGCACACAGATCCTCTCTTCACTTCTTTTGGCTTTTACATGGCAAAAAGCTCCTGTTGTCTCCACACATCAGCATGGACTCGATTTGCTGCTCTGGGGATATTTTGCTCTGAATTTAGGGTGTGTTTGTTTGTTTCATTCAAAGAATAAGGATTTGTTTCCCTTCCCTCCCCCCAGTCTCTCTCAAAAGAGCTCTGGTGTGTCTCTCTCTACCTTGAACACCCTCTCTGGAAGGAAGGAGACTGCTCCTTCAATAAATGAGCTCAGAATTTAATTAGAAAATCTATTTCCTGCTGAATGCACAGGATAATGCGCAGAGAAAGGATGAAATTTGCCTCTGCACTGCAGTGGCCTTGAGTTGGTGTGAGCAGAAACTAAGACAAGAAGTAAACCAGTAAGAGCCTCTTGAGAGGAAACACATTAATGCAGGTATTAGGTGCAGTGAAATGAAAACCACAGAAAATAATCCAGATTCTTAAAGCTTTCAGTTCCTGAAACAACAGGATTTTTCTTGTCTTCTTAACACAAAAAAATAATCCAAAAAATTTTTTTAATCCTTTGGAGCAAGTAAGAGCAGGAGATTGCCAAGTGAACAGAAACCCAGAGGTTAATCAAAAACAGGCAAGGGTCAAAAGAAAGCCATCTCCTCAGGACAGGGCCACCCTCTCAGAGGAAGGAGGAGAGAAGGAAAAAGAGAGATCCAGATGGGTAGGAACCCTCCACCAACTGCTGCACTCGTATGAAGTCCTTGAGAGCTGCCAGCGCCGGGCGGCTGCTTCACAAGTTGGGAATTGTCTCTAGTTTGTTGTCAGGGGATTCTCATTAAATTGGCTGTTCCCCACAGTGGTGCCAGCAGGGTCCCCAGCACCACCGCATGGCACGGCCTGGGCTGAGGGGGGCAGCCCCATCCTGAGGTGCCTCACCCCCAMCACCTCCCTCCCCCCACGAGCAAAGTCAATCCCTCTGCTCTGGGCTGTTGGACTGAGCACTCCTCAGGTCTCGTCTCAGCCAGAACTCCCCTCCAAGGAGAAGCTTCCTAAATAAGCCCCCTTCTCCCTTCCACAGAACCCAGACCCCCCTCAGGGGAGCTCATATGACAGTGGCTGGGGGGCTGGGGGGCTCTGGTTGAGTCCCATTGCTCGGCACGGGACTGGCGGTGGTTGAGGGGGGCACGGTCTCCACGGAGTCTCCTGGCTGAACCTCAGGGGTCCTCTGTGGGCTGGGCTCCTCAGAGTGCTCCATGTTGCCTTGGACTTCCTTCCCCCTCTGGATCAGCTGCTCTAAGGTCTTGGGCAGGGGGTAGCTCAGGAAACGCTTCAGTTTGGGCTGGAGGGTGCCTACCACGTACTGGATAATCTCCTCCTCATCTGCATCCACATAGAGGGTCTGGTACAGGTCTCTCTTGCGCCAAAGGAACTGATCCAGGGGCTCCCCCTCTTTCTGGGGYAAATCCAGCTCCCTTTTGATAGCATCCCTAGTCAGAGTTCCCTCGCTGTACTGCAGGAACTCCTTCTTGAACTCGACCCAGTTTTTGACGGAGTCCTGCTTGTACTCCCACCACTTCTTAGCTGGGCCGTTCATGTGGTTTTGGATCTGAGACAGCCAATACTCCTCTGTCCCACCCACCTGCTTTAAGTATTCCTCCAAGTGGCTCAAGAACTCCCGGGGATCCTCAAACACCTGGGTCTCCACTGGGGAGGCTGGAGCATCCTCCGACACAGAGACCCACTGGTAGGAATCGTGGCCCTGGGGGATGCTAGGCACCTCCCCGGGAGGAGGGGTCAGGGCATACATCTGGCTCATGTCCAGAGCATAATCATAAATCTCCCCCTCACTTGGCCTTATCTCTGGGCCTCCCACCCCGACGGACACCGTCTGCTTGCCCGGCTCCCCGGGGCAGTATTTGCCTCCCATGGACTCCAGGCGGTCAGCCCACTTTTCCAGGCGGAAAAAGACCTCCTTCCAAACATTCATCTCCCTCTTGACCCACCTCTCCAGGTGGGCAATGGTCTCCTGGCATCTGGCCAGGCAGGCCTTGATGGACTTCTTCCATCTCTGGTTTTCAGTTGGGACATGGTCCTCTAAGTTGTTCTCCAACTTCCCCACGGATTTCTGCAATCCCTTCAGCTCCCGCTCCACCTGCTTGGAGACCTCTGTCAGGAGGTGCCGGTGGGTCCTCCGGACATGCTCCAGCATTTCTGCCCTGCACTTGCCAATCTGCAGGATCACATTGGGCTTGTTGGCCACTCCACGGTGCCCCTGGAAGGAGTGGACGCCCGCGCTGGTGACATTGTCCAGCTGCATGGCTCTGACTGTGAGAGTGGCAAACTCGGAAAGAACTGGGTTATAAGCCCTGGCACTAAAGCTGGATCCCAAAAACTCCCACCACAACACTTCCTGAAAGACACACAGAGACTTCTAAACCCCCCTCCAAGGACTTTTGGACACAAACACAACCCAATCAGATATCACCACAGAGCGAGCTGGCTGGTCCACGTGGATCCCAGAGAGAGTTGTAGGCAAATTTCTCCCGGTGCCAGGCTGGAAGCGCCGGTCTCACGTGCTCAGGGGTGTCCCAGAGAGAACCAGGATCCTCCAGGAACAAGGAGAGGAGTTGGGTAAGACGTCCAATCCCGCTGGGAGTCTGGAACGCCGCAAAGTCCCCGCCGGAGAAAATCACACAGAGATGCACAAAGAAGCTGGAAGCTGCAGCAAAAATCCGGGTGATTTCTCCTCGGGCAAAGTTGGTGAATCAAAAACCGCTTTCACTGGAGATGCGAAGAGCTGCTTCTCCTCCCTGTCTGAACTGCCACTAGTCCAGGCTCCTCCATCTACTTATACTCCACGCAGCTCAACATGTGGGTGGTGCCCAGCCTCCTCTCGCACTCTCAGCGCAGCGTTCATTGGAGGAGAAGCGAGGCCGGTGCCTGTGGCAACCCAGATTTTGGCAGCCTCCCCTCGCTCGCCACCCCCTCGCTCACGCCCCCAGACTCGACGCGAGAAGCGCTTGAAAGGTGCTGGAGACAGTTGGAGAGATGGATGAGTAATCGCACCTTCCGCCTCTCGGAGCGCAGGAAAAACACCTATTCCTTCCACAACTCTTTACTCAGCAAGGTCATCATTAACATGCGTCCCCTGGCAGGGCTCGGGGGGGGGCGGGATGAGGAGGAGTCCGGTGTGTCAGGCGCCCCCGGGCCCCCCGCACACCCCCTGAGTACACACACACACACACACACAGGGTGAGCTCACTCAGGCAAACGCCTGGGAATGGTGGTAAATCAGCAGCAGGAAAAAAAGAAAAAAAAAAAAAAATAAAAAAAAAAACAACAACAACAAAAAAAAAAAAAAAAAAAAAAAAAAAAAAAAAAAAAAAAAAAAAAAAAAAAAAAAAGGGAGAGAAGAGAAAGGAAAAGCAAGGAGGGGGGGAGCAGAGGGGGGAAACACTCAAATGAGCCACTTCAGCACAAATTGGAGCACTCTGGACTTTCTTAGGCTTTGGTAGGTTTAATTGCACCAGACCAACCACTATCTTGGGAATATTGGGTGAGGGAGGGGGGGGAACGACATCCTGGTTCTTACACCGAATTAAATCCGCCCATCAAAAGCCTGTTCTGTACTTAGCTTTGAATCAGATGCTTAATCAGTGAGCCAACCCACCAGYGCAGATGAAGCTACATTTGTTCTTCGCTTTTGACAAGGCAGGAAAAGCCGACCATAAAAGGAGTCTCCGGGTCTTACATAAACCAGAGATAAAGGATTCCCTAATCCGAGAGAGTTTCCCTGCCGGAACACCCTCAGAGAGGTGCTGAGGACATCTGGGCCTTCTCCTCCCTTCCCAGTGCCAGTGGCCRGAGGCAGTGGGATGCTGATTCATCAGGATAATCTAAAAAGGGGGTTTGAGCCTGTGGGCAGCAGGGTGGTGGTGGGGGTGCTCTGKCTGTGCTCGGGATGGTGGGCAGCGTGCCAGGGAGGCTTAGGATGGGTCCTCACTCCCAAAGCTCCTGGCTGGGTGTTTCCTGGTGGGAATTCAGCCACCCCAGGGGAGCAAAAAGAGGAGGAGGAGGCAGAGGGTCTTTCAGTGAAGTCCTGCTGGAAGGAGGTCCCAGTGAGCCCAGGCATTTGGTTACAGCAGAATCACAAACTGRTGGTGGTTAAATTGAAGGGCGTGAGGGGCAGGGTTCAGGATTCCCATTTTTCCCCTCAAATCTGTGTGGTGGAGGATGGCCTGTGTCTGTTCCCTAGCAGGAATGGTTCTCAGGGAACAAGAGGGTTATTTGGGGCAGCAGCAGCTGACCTTGAAGGGCTGCATGGTTTGGTTGAAGGGAGAGAGGGACAGTGAGTGGGGAAGGGGAAAACACCCTCAGGGTGTAACACAGAATTCCTAATCCAGCAGCCCCTCCCAATGCCACTTCTTGACTGCCCTCTGCCTTGCTTACTTCTCCAATTTCACMCAGTTTTCCTAAGCACAAGATTTTGGGGCAGCTGTGTTTGTGTTCAGAAGAGGTCAAATGTCAGTCACCTGAGGGGCYGGGACAGATCTGGAACCTTTTATGCTGCAGTTTTAGCACCCCAGAGTCTGTCTCAAACCAGCTCTGCCAGGGAGAGATAACACGGATTGGGAGAGACTCTGCAACCTTTGTTATCTCTGAATCGGTGCAAAGATATTCCCTGGAGAGCTTTTCACCCAGGAGCCCCAGAAATGACCCACAGGGTGGGGACAATATGAAGTGGCATTAATTCTGCAAGATGAGCTGCTTTCAGCCTCTCCTTGTCCCATCAAATGCCAGAGTCTGGGATGAAATGGCTCCTAAACCTGCTCCAATAAATGAATCCCCTTCCAGGCCCTGCTGCCTCCCTTTGCTCCTCCTTTACTTTTCAGCTGGGGAGGAATCCTGGATCTGAACGGCCTCATTTGACACTTGGCTGTTGTCGCAGGATCTCAGGATTATTAAGGATGAAAGGGACTAAGGAGGTTTCTAGCTCAACCTCCTACTCCAAGCTGAGTCAGCTGCTGGGTCAGCTGAGATGGTTTCAGATACTGAAAACCCCAGGGATGGTGATTGCTCAGAGGGAAAACATTTTTCCTTGTACCCAAACCGAATATCCTGTTGGAATTTGGACCTGATGCCTCACATCCTCTCACCAGCCACYAGAAGCTCCTGGTTCTATCTCCTTGATAACCTCCCCCCAGGTACAGGAGACTGCTGTAAGGTCCCCCAAACCCAAATCACTTCTCCAGTGTCTAATCCCACAGCAGGCACCAGCTCTGGCCATCCCAATGGCCTGAACTCATTCCCTGTAATCAGTGTCTTGTACTAAGAGGCCCAAACCCGATTGCAGCAGCTAAATATGATCTAAAATGCTCTGACTGGAGGGGGATAATCACTTCCATCATCTCCTGGCTGTATTTATGCTCCTACAATCCAGGATAATTTTTTTTTTTTTCCCTGCCAGGACACACTGCTGTATCACCCTCAGCCTGCTGAGCACTCCCAGGTCCAGTTCTCCCAGTCAGTTGCTGCCAGGGGCTCTTTTATCCCCAGAAATCCCAGAATYAGCCCTTGCTGAACATCACCACGTTTCTCTTTGCTCTTCCCTCCAGCTTTTCCAGGTCTCTGGGTTAATCTCATTYAGCCTCCTTTCACAGAGCTCTCCCCCTAATCACTCTCCTCCTAATTCTGTGGAGGTGGTGGGGGAAGTGGGAGAAGCGAGGACGAATGGGGGTTTTCCTTCTGGACCYGCTGGGGAACGAGTTGCTGATTAAGACATGTGTGATAAGCATTTTCTTTGTATTTCTAATTAAAGCGAGGTGCGTGGGAAGAGGAGGAGGRGAGAGGGGAGCCGGAAGCCAAGGGAGGAGGGAGATGTGGAGCRAGGTGATGGAGAGAGGCAATTTGAGGCAGACAGGCAGATTCCAGGCACAGAGAGAGGCAGACAGGCACAGAAGGACAAGATCCATGGACTGGGACAGGATGGGGAGGAGGCAGAAGTCCTCTGGGTGGCCACAGGATGTCCAAGATAAGAGAGGGGCAAGAAGAGCAGGAAGGAGAGTGGGAAGTGAGGATGAGGGTGAGCAGTTTGCTCCGAAAGTGCTCATCTGAAGCAAGGGAAGGAGAGAAAATAGCAAAAAGCCACATCTCATAGCTCAGCAGGGATGGTGTCAACGTGGGTTGTCTCCCTAGAGCTTCCTGGGGAGTTTTAAAGCACCGGAGGTTAGGATCAGATCCAAAAAAAAAAATAAAAAAATGAGGAGAGAGGAAGGGAAAAGCCAACAGACCAACTAAAGGCAGCAAAAAGGAGTGTGTGTGGCAGTGAGCAGCAGCTCAGTCTTCCCCTGAGGGGAGTGGGACCAGAATAAAGGGACACTGAGTCACTGGCACCTTCCCTGGTGCTGTCACTGTTTGCTGAGGACACGAAGCACCCAGRGCCTGGTGGCACTCACCCTTTGGCATCAGTTCAGGCCGTGGGCTCTCTCTGCACCTCGCCTTAGAGCAAATCTGTTTGGTTTGGGGTTTTTTTTGGGTTGACAGGCCTTTGCCACCTCATCTGGATGAGTGTTCTGCTCWGAGGCACCTTATGGCAAAGGGTGTCACTCCTTGGAGAGCAGCCTGAGCTGTGAGCCAGATGAACCTGRTGGGTGAGTGAGAAGGAGGAGATCCCAAGGGAAACTTGGGCAAGTTTCTGGTGCAGCTGATTTTGTGCTGCACATGGTGTGAAGAGCTCTGGCGGATGCTGAAGTGCCCTCCTGTGCTGCCAGGGTCCCTCCCCAGCTGAGCACTGAGATGTTCRTTGTGTTCCTCCCTAAAATCGCTGTCTGGAGGAGCCTGTCTTTCACCCAGGACTCTTTGGAGCACCTAAAATTAGAATCCTGAAGCCATGTGGGCAATTCATCCCATATTCTTGCAGGAACTAATATCTTCTAGTGGTGAACAAGGGATTTTCTGCATTATCCTATATTCCCTSTGCTAGAATTTTCCCTTTCCCTTCCATAATTGCTTCCTCTTTCTAGAAGAAATAAGAAGAAAATAAGAAACCACAATTTCCCTCCCCATCTGCCTCCACATCCTTTTAATCTCTATTGATTCTCCTATAGCTCACCAGACAAAGCTGCCCAGTCATTTGTTTGGTAGCAAAACCCTCGGAAGGAAATAAAATTAAGAAGAAACCAAGGTGTTGGGCTTTTAAACTCACAAGGAACGAAAGGGGGGAAAAGAATAGCACATTTAATTTGCACCATACGTCTCTATTCATCCATCTCCAGCCCTGGAACACTTTATTGCACTGGAGCTGGCACTTACAACACAGAGTTTTGCATTCAAAACACAGTTGACACGTCAGTGGCTCTTTTGTTCCTGGCCACCCATTGTCCCCCAGGCCCGGGGCCCACACGTCACTTACTGGGAGGGTGTGGAAGCAATTGAGAGTCTGAGGGCATCCTGCTATCAATATTAACCCCATAATGATGACTGTTGTTAGTGCCGCTCCTCCTGGTGCAGAATTCTCTCCGTATTCCTTTTCATCTGGAAAGCCCTACTTTGAGGGGAAAGATAAAGTGCTTCGTTTCCCCAACTAAAAATATCTCCCGTGTTTTGTAATCCTCCCCTCTCCTTATTTAATGAGATGTTTGTTATTTTGGTTTCCTTGCCGGGCAGAGGAGATGTTAATGAGTCTCTCCTTGTGCTGCTTTTTGCCTCCTCAAGCCTGCCTGAGGCTGAAGCGAGGAAGTCAAAGGAGGTATCAGCATTTTTCACACTCTGGCGTTGGCTGTTATGACCCTCACGAGGTCAACACAAATAGAAAGACATCTCCAAATGAACTTCATTTTCCTCCCCTGCACAGCCCTGACAAGCTGGAAAAACACATTTGTCACCGTGTCAAAGGGCCTGGTTCACAACTGGTTTGTGACATTTCTTCTGCCACGTTTCACAGCTGAGTGTGGCCCAGTTTGGGCCTCACACTTGACTCCTCACCCACCTGCCCACACCTTCAGGGTGTCCCTCTAAGTGTTCTAGTAAATGTTTCTGATTTTAATGCCTTTTTTTTTTTTTTTTTTTTTTTTTTACTCCTCCTCAGCAGCAAACACTGCAAATCACAGGTCTGCTAAAAAAAGGGAGAGCAGTGGGGTGGCTGTGAAGAGCAGACCTGGTTCCTCTGCTGGTGTGGCTTGGCTGACAGAGTCCCACCAGGCCAGGAGAGCTCTGCTCCTCATCATCTGCCAGGATGATGCTCCCACAGAGATCCACGGATCATTTATGGCCCATGGAGCCAGTCTGCTCCTCCCCTGCACCCCATTTCAGTCTGGGTTTCACACTGGTGATGCCTTGGGAAGGCTGAGCTGGGACAGAGACTGGACAGAGCTGGAGAATAAAGTAGATATTTATAGAAAGGCCTTTAAGGTACACCTTGGGCAGGACAAGAGCCTGGCCAGGGCTACACCCAAGGTGGACACAAAATGGTCACAAAATGGATGACCCATCATGAGGTCTTACACTTCTATAAGTTTTGGTCCCTTTGCATATTGGGGTTTAATTGCCCAATTACAGCTTCAGGTCATGAGGTCCTTCTTGTTTATCTCTTCAGTCCACTGTTGTTTGTGCTTTTGGGCCTGAAAATTTGTACTCGTTGTTCTTGGTCTCCAGCAGGAAAAGGATTTTTTTTGTCTCCCTACTCTGTGAAGAGCTGACTGACACTGAATGTGCGGCTCAGAACTGCCCCCCTGGGCAGCACAGAATCTGGAAAACATGAAAGATAAAACTTAAGGCGTCACTGACACCCCCAAGGCCATGTGAGAGGAGTGGTGGTGGTGGAGCACTGGGATGTCACAGCCATACAGGAAAAATGGGTCATGGTCCTTGCTGGGGCCATCAAATCCTATCCTTGATGATGATTCTCATGGTGATCAAGGGAAGCTGTGCAGCCACAAGTTTTTGGTTGTATCAGTTACTCAGATGATGAGGAGTGAGGGGCTCAGGCTGCTCCAGACCTTTCCTGCTCCTGCTCATCCTGCTGTTCCCACGAGGGAATCCGTGTTAAGCCTCTCTTTCACTTTTCTCAGTATTTAAATGGATTTTTCCTCCTGGACTAGAGCACATGGGAAGGATTTTAGAGGTGATGGGTGCTTTGTTTTCCATCAGTGAAGTCAGACTGGCTCATGGGAAGATTTCCATCTCCAGACTCCCTGCTATGGGCTGTGGGGACGACGGAGAAATGGGATTGTCCTGCAGCCATAAGAGAGAATCCTGCCTTGTGGTGGTGAACAGCCAGAGCCAATTCCATGGAGAATCCACCACAGCCCCTCCTCCACATCAAATTACAGAGTCCTACATCTCCTGTGAGTGGCAACACCTCTGTTTCCATGAGGGAATATGCCTGAGGAAGGTGAGGAATGCTCAGGGAAGGCTTTGCACATGGTGTCCTCCAAGGTATCATCCAAACATTTCCTCCCTGCCTGAACCACTGATCAGTTACTGCCTTGCTGAATGGATGGATGGTTTTTCTCTCTTCAGGAACACCTAAGCCCTCACCCCCTAAATGCTTTATTTTCCCTCATTTGGGCTGAGATCCCAAAGCATTTCCAAACCTGTCCAGGATTTGGCCACAGAGGTGTCTTTGGACAACACCTCAGGCAGGTTTAAAGCCACGTTTTGCCCAGTTTGGCACCAGGGTTTGAACCCAAGTGTCCTCAGTGCTGGGACATCCCTAAAAGTGAAGGGAAAACCTCAGTGCTTTGTTGTAACTCATTTTGTCGGCGTGGTTTGTACCTATCTCTGAATAGGGATGTTCCATTGGGACATTCCAAGGGACACTAAGGGGACATTTCCATGATCACAGCAGGACATGAGGCTGCTGTTCCCAGCCCAGTCTGCATTCCCAGAGCTCTGTCAGTTCTCAGCTCCCTGCTCTCACAGCCATCACCACCATGAAGACACAAACCAGGCCACTGCTCTCCTCTTTTCAGCAGTTCTATCACCAACTTGTGAGTCAATTTACCTTTTATTTTTCCCTCACCTTTCCATATTGTTTCTCCTTCTTCTAAACTGTTTCCCTTATTTTTGTCCCCACCGAGCATTGCTGGTAACAAAGGATTTCCTCTAAGCATCCTTGCTGGTCTCGCCCATCCACAGGGAGCCACAGCTGGAGTTGTTGCAGAAATTGTGTCCCCTTGTCCCAAGAAAACAACAGAGCAGCTGCCTCAGGTGGCAAAGGGGCTCCTGCATCGCTGAGAACAGCAGGGGTGATGTGAGGTCACTTCTGGAATAAAGGGAGCCTCATTCAGCACATCCTCATCCCAGCCCAATTCCACCAGCGTTCCCATTTCCTTTACTTAAGTACCTATAAATGAGAGATGGATAATTAGGGACAGCAGGGAAGCTTGAGGGAAACAGAAGAACGTGAGAAACAAGCAGCAGACTGTGCTAATTTCTTCCCTCCAGATCTAGGAGGCCCCAGACGTCACTAAAAGCCTTATTAAAACAGGGGTAGGAGGAGCTGGGGGATGAGTTGCTGTGGAAAGATTTTCAGGAGTTCCTTGCTCCAAAAACTCCTCAAAAGTCCTCAGTACATCACTTCCCCAACACTGAACACAATTCCTTGGTAGTCTCAGGCTGGAGGTCATAAAATACTGGAAAAATTTGGGTTGGAAAGGACCTTTGAAGGGCATTTTATTCCAACTTTTTCCATGGGCACTTTCCACTAGTCCTGGCTGCTCCACGCCCCATCCAGCCTGGCCTTGAACACTTCCAGGGAGAGGTTATCTACAGGATTAGAAGCATAAATTTGGGACAGGGGTGATCCTGACACCAATCTGTTCCTTGCCCCCACAAGATCATGGGAATTTCTTCCATCTCCCTTCTCTTTAGGTTGTCTTTCAAGAGGGCTGGTCATATCTGGGAAAAAAATGCTGCTGACGGAAATTTTTGTCCCCATAGATCTGTTGAATCTTAGCAAGACCAAAAGGGGGAGGGAATAATAAAGAAAACAAGGGGGGAGAGAGAAAAAGAGGGGAATAAAAAGAAAAAAACTGAAAAAGGAAGATAGAGGGGGAAAAAAGGAAAAATGAAAAATCTAGCAGTACAATGACA
>QVAJ01000116.1:852028-865188 GCA_003546035.1 Mixornis gularis | reverse complement strand
GTCCCATCCTTCTTGATTTCTCTCTTCAGTCCACTGTTGTTTGTGCTGTTGGGCTGAAAGTTATCCTTGGTCTTCACCAGGAATAGGATTTTTTTTGTCTCCCTGCTCAGTGAAGAGAGCTCACTAGCACTTAATATCAGGCTCAGAACTGCACCCCTGGGCAGCACAGAATCTGAAAATATGAAAGCTAAAGTTTAAGGCATCAGATGGAGCCCACCCCTGCTCACACCAGGRCAAGGATCCAGCAGTGGGAGTCAGGAGCTGCCATCCAGACCCTCTGGCAGCAGATCAAGTTCAGCTTTGCCCTCTCTCATCCCCTCTGAGCAGCTCGGGTTGGCCCCCAACATTTTGGTAGCTGAAGGGCTGAGTCTGAGGCACCAAATATTCCGAATGACTTCAGAGGGATCCTGGGAATACCAAGCCTTTTACTGCTAAGGAGAGGTTTTGCCCCAGGGAGCCYCAGGAGGAATTCCATGACCTGGGAGCTGTTCCTGCACCACCCAGAGGGTTGTCCAGCTGCTCCTAAGAGTTCAGCTTTTCCAAAATCTGAGCTTAGAGCTGTGAATCCATCCATCCCTGCCTGCCTTTAGCAGTGGGAGCTGTCTGGATCTCTGGAAAAGCACAGGATCCTTATTCAGCTGTGAAGATGATGCTGCAGGTGACTCACACAGAGCAAATATCACCTGGARCTCCTCTGCCCTGGAGCCAGGCTGGGAGAGCTGGGGTTGTCCAGCCTGGAGAAGACAAAGCTCCAGGGAGGCCTCAGAGCCCCTTCCAGTGCCCAAAGGGGCTCCAGGAGAACTGGAGAGGGACTTGGGACAAGAGATGGAGGGACAGGACACAGGGAATGGCTTTAAATTGACAGAGGGCCAGGCTGGATTGGATATTGGGGAGAAATTCTTCTCCCCTGTGAGGGTGGGGAGGCCCTGGCACAGGTTTCCCAGAGAAGCTGTGGCTCCATCTCTGGAAGTGTCCAAGGCCAGGTTGGATGGAGCAGCCTGGGACAGTGGAAGGTGTCCCTGTCCATGGCAGGGAGGTGGAACTGGATGATCTTTGAGGTCCCTTCCAACCCAAACCATTCCAGGATTCTATCATTCATTCTACATGAGCCTCAGAATGGTTCTTTCACTCAGGTCATCCAACAAAACCCCAGAAAAATTTGAGTTAGGATTTCTGCCACTGTCTAAATTGTATCTTAAATGGGGTGTGGACAAGTGCCACACTAAAAAAACACCTAAAATTTAAAAAAAAAAAAAAAAAAAAAAAAAAAAAAAAAAAAAAAAAAAAAGGAAAAATTCAAAGGCAGCAACTGTCCAGGACTTCTTGCTCTGAACACCAAACATTAAACCTGGAGAATAAAAAAAAAAATACTTTTTGAACCCAGCTCAGTTCCTCACAGGTACTTAAGTAAACAGACAGTCAAAATAACTTTAAAGGGTCTCAGCTTTTCTATTTGTGGCTGATTAATTAAATAGAATTTAGGTCATTAAAGRGGCTTTTAATTTTGGGGGTTTTGGGTTCTCCTTTCTCTTAGGTTTGAATAGCAAAACCTAAATTTATTTGTGATTGCAGGATGCAAGTGGAGGAAAAGGAGAGAACGTGAAGCACTGCTCCTTCCAAGGGGAAGTAGGTTATTTAAATATGCAAATTGTGCTCAGAAAAGCAGAGCTTTTTTTGTGGAGCTTCCTGCTGTCGTTGGTTAGATACAGAGATTTTTATTCCCCTGCCCAGGGTGGGATTCAGGCTGGGACAGGAGTAAAAACTCTTCTGGCAGCTTCTGGGAGCATCCAGGAGGTGACAGCCTGGAGAGAGTTTGAAATTCCATGCAGAAAGGTGGGTGGATTTCAGTTTGGTTCTTAGCAAGTATCTACAGCACAGAAAACATCCTTGGCAAAACTCCGCAAATTCGGGAAAGTATTTCATGTAAAAAACATGAGGATCCAGTAGAGAAGTGATTTTAATTACTCTGCAGCATGTAAGGCTTTAAACTACACTTAGATCAGCTTTTTAACCTCCTTGACTTGTGCCACATGGGCTGGACACTTCTGTTTTGCTTTGGAAATTCAATTTTGCCTTCCAACCCCTCATTCCAAACAATTGGAAATGTTTAGGAGGAAGCTTGACCTGCTGAATTGTTGGTTTTTTTTTTTCCACGGGCGAAAAATATTTAGCAGATTTGGGTACACTTCAAGACCCAGACAAGCAGCCAAAGGATAAAATTATGAATTAAAAGACCGTGGGAGGAAATTAAAAAATGTCTTCATAATCATATTCCTGTCTATGGTCAGAAGATGCTGGGCAGGTGTCCCAAACCCCAGGAATTTTGGTGGATTTGACCCCACATTCCCATTTCTTTCACCCTGACACGGGGGAACTCCTCGAGTCGTTTCACATCAGAGCCTCTGCCTCCGGTATTTTCATGCCAGCCTGGCTCCATGGGTGATTCTCTGCTCCAGTTTTCAAGCAGAAGTTCTCACAAATTGACGGAGGAGGCTTTGGCACCTCCACAGGAGGAGCGAGAGAAGGAGAATTTTATGGAGGAGGAGGAGGAGAAGCAAAATGGGCTTCGGAAAAACAGAAAATCTGCATCGAAAACGGCAGCGGCATTTTTTTTTTGGTTTTTCTCTTGGTTTTGGTGCTGGTTTTGAAGTCACCCCATTAAAAATCCTGAAGGGTGGCCATGGATGTGCTGGGCWGCTTGAGGGAAGCTGGGTTTGCAGCCACCTGAAAGCTTCCAAAAATGGAGTTCAGACATTCCCTCAGCTCCAGATTTGCCCTGCGAGCTCCCTACTCTTACAGCCAATCCTTAAAATAAAAACCAGGAGCAGATGTACACAAAACCAGGAGTACAAGGCTTGAAAATACACTGAGGGTACTTTTTTTTTTTTTTTTTGGTTTCAGCCCAAGGATTTTTAGCTCTTAAGGTCTCAGATCATCACCTCTAACTTTAAACTTGGTGCTGAAGTTTCTAAGTTGAGCTGCTTTTTTCTTTTTTTTTTTTTTTTTCCCAGCCTCTCAATATAGACAGTAGATGTAAAACTCAGTACTTTGCAATTTTAGTTCTTCTCTGGGGAAAAACCTGTTAGCTCAGGGTTTGGAAGGAGGGGTCAGATTTCCCTAAACATAGAATAACACCTCTCAGCTGCCTGATAATTCTGGAGTAAAGGTGAGGCACCTGCACAGAACCTCAGCCTAAGTTTATGGATGGCCTGTGTTCATCCATCAAAATGTCCAAGCCTTGGATAGCTCTGGATATTTCACAAAATCACAGAATATTTTGAGTTGGAAGGGACTCACAAGGATTAAATCCAACCCTTCAGTGAATGGCCTGCACAGGGATTGTTGTCTCAGGTCTTCTCAGCAGTGCCTGGCTTAGAAGGGGAAATATAAAAAATTGAAATAATGTAGAAAATAGAAATAATATAGAAAATCTTTCTCCTGCCAGCCCTGTAAATGTTCCTACTTTGGAAACACAGTGACGSAAGATGCTGGAGCCTGGAGCTTGATGCAAGGACCTTCCTAAAGATGATTTTACAGAGAAGCAGAACCTGACAGCAAGAGAAAATATGCCCAGAAATATGATGGATCAGCTTGTGCATGTGCTGATGGAGAATCCAAGTGACTGGATGGGGTTCYGGTCGAGTGGAAGTTGTCCCTGTCCATGGAATGTTGGAGCTGGATGATCTTTAAGGTGTTTTTTTAACCCAAGCTCTGATTCTGTGATTGTAGGAACCAGGAGCAGAGTGACCTTTGAGAGCCTCAGCTCAGGGGAGGAAGTGAGACATGAATTCCCACATGGGTCAGTCTTCTCTTGGAGGAGATGGAACATAAACTATTAAAAAAAAAAAAAAGAGAAAAATAGATAGAATATCTCAGGGGAGGGAAGTGAGACATGAATTCCCACATGGGTCAGTCTTCTCTTGGAGGAGATGGAACATAAACTATTAAAAAAAAAAAAAGAGAGAAATTAGATAGAATATGTCAGGAGAAGGAACCGAAAACCTCACAAACACCTGCAAATGTGTCTGCAGCCATCTGCAACACAGATCCATCTGCATCCATCCTCCAGCAGTGCTGAGGAACTTGTCCCATTCCAGGGCTGCCAGCTGTCAAGATAAATTGCTAAAAGTCGGTCTCACACACTGCAGCAAATTAAACAGTGTTTGAAAATGTGAGAGAGAGATTTCCCGAGGAACGTGCAAGAGATTCATTAATCCAAATGACCCGAAATTTCTGGTTTAAAGGTGTTCATACACCTCTTTGAACCCTTTGTCCCCCCTCACCTGCCCAACTTTCACGCCCTCAGATCAGGTTCAATGCAGAAAGTCCCTCTCAGAACGCAGCCGTGGCATTTCACAGGATCCTTCTCGTCTCACCTCCTCCAGGGACAGCTTCTTTTCCCTCCCAGGTGGATTTTTCCCTCCMGGCTCCCTCTGGCAGGTGGGCGGGAGGCACAGACAGAGAGCACGGGCGGGGCTCTGGAATGTGTTACGAGTTATTCCCACTCCKTGTTCGAAGGGTTCTGCTCTCACTCCCAGGAGACACGAGATCCCTCCCAAGTCCATCTTTCCCAGGAATTTTACTGCTGCAGGGGATAGGGGAAGAACAGTTGGGATAGGCTGAAAAATGAGATTACTGATCTTTTTCCCCTCTCTGCCATGGATTTTTATGAAGCCGGGTGCTTCGAATCATGGAATTATTTAGGTRGGAAAAGACCTCCAGGATCACTGAGTCCAACATCAATGCAGCACTGCCAAGGTCACCACTAAACCATGTCCCCAAGTGCCACTGCCAAGGTCACCACTAAACCCTGTCCCCAAGTGCCACTGCCAAGGTCACCACTAAACCATGTCCCCAAGTGTCACTGCCAAGGTCACCACTAAACCCTGTCCCCAGGTGCCACTGCCAAGGTCACCACTAAACCATGTCCCCAAGTGTCACATCCTCAGGGCTTTTAAACACCTTCAAGGATGAGGACTCCACCACTGTCCTGAGCTGCCTGTACCTGCACTTGGCAACCCTTAAAGAGGAATTTTTCCTAATATCCAACTTAATTCTTCCCCTGGTGCAACTTGAGGCCATTATCTCTCATCCCATTCCTCCTTACTTTGGAGAAGAGACCAAACCCCACCTGGCTCCATCCTCCTGTCACAGGGAGTTGTGGGGAGAAGGTCCCTCTGAACCCCCTTTTCTCCAGGCTGAGCCCCTTTCCCAGCTCCCTCAGCTGCTCCAGACCCTTCCCCAGCTCTGTTCCCTTCCCTGGACACGCTCCAGCCCCTCAAGGTCTTTCTTGTCATGAGGGACCCAGAACTGAGCCCAGGATTTGAGGTGCTGAGCACAGGGGGATGATCACTGCCCTGGTCCTGCTGGCCACACTGTCCCTGATATAATGATTTAATAATGATTTAAACTTTCTAATAATGAAACCTTCCAGTGAGCCTGTTTATAACTGGGATTTGAGGGAATGGAGGTCTCCATGTAAGTATAGGAACGGAACAAAGAGGGTTTTCAATCAATTCAACTTGCTGGAGATTGATTTAGGGGCATCTTTTTCTTTTCCCTGCTTCTGTGTGATAGCCACTTCTCTTGCCAAAATGTGAAAACATCCACAACCAGAAGCAGAGCCCATGAACCAAAAATTATCAAAATGATCAAGAAAGTGTTTAGTAATTCTAGACAAAATCTTCACAGAAAGGATTAATAATTTAATAACCAGAGTAATTAAAAGTGGTAGCACCAAGGCAAGAGACATCTGAATACCTCTGGTTTTGGCAGCTGGGATAACCAAAATAAAGATTGTTCCACAGCTCCCTATATCAGAGTTCTGGGCTACAACCTCAAAATCAAAGGGTAATACAATTTCAAAAGTAGGTTAAACCCCTAGGTGTTTCCCTGAATTTTGTGGCTCAGCTTTTCACTAAAAAAAAAAAGAAGAAAATAAACCAAAAGAAGAAAACAAACAAACAAACAAACAAATAAAACCCACACTTAAAAACTAGTAATGGAAGGAGAATGGGGAAGAGAAGGTTTTGATTCATCACACCTTCCTCATCCACTTTGTTATGTCTAATGAGCATCCTCAGAGGGATCAGCCACAGTGGCAACAGAGAGGGTTGTGCAGCAAAAGCAAACATTAGGGATGGGAAGRTAGCTCCCAGTAACCACATGGACAAAACCTTTTTCCTAGAAGTCCCCAAAAGCCTCTTCTGGCATCTGTTGCTCTTTCTGGAGGACAGGAAAGAGCTCGTTGAGAGCTGCTCTATATTGACTGGTACGAGCCTCGGAATTTTCACTTTTTTAATCAGTTTAAAACCCTTCCTTACAGTGCTGACTTCTGGTTCGGCCACAAATTCCTCTTTAAGGAATTCCTTAAGGAACTTTCCCTAATTAATTCCTTAAGGAATTCCTCCTTTAAGGAATTCCTTTAAGGAATTCCTTCGTTCCTCTGTAAGGAAGACTCTGTAAAGTCTTCCTTACAACCTCCAGATCCACATCATCAGCTCTCAACCTGGCTAACCTTTGCCACGATAGGCAAAATATCCCAAGCTTTTTTCTCATCTCCAGTAGGCCCTCCCTCTCCAGATGAATCCCAAAGCCTTTCCTGGCCATTTGAAATGTTCTGTATCAGAGGTGATCCTGAATCTCACGTCATTCACCCGCTCTCCCACACGGTTTCCTCGTCATTTACCTCATCTTGCAGTGTTCTGAGACGATCTGTGCCCTCCTTTCTAATCACTCCCTCCTCCCCATTTCCTCCCCACTTTGAGGTGAATCCACCTGAAAATCCCAGGAGTTTCTTAGGAACAGCCTGCAAAGCGCAGCCCCGTGACGCCGGTGCYGGCGTTGTCAGGGCTGTGTTTTCCTGGATAGCATGACTGTTCCCAACTCCTGCAAATAAAAGGAATTAGAGAAACAGAGGACTGGAGAGGTGTATGAGTAATCCAGCATCATCCCTGGGGACACGTGCTGGGATAACACACAAAAACAAGCCGGGAACACAGAGTGCTTTCACCTGCAAGCTGACTGTTCCCACTCTTTGGGAAGTGTCAGCGCTGCAGCGAGGGAAACTGAGGCACGGGGACTGGCAGAGATTCAGCTGGTTTGGTGCAGAGCCTAAGGCAAGGCTCTTCATGGTCTGTTTGGGTTGCAGCTGCCTGAATTATGAATTAAAGCTCRATTTATTTGCTTAAGAGCAAGACAAGACTGTGAACTCTGTCCTCACATCCATGTGAGGAGAAGCTGAGGACACTTGGTTTGTTCAGCTGGAGAAGAGAAGACTGAGGGGACACCCCATCACAGTCTAAAACTTCCTCCTGCGAGGAAGAGGAGGGGTGGACACTGATCTCTGCTCTGTGGTGACCTGTGATGGAACCTGAGGGCATGGCCTGAAGCTGTGTCAGAGGAGGTTTAGGTCGGATTTCAGGAAAAAGTTCTTCACCCAGAGGGTGGTTGGGCCCTGGAACAGCTCCCCAGGACAGTGGTCACAGCACCAAGCCTGACAGAGTTCAAGGAGTGCTTGGACAACACTTTTGGGCACATGGTGGGATTGTTGGGGTGTCCTGTGCAGGGTCAGGAGTTGGACTCGAGGGTYCTTGGGGGTCTGTTCCAACTCARGTTATTCTGTGATTCTGCGGTTCTGTGATTTTGTGGTTCTGTGACTCTGTGACCCAAAGCAGTTGTCTGTCCCAGTGCATTTGGACCCCTCCATGATTATCCCCAACTTGGCTCTTCCTCACCTCCCCACTCCCACCCTCACTAACATCCAACATCCCAGTGAAGCCTCTCCCATTTCTTGCAGCCAGATGACCAAGTGTTGTCTTTACCTCTCCTTTGGGTTGCCCTGGAGCCTGGTTTGGGGCCATCTGGCCAAGGACCAGCACCAAAATCATCCCACCACCCRAGGACACCGTGACAGCGCCGCGCTCTCCGTTTGCACAGAGCCGGGATCCGTTCCTCCTTCCCCGCCTCCAAAGTCTGCAGCTCRGCGAGGGGAAGGAACATTCCATAGAAGGGAAGCAATCTCTGCCAGGAGCTGCAGAAATGGGACACAGATGGTGCCTGGAAGGAGAGCGGAAGTTTATTTGGGGGCTCTGTGCGTGACGTCACGCTGCAGATCCTGCAGCAGATGACAGGCACCGGGATTTCAGAGCGGGTGAGGAGTTCAGTTTGAAGCAGTCTCTGTGTGCTATTAGAGCTGCTAGTTTGACTGAGAAAATGGGAAAAATAAAAATGAAACTTTAGCTTGATAATATTTTAAGGATAAGAGTGTTTAAATTTGTTTTTATTCATGTGTAGGTCTGGTTCTTCTGACACCCTAATCTTGATCCCAGCTCTTTGCTGGCTGGTTGGTCAGTCAGGGTCATTGTGCACATTGGCCAGGTGGACACTGCTGATGGAAAAACCTGAGGGTGACATTGGCATGGCTTTTCCCTGCCCCACACATAAAATTTTATCTTTGTCCTCTGCTTGGAGGAGATTTCTGGACATCTTCTATGATCCCACTGTGGTCACTTCCAGCCTGACCCATTCTGTGATTCTGTGATCGCCTTCCTGGCCCTTGGCTGGACTCTGTCCTGGATGTCTGAAGGTCTCCCCTGTACTGGTGTCAGGGTCCGCAAATATATGCRGGAAACCTGATGGTTCGTTTTAAGGATCTCAGAGCACAAAAGACACAGCGGGGGACAACTCAGTTTACTCAATCAAAAATGCACMTTTATTTAGTGCCAACAAGTGCGATAGAAGGATTTGAAGGGAAATAAAGGATAGTGAGAAAAGAGAAAGAGGGGTGGGTAATAGCTACCAACAGAGAGACAAAATCCTCGTGGTCTGGCCAATAGATCCGTCTTCTTCTGTGGGGAGATCTCAAAAAGTGAGCGGGGGTCTCCAGAGTTTTTATAGGTTTGTCACGGCAGGAACCAAGGTGAGGGGCACCGAGCCAAAGCAGGAACCACCTGTGTTGAGGTTGGGTGCTCAGGAACAAGCTGCAAACCGTACCCGGTACGAACAGACCAGTTTGGACAAGCAGTCTTGGCTCAGTCCACTGTGGCCAGTTCCATTGTTCTTGCACTCCATTCTCATGGAGATGCATACCAGTCCTCCAGGCCAGGGGCTCCTTTCAGAGTCTGGGGTCGCAGTTCTCACTCATGGGAGACAGTCGTGAGGCAGATCACATCCTTGGACAGACTCTGACAACTGAAGAGCCCAGTCCTGGGCACACAAAAGTGCAGGAAAACTCTGCTGAAGCCCGGGATTGAACCAGGGACCTTTAGATCTTCAGTCTAACGCTCTCCCAGCTGAGCTACTTCAGCTCTGCTCTGGCTCCAATTTGTCCCAAAATCTGTTGAAACACGAGAATCTTTCAGCCTTTTCAGGCAGCCTTTGGTTGACTTTATCTTGGGAATCAAAGAATTGTTTCAGGGAACAGGACAGAGACAGACTGAGATCAAAAGTAATGGCTCAAGACACGTGGAAGTGTTCAAGRCCAGGTTGGATGGGGCTTGGAGAAACCTGGGACAGTGGAAAGTGTTCCTGYCCATACCAGGGGRTTGGAAAGAGGTGATYTTTAATGTCCTTCCCAGCCCAAAACATTCTGGGGTTCTGTGCTAAAACACAGCTAAATCTGGAATTAAACAGCTGCCCTGATCTGGGAACCAGCCAGGAGCAGTAGCACTGAACAGAATTTCCTGACACCTTTTCACAGAGCCCACGGAAGGATCCGGAATTATCCATGGAGCCTGGCTAATCTTTTCACATCAATCTGTCTCTCTCCACCTAAGGAATGGGAGCCAGGCATCTTCATGCAGGGATATGGGAGATGTTTGCCCAGCCCACCAACTTATCCTGCAAATAATCTGCTCCCAGGACAATCTCCCATCTTTCACCAGCTCCAAATTCACATCTTCCCAAAATACATACGTGGAACTCACAGTAAGTTTTTCATGTCTGTTAAAAATCTGGTAGAGAAAGGTGTCAGGAATATATTTAATCTGGGTTTGAATGTTCAGCTTGACAGCAGCTGATATTTCCTCACTGAGATTTATTAGATAACAGTTCCTGGTATCTCAAGCTCCTAAACCAGGCTGTAGAATCTGTTGAAATATCCAGACATCAGGATCATTCCCCAAGTGGGTTTTCTTTCTCCAAAAGCACTCCCAGCACTGGATCCCAATGGTGATCCCATCCATGGTCACTGAGGAACTGGTCATGGGTGGCTGAGGGTCTCAGCATCTTGGTGCTTGTCAGGTGGAGAATTTTTGGACAGCTGAGCAGTGCTACAGAATTTCTGCTTCTTGACTTATAAATTGTCTCCTCTATGTGACCTAAAACATTCCAGATCCAGCTTTGAAACCTCTCTGGTGCCAAAAAAAAAGGTGCACATAACAAATCCATGGCATGGCTAAAGACCACAGCCAACAGACAACATAACCCCAAAAACAATTCCCAAAACCAATTCCATTTTGTGTCTGGTAGAGCTGCTGATATAAGAGGAATCTAGAGAACTGTCCAGGAATTGGAGGCACAGGAGGATAAACAGGCCTCAGCCCTGGAGTGGAAATGAGCCATCCTTTTCTATCCTGTCGAATGTCTCTCCCATCTCCACCTGGACCTCAGGATCCATAAGTAGGAGGAAGTTGGGTATTGACCCCAGTAAGTTTTTCCAATTGTCCTTGAATGAGGATGAGGAAAAAATCTTGTACTGTGTCCTCTGCAAGATCATCCCCAAACCAAGGCTGTGTGTTCAGAGCAGGGATGGCTATTTTTATCTGCTGAAGGTTTTTGAAGGAGCAATTTCTTGAGCTCAGTGGCTGCTGATCTTACAAGTACATCTTGGATCAGATTTTAGGAACAGAACCCTCTTCCTGGTATATTTTTCCACACTTGGATGCTGAAGGAAAGTGAGAATTGCACAGTCAGATGATTTCTTAGCTGATTATTTTGGAGCCTATCCTAAGTGTTTACTCRCATGTAAAGCTTTGCTTTGAAGGGTTTTTAATGTCTGGAGTGTGGACTTGCTCCAGGCTTAATTTTTCTTCAAAGATTCTGTCTTTGAAAGCAAATCAAAACAGAACAATGTCTATTTTGAAACATCAGTGCCTGTAATTCTCTGAAATAGTTCTGGTTTGTTCTTCCCTGAAGAGCTGTGAGCTGTTTGGCATTACCAGCAGTGGAGATTTCCAAATTCCTGGAAGGCCAGGTGGACACAAGACCACAACAGAAGATCTGGCATGACTTTTTTTCTGTAAAACACAGCAATTTTGAAAAGGTTCCTGGAGTGGGATTCATCTCACCTACTTCTCTGAGGCCAAAATGGCAAATCCCTACAACTGACCCAATCACAGAATTTTTTTTTGTTGTTGTTGTTTGGAAAGGACCTTCAGGATCGTTTAAAATTCATGCCAAGAGCAGCCAGGTTTTGTCTCTCTRTGGGGTTTTCCAGAATCCATATTAAGCCCAGTGCAAAGATGGGCTGGGTCCTMCCAAAACTTTTTTCCCCAAATTAATGACAACAAATAACCCACAGCACTTTTAGGTCTTCATAAATCTGATTCATTCGCAGCTGTTTCTGGTTTTTTGGGGGAGGGAGATCAAGGATTTGGATCCAGGTCTATCTGGCAGGATGGAGCCGGAGCAGACGAAAGCCTTCCCAAGGCCAGTGGTGCCACCTAATGGGAAAATTCCCAGGGAATCCGCGTCTCGGAAGTTCATTCCTTAAGCGGAGTGTTGCTAGGTGACGTAGAGATGGAAATGAGGAGCTCTGACGTCAGTCCCTCCTTTCTGCCGCCTTACGACCATTCCTCCGTCAATCCATCCCTTTTTCCCAGGCATCCGAGCCGCAGGCGGGAGACCGCCCCGGGAAATTTGTTCCATTTCCTGCTTAAATCCAATCTCAGCAATCCCTGGAGCTCCTGAAGCGTTTTTGTCCTTCTTGACGCTCAATCTGTCTGGAGAGGGAATGATCCCAGATTTTGGGATTATGGAGAGCCAAGAAGAAAATAAGATTGAGTGAGGGGCTGGCATGGGAGTGACCAGGACTCTGGGGGTTTCTTAGTTCCAGATTTTTGCAAATGAGGGGCGAGACAAATTCTCTGAATTGCGACACCRACACCCAGATCCTTCTGGAACCACACTGTGGCTCTGCAAAAGAAGGATAATATCTCAAATATCTCAAAAGTTCCCACCTGGCAGCCCCCAGCAGCCAGTCCAACTCATGGATAACCATGAGAGTGGGCAGGAACGAGCGGCCAAGCCTGTCCTGGTCTCCAGGGATTATTGTATTCCCTGACTGTGTTGTCTTCCCAGCACTTGCACCTATTTTTCTACAGCAGAATCACCCACCACTGCATCCCTGCCACCTTTATTTTTCAGAAATGTGTTACAGGGGGTAGAACAGGTCTTTCTCAGGTCTCGTCTCAGCTCTACCACTGATGAATCATGAGTTTTGATCTGTCTCAGGCAGGCTTTCTCTTTTTCCTCTTCTCTGGAGTTCAAAAGTTATTTCCAAGATTATTTCAATTTTTTTCTGCAATAAAGATGTTGGCAAGGGCTCGTGAGAAGAGGATTGTGTAATGTGATGTCAAAGTGTTGTTTCTGCTGTTCTGGGGAGAGGACAACAGTGAAGGGAGATCCAGTCCCTCTTCAGCACCTCGCTGACACAAAATGTCACAACTACAGGCAAGAAGTGAGCTCAGAGAGCTCCTGTGCAATTCCATGGCTGGAGAAGGGATTAACATTCAGGGCAAAGAGGAGAAACCTTTAATTAAGCAGACTCAAATCATTGATTTTAGCAAGGAGCTGAGCTCCGCTGGTAATGATGACTCTGCTGCTGTGGCTGGTGCTGCTCAAAGCCTGGAATGTCGTCTGGCAGAGGTGGTCAGGCACCAGGGAATGTCCTCAAAGGATCATAAAATCATGGAATGGTTTGGGTTGGAAGGGGCCTTCAAGATCATTGAGTTCCAACACCCCCGCCATGGGCAGGGACACCTTCCACTATCCCAGGTTGCTCCCAGCTCTGTCCAGCCTGGCCATGGRCACTTCCAGGGATCCAGGGGCAGCCACAGCTTCTCTGGGAAACCTGTGCCAGGGCCTCACCACCCTCACAGCCAAGAATTTCTTCCCAATATCCAATCTAACCCTGCCCTCTGTCAGTTTGAAGTCATTCC
>QVAJ01000116.1:793321-803921 GCA_003546035.1 Mixornis gularis | reverse complement strand
CCAAATCCTGGAATCACAGAATGGTTTGKGTTGGATGGGACCTCCAAGATCATCTCATCCCAACCCCCTGCCATGGGCAGGGACACCTTCCACCAGACCAGGTTGCTCACCCATGGCTGACGGTTCAGTTACACCATTTCTGTGCAGAAGGTTGGTCTGGACATCAGTGGATTTCCCAGCACAGGAACACAAATCCCATTTGTGTGTATCTGGGACTAGGAATGCCCATGTGGATGGSTCCTGGACCATTGACCACAAGTTCCTGAGATCTCCACCTTGTTTTAGCCACTTAACTGTGTCACAGAATAACTTTAAAGCCTATTTAAATAAGCAAAAACAGCAAACTAATGATCAAGGTCACCTCCAGAGAGGCTTTCCTGCTTCCCTTCACCTACAAGCAGCTGAGTAACTGAATCCTAATTTATCCAATCACTAATTGCTAACTGTTAATTTAAACACCTAGGCAGAGATGAGCCTAGGCCCGAAGCACAAACCAAATTGCTGGCTAATTCCTATTCACTAAAGCCTCACTTTCTAACTCAGGAATTCTTTAAAATTCCCATCTGCCAAAGACAAAAGAAATAAWTTCAAATATTCTCTCCCCTTTTCACTGAGGCACTGAAATTCCGCCTCATTTGCCCACAGTTATGCCCCTGGCAAAGGTAACAATCAAACCCAGCTCTCCCTTGCTTGGAGAAAAAAATCCCAGACCTCCAGGTTTCCACTCTGCTTTCCTCAAGGTACAAAAGAAAACAAAAGGAGTCATTTTCCAGCTCCAGAGTTCTGAGCTTTGTGACAAATCCGGGGGAAATAATATTAATTAAAACACTATGCCAGTACTTAGTGGGAATTATTTGGCTGACATAATTAGGAAAGACAACATGTCATTATGCCAACTCCATGATGTACAAACAGTAACAACATCTCCTGTAAATTATAACAGCAATAGCAATTAGCTGGAGCTCTAATCTAACTTATTGTAATGAGCCATGAAAGGAAACCCAGRGCTCAGCACGAGGCAGCAGCTGCTGAATCTCGGGGAGATCCCATCCATGGATTTGGTGTCATGTGGAGTGGCACAATTGACATGGGAATTTGAACACGGATGTGGATCAGGACTCATGAAGAGCATGGGACAGATTTCCACAATCTAAAATTACTGGGTTCAGCTGCCCTCAGTTTCTGTTATCAGCTTGTTTTCAACACACCTGGAGATTGAATTCAATTCCCTTTTTATGCAGTGAAAATCCCTCTGCCCTCCTATGTTGGGATCATCCTGTGGAGTTACCCTCACCTATCCTGAGCAGAAACCAAAATCATAGTTGATTAAACAGTGTTAATGATTCAGATTTTTTAGATGTTAACTTTCCAGGAATGAGMAACAAGCTTGCCCTGGGCACTGTGTCTTTCCTCTGCTCAGAGAAAGAAAAGTTCTAGATGAGGACAGTGGTGCTGCAGGTGCTCTTTTCATCCCTTCTCCACCTGGGAGACTGTTCCTCCTCCCAAATTCTCCYGTTGGTCTCCTCTTCCTCACACTCCAGTTTCCCAAATCCACCAGTTTTCCTCCTTTGTCTCCCTTGGAGCCAAGCCAAGGTCTCTGAGTTCCCTTTGCAGGTGGATTCTGAGTTCCAGGGAGCACAGACCCCCTCTTGACTTCTCCAGTGAGACACCTGCCCAGTCCTCTGGTGATGGTGGCATCAGGATATGTGGCTGTAGAGGCTACAGCTCCSTAAAATTCCCTTTCCTCTTCTGCTTGGAGATTGTAGAAGTCAGGTTTTGGTTCTTGCCCAGTTTTCACCAAGCTCAGGTCGGTCTCTTCCCATTGGTGTCATCGTGTCCTGTCACRTCTCAGGCTTGGCCTGATGGAGTTGTTTGGAAACACAGAGATAGAGACACTGAAAGAGAGGCTGTGTAAGGCAAACTCCAGGGAATCCTGGAATCATTCCAGCTGGAAAAAAACCTCTAAGGTYRTCAAGTTCACTGCCAAGGCCACCACTGAACCATGACCCCAAGTGACACACCTGCAYGTCCTTTAAGTCCCTTCAGGGRTGGTGACTCCACCCCTRTCCTGGACAGCCTGTTCCAGGGATTGATAACCCTTTCAGAATTAGGAAAGAATTAGCAAGTAAAAGGAAATTCTTCCTAATATCCAGCCTGAACTTCCCCTGGCACAACTTGAGGTGGTTTCCTCTTGTCCTGTTGYTTTTTTCCTGGGAGAGGAGACCAATGCCCACCTCAAGACAGCCTCCTGTCTCCTGGTACAGAATGAGAAGGCACCTGAGCCTCCTTTTCTCCAGGCTGAGCCCATTTCCCAGCTCCAGCARTTTCTCCTCCAGACCCTTTCCCAGTTCTTTGTCTTTCTCTGGACTTGTTTGACATCATCTCTCCAGTCCCACATGGCTCTGAGTGTAGGACTTCCCTTGGCTGGGACCCACTGCAGGGCTTTGGGAGGGGATTCCTGTATTCCCACATTCTCCAAGTGCTTGGAGGTGGTGAAAGGAAATAATTCCAGCTGTGTGAGGCTGCCTGGAAGGTTTCTTGGCAAACCAGGAGCAGCTCTCCTCTGCAGTTCCTTTCTCCTGCCTTTCTCATTCCGCTCACAATAAATTGCAGACCAATTACTGCTGCCTGCTGGATCGGTGGGAAATGAAATGTGTCTCTCTTTTGCCAGGGCAAGGAGAGAGGGGAAAAAAGGAGCCAAATTTACAGTTGACTCCTTTTAACTTCTTTTCATGGGTATCARAATTAATCTCACTAATTTAATCCAGTCTTAAGCGCTGAGTGTTTTATACATACGTGTTTTATAGCTGGAATTATTGATACTGAAAGATCTATATTGAGCTTTTGCGTGGAAAAGAGAGCCACATCCATCACATTGACTTTTTATTGCCAAATKGAAATTGCCATCGAAAGAAAAATTGATTTAAGGATCCTTATATAAATCTGCATATATGTTCAATAATGTTTATGAATATATATTCAAGAAGAAGTTGATATATAGTGATATCTATAAAGATAGACACAAGCTGTGCGCTCCTGTGGTGATGGAGCGTGCTGGAAGAACTGATAAAACACTCACAGAGAAATCCTTATTATTATCTGGAGGAGACATTTCCAGATTGAAATCCCTGATGATTTCATTTGTTCTCTGGTACTGGGGAGAAGGGGAGGAAGGAGCTGGTAGTAGAGCAAATTCTTGGCTTCCTGCTGGGGATGAGCTGTTTGGTCAACAGGACCTTGCATCAGGAAATTATCCCAAATAAATACATCAAATAAACATCAGAGGGTTTTGAGGGAAYGCTGTCTGATGTAAATGCTGTCAAAAATTTACATTCAGCTCTTGAAAGGCAGAAACAGCTTGGCCAAATCCACCCAAGTTCTCATTTTTGCATTTATCAGGGAATCATGGAATGGTTTGTGTTGGAAGGGACCTTCAAGAGCATCCAGTCCCACACCCCTGCCTTGGGCAAGGACAACTTCCCTAGACCTGGTTGCTCCAAGCTCCAKCCAACCTGGCCTGGAACACTTCCAAGGGTAGGGAATAAATAATAAATAGTGTCTTGTCTGTAGGAAGAAGTGGTGCAGAGAAAGACAACTCTCCTATCCGTGCAAATTGAGGGAATTACTCCTGGAATTCACGCAGGAAAAATCCAACATCTGTGACTTGACTTCCTTAACACTAAATTGCAGTTTATCAAGGACTCTCCTGACTGTGTAAAATGTTGGAGTTGAGGGTGATTTCCCTTCCAAGAATACGAGAATACAGGTTGGACAGAAACTAGAAGAAATATTTGAAAAAATAAAAAACAAAGTTAAAAATTAAACCAAGAGGGGAAAAAAAAAAAAGAGGCTGAATAGAAATTATTTCTTTCTGCATTTTAGCTCTTAAAAGTAACAAAAATAACCACTAATTTTTCTTGGAGAAGAATAAAAAGTGCTCCAAATATCCAATTGCACCAGCTCAAAAAAAAGTTGTTGACAGTATTATCAAAATCCTGTCTTGCAGGGAGGAGGAGGAGTGGTTCTGAACACATTTCAGTAAAACTGACACCTTTGGGTGAGTTCTGACAGGATTAAAAACAAAAAAAAATCCAAAATTAAAAGTTTTCCTGTGCAGAACAGGAACAGCTGTGGAAAGCAGAGGGGCTGGTGGTTTGTATCACAGAATTAGCAGGGAATTATGGAATGGTTTGGGTTGGAAGGGAGTTTAAAGAACATCCAGTTCCAATCCCCCTTCCACAGGCAGGGAATCTGCCACTAGAAGGTCCTGTGTATCATTAGGGAGAAGTGTAAGCAAACCCTTTTCTTCCAGGAATATTCCCAGGCTTTACCAGCAGCTCACCTTTTGGGACAGATCCCAGCTGCTCTTTCCAAAACAGATGCTCCCTCTGTCCCCTCTCCTCCTCCTCCCAAATTCCCCTGTCAGTCCTCTCTTCACCTTTCCCCTTTCCCAACGCCCACCAGATTTCATCCCGTGCTCCCCTTGGAACCAGCCCAGATGCTCTGGGTGCTCTTTGGAGCTTGAATCTCAGTTTTTGGAAGTTCTGACACCCTCCCGGCTTCCCCACAGGGATGAAACTGCAGCTTCCACTGATTTTTGGGATCTCATTTCCTGCCCGACACAGCCATCAGCTGGCTGGATTTAAAATGACAGCGAGACTCGCGAGCCATTCCCAAACATCYCGGATTCTCCAGCTGGGATTTCTCTCTGGGGAGCAGGACATCACCTGAAGGAGTCGTGTCCTCATACAGAAGTTCTCTGCTCAGCAAAGCTGTTCCAGGGATGTTGTGGAGATTTTAAACTCAGGGATTCTAAATTCCAGGGATAATTCCTGAAGATTTTAAACACAGCAGATTAATAGATTTGAATGGGAAAGCTTTTTGCTAACTGTGCTGTTTGTTCCCACTCCAGCACCGGAAAAGCTGGGAAAACAAACCTTTACCTGCTGAATAAATGCAATATCTGCTGTTCCTCCTACATCTCATGGTTTTGCCTACTCAGGGGGATTTCTCAAGCAAAACTTTCCCAGTGGATTGCTCCTGTTGGAGTGGGAYATGGCAGCTTCCACCACAGGAACCAAAACTTTGGATAAGCCAAATCAATCCTGCTTCAGGAAGGACTCACAGCTGAAAATTGTGCATAACACAGAAAATACCTTCTTTCTCAGCTTCCTACTTTACCTGCTTCACTTTCCCCCCTTCTTTTTCCATCCCCAGTGCCCAGATTCCCCAGGGAAGTGGTGGAGACACCATCCTTGGAATTATTCAAGTTCATGTGGCTCTTCAYGATGTGCTTTAGTGGGGGTGGAGGTGTTTGGTCTGAAGTTGGACTGGATGATCTTGGAGATCTTTYCCAACATTCATGATTCYATGATTCCATGATCCACAGGGGGTGGAAGAATGCCAAACATCCCCAGCTCCAGGGACATTCCCAGCCTCTTTAGCTGCTTCATGAGGGARGTGGTGTCTAATCCTCAAAGGTTTTGCAAATAATAAAAACTCCAAAAGCACCAACTGAAGGGATGCCATCGCTGCTTGTGCACTTTGGCCTCTGCTGATTTCATCTCACACCCCAGTATGGAATTTTCCCTTTTTCCCTCCCTTTCCCGCAATTTCTTCTCATTTCTTTGAGTGGGCTCAGCACCTGCAAGCATCAGAGCCCAGATTTTCCAGTTTTCATGCCTATCACATTATTCAGAGGTTTTATCTCTACCTTCTAATTTTATTTTTTTTTCCCTCTTCAGTCCTCCACATTCAGCTCACTGGAGGTTTCTGACCTCTCAAGGTGCTATTGAGCTACTTGGTTTTCCCTCCAGACATTTCTCTTTCTCACCAATTGAAATTCAAGCCCATTATTATGAAAAAAAAAAAAATTAAAAAAATGGAAAAGATCTTTGATCCTCACAGTCAAGGTGAGCTCCAGGATAAAAACATCCACACCCCCAAGGAAGTTACACCTGAGCCTGTGATTCCTCTGTGTCATTCCTTCCAATTTTGTGTGAAGCACTTTTTATTGTTTAATAGGGCAAATACATACATAAAACAAAAGACTTTATATTTATTATCAATATAAATTTATGCAGAGCCAAGTATTGGCCRAAATTAAATGACAACACTTCCCATTCAGAATTCATCCAGCCTAGACAAACAAAATACCAATATATGAAGAAAAAACCTTGTRAGATTGATAAAGACAGAAGAATGATGACTTTAAAGTGGATTTTCCTACTTTAAATGCATAGGTTATATTTTCTTTATGCAGTCTTTAAATAATTCATTAGTCCCCAAGACAGTTTTATTAAGTCTGGGAGTATTCCTCTGGAATCCCAAGTAGCTGTAACTTCTCTGAAGCTTATGGGACCAGGCAGTTGGAATGCTAAAACATACTTGGAATGAAATAGTCAGACATCGGTGCTGGGAGATTGCATTTTGTCAGACTGGAGCTACTTTTTATTCTCTGAGATCCCAGATCCTGGATCAGGAGCAATCTATGGAGCAGATCAGCAGTGATCCATCAAAATCCAGGAGCTTTTTCAGCTTCTTTCCTGCTCAGCTGAGCAGCAGGTGTCACTCATAAGGAYCTCAGGGGTTGATCTGAGCAACCATCAAGCTTTTGATTTTTATATTTTATTTTTTTTAATGGCTCGTAGAATTGGGTTTTAAGGGAYCTTAAAGGTCACCTCGTTTCCACCCCACTGCCATGGGCAGGGACACCTTCCACTGTCCCAGGTTGCTCCAAGACTCATCCAACCTGGCCTTGGAAACTTACAGGGATGGGACAGCCACAACCTCTCTGGGAAATTTGTTCCAGTGCCTTATCATTAGGATTTCTTCCCAACATCCAGTCTAAACCTGCCCTCTGTCACTTTGCAGAAATTTCTCCTTGTCCTGTCACTAGGTGTTCTTATCCAAAGTCCTTTTCCAGACTTCAGGCCCCCTTTAGGCACTGGAAGGTGCCATAAATCACCCCAAAAAGTCTCCAGCTTGGGGTCCTGAGCCACCTGGTCCAATGGAATTGGTTGGAACTGGATGATTTTGAAGGTTCCCTCCCAACACAAACCATTCTGTGATTCCATGGTCCTGAAAAAGCTGGAAACTGAATCCACTCTGTATTCACAGGACGCCCAATATCCGTAACACAGACCATTCTCCAAACTTCCTCAATCCCAAAAATCGTGTGTCACCTAATTAACAAAACCCCGTCTTCACTCCCTGTTCCTGCGTCCTAAGTGCAAATTAAACAGCAATTTTGTTTTAATTGTTTGATATTAAATGAGAGGAAACTAAAGCATTGATATGTGTGTTTATAAAGCAACATTTTTAGGGCAAGGACAACTCCCCTCAGTGCAGCTCCCTGGATATTCCCTGTATCCTGCTGGAGAGGAGCATCCCAGCAAACCCCACTTGTGATTACACTCAGCTCCACCTCTCCCACACCCTTATCATGTTCCACACCACTTATCTTCCCTGACTGACACTATCAGGCACGGCAGTAAGTGGCTTAACTCCACGTTCCCACTCGCAGGAAAATCAGGAAAATCAGTGGGAAGTTGTGCACTAAGCCCTGCATTCATCAACCCCTGCCCAAGCAGAGGGTTAACCCCTGCCTGGGCTGGGGAGCTCAGCACTTCCCCATAAATTTTTCATTCCCTTTGCTAGTGGAAGCAGAGAAAAAGCGATTTCCAAACTGGAGAAGATTTCGGAGGTTCGTATCACTTCAGATGTCTATCAGATAATTCCTTGGCTCTCTTTCACAGTTAACAAAAAACAGGCAATTTTCTGGTATGGTTCACTTGGTGTCCTCTAAAATCTCTGTTAGGAACAGACAATTTCTGTTCTAAAGGCTCTTGACCCTTTAATCTGCTCCTGCCACAATATTCAATTAAACCGATCCCCTCGTTTTCCAAGGAAAACCTGTGTTTTGTTTAATGATTCCACCCTGCGGAAAATAATACTCCAACATGAAAAAAGCCTGACAGACACAGCCAGTGTCAGCAGGTTACATCTCAAGAGAAAATTACAATAATAGCAATAATTTTAAAATTATTGTAATTTTTAAATTATTGTAATTTTAAAATTATTGTAATATTTAAAATATTGTAATATTTAAAATATTGTAATATTTAAAATATTGCTGGCAGCATCCCAGGCCCACTGAGAGGCCGTGCATCCCTGGGGGAAACACTGGAACTGGAACAAGGTGCCTGCAAAGAGAGTAAAAGTAGAAAAAAAAAGAAGTATAATTGCAGAATATTCAGCTGTGTGATTTATCAGTTTGTTCCATTTGTAGGTTAAAAGTTGTGGTACATGGATTTGTAAAGCGTGAGTCAGATAAGCAAGTGGTTAATGCCCATTTTATCTTCTATTAGAGCCCTGAGGGTGAAATCAGCTGGAGGTTAAGGTCTAGATGCATTGAAATAAGGAATGTAAACTCCCACTCCTGTCACTGCTGGGTGACCTCAGTGGCATTTGGGGGATTATGGAATCACTAAGTCTGGAGGAGATCTCCAAGACCATCAAGCCCAACCTTTATCACCATTCCCACTAAACCACATCACCCAGTGCCACATCTGCTCATTTTTAACCCTTCCAAGRCTGGTGACTCCCTGGGAATCCTGTTCCCAGCACCAGACCCCTCTTCCAGTGAAGAATTTCATCCTAACATCCAACCTGAACTTTCCCTGACTTGAGGCCATTTCCTCTCCTCCTGTCCCTGTTCCCTGGGAGCGGAGCCCGAACCCCACCTGGCTCTCTGCTCCTGTCAGGGAGTTGTGAGGAGTCAGAAGGTCCCCCCTGAACCTCCTTTTCTCCAGGCTGAGCCCCCCCAGCTCCCTCAGCTGCTCCTCATCAGACATGTCCAGTCCCCTCTACTGATGGATCTATAAAACTGGAAAATTCAGGGCCTCAAATCCTGCTCTCTCCATTGGCTTTGTCAGGAATATATTCACTAAAACAAGTTTTTGGACCCACTGTTGGCTCATGTCACCCCTGTGAGTTGCTCCACTGATCCATTTCCCTCATATCTTCATTCAGCTCTATTCTGATGCAGAACAAAAATCTTAGAAGCTTTGCCAATAGCTTTGTTTCCCTTTTATCCATTTAAATAGATCATTTCAATTTTCATTCATGGCATGTCTTAATTAAGATAAAAGTGGTGATTTTGGTTAGCAGCCTTCCTTTGGGACACTGGCAATCTGAAGGGAGGAAATAACACTCTGGGATATTGAAAAGTAAAAACAAACCCATGCTGGAGTTCTAAAATTATTAATTGTGCCAGGGTAGGTTATTCCAAAGCCCTGAAGCCATGCCATGAACCTTATCTGCTTCTGTACTCCCAGCTATTATTGGTAAATCATTGATGATCTTTATTTCTTCTTAGCTGGAACTCTGCTGCAATATAAATATGAACTCCTTATCTGATCCTGTTCATTTGGAAATTTATTTGCTTGTTTTTTACAGATGGTTTGATAACCATTTCGAATCCTGATATTCAGCCTGTTGCTGCCTTTTCCAGTGGTTTTCTCGGTTGAGTTTGGGATGCCAGGCACAGCAAGGTCACACAGGGTGAAAACCAAGTGTAAAAACACCTAAAGCAGCTCTGAGGGACTCGGTGTTCCTGCACTGCTCCACCAACCAGCCATCCCACAATGAAATTAAAACCCTTCTCACCACGCCTGAGTTAACTTGTCCACATCTGGCCTCATTACCTCGGACACAAACCAAACCACTGCACCCCAGCTCTCTGCTGTTGAGGCTTTGTGCAGCTGTCACCCAAAAAAGGAGAAGAAACAGTTGGCTGTTGTAGTAAAGCATCCCCCACCCCCGAGTCAGCATCTCTGTATAAGAAAAGAGTTTCAGTTTATCTCTAGACTTTTTAGGAAGTTTAACTAGAACTTTCCATACCCCTCTGACAGTGACTGGCTCAGTGCCAAGAGAGAAGAGCCTGTTGGACCTTGTCACTGTCCTTCAAATCCTGTACCTCTCTCTGTTGGCAGCAGGCCAAATTGTCCCTCCTAAAACATTCACTATTTAGAAAGGAGCCCAAAGGAGGTAAAGGGATTTTTGGAGTGTTTCTAGCAGGGTGTCAGAGGTTTTCTCAGACACCTGTGGGTTGGTTTTTCTTTTGTTTTCTGCAACGTTTGTTATTTTTCATTTATTAAACCTTTTACTTTTCAAAACTCCTCTGAAGAGCAGTCTCGCTCAAATTTTAAGGCAATCTGCAAGGGCTGGGCCCTCAGAGAATTGATATTTACAGGTAGTTCATAACACTCTGGCCACGTGCTAACCTGTATCAGGCTGTGAATGAGAAAATCAGGAAATCACAGAATTGTTACATTTTGAAGAGACTTCTAGGAGAAAATCCAACCTCCAGCCGAGCACCACCACCATGCTCACCATTAAACCTCATCACCAAATGTCACATCCATGTGGCTTTTGAACACTTCCAGGGGTGGAAATTCCACCACCTCCCTGGGCAGGAGTTGGCATGCACCCCACACCCCCAGCAAATGTTTCCATATAGAGAAAGGTTTAAGCCTCACCTATGGGTTTGACCCTTACTTCTGAGGGCCAGCCTGGCAGAAAAGTGGCTATAATTAAT
>QVAJ01000116.1:740489-759596 GCA_003546035.1 Mixornis gularis | reverse complement strand
TGAAATAGAGACTGGACAGAACTAGAGAATAAAGTAGATATTTATAGAAAGGCCTTTAGGGTACACCTCGGGCAGGACAAGAGCCTGGCCAGGGCTACAACCAAGGTGGACCCAAAATGGTCACAAAATGAACAACCGGTCATGAGGCCTTACACTTTATAAGTTTCGGTCCATTWGCATTTTGAGGTTTAATTATCCAATTACAGCTTCAGGTTGTGAAGTCCCATCCTTCTTGTTTTCTCTCTTCMGTCCACCGTWGTTTGTGCTTTTGGGCCTGAAAATTTGTACTCGTTGTCCTTGGTCTCCAGCAGGAAAAGGATTTGTTTTGTCTCCCTRCTCTGTGAAGAGAGCTGAGTAACACTTAATGTGAGGGTCAGAACTGCACCCCTGGGCAGCACAGAATCTGAAAAACATGAAAGCAAAAACTTAAGGCATCACTCACAGGAACTGCAAGCTCAGATGACTCCTGGTGGCAAATCCCAGAATCCCAGAATGGTTTGGGTTGCAAAGGACCTTTAAAGATCATCCCATTCCAAGCTTCCACCATGGGCCAGCTTCCCATTAGACCAGGTCGCTCAGAGCCCGTTGAGTTTTCTTTGCTTTCCTTGTTTTGTTTTCTTTTCCCAGCCTTCCTGTTTCCAAAGGGTCTGATCCAGTGAAGGGGAGGAAAAAACGTTCCTCAGAGGGTTGGGACATGGTGGTGACAGTGACAACAGCACTGGCACCTGTGTCCTGCATTGGAACACTGCATCCTAAGACAATTCATAAAGGAGAACATGAATCCAGCATTGAATTTGAGCCTATTTGATGCAGACCGTGCCTGTGGTGGAATTCYTGGGGTCCCCTGTGCAGGGAAGGAATTGGACTTTGATGATCCTTGTGGGTCCTTTCCAACTCAGGATATTCCACAATTCTATGATTCTGTCAGCTGCTGGGAATGCAGAAAAAACCTCTCTGAAGTGATATTGTGCAGTAATTGTTCATCTGGTTTAACCCTGCCAATTTCTCATGACCTGCAGTTAAATATTTCAGCACGAGTTCATTACAGCTTTCCCACTAATTATATCTCCTTGCAGACCTCCTACCAGCTAAATCTCAGGAGCTGGAAGCACTCAAACTTCTAWTTTTTTTTTCCCATCCTACCTTTCTTTGGATTTCCTCTGATATTTTCTTTCTGCTTCTGTGCACAAGCCCTTAAAGCCATTCCCACGCTCTGAAGTCCAACTCCCACTTGCTGCCTCARCCCAGATTAAAAGTTTTCTCCTGTTGCTTTTTCCAGCAAATTCTCGTTTAACTCAGTGCTCAGATCACTTTGTGACAGGGCTTGACAATTTTGAGGGAGAAGGGAAAGAAAGAGAAAGAAAASACAGGAGGGAAAAGAAGTCTTGTAAAGATTAGTTTCTCAAGGGGGAACTAAAAACAAAAAAACCCTCACTCTGGAGGGAAAGTTTAATTAAAAAGAGCAGAGTTTTTAATTACCAGGGAAATCTACTTGAATGATTCATTTGCATAATCCCGAAGGCAGTGGGAGAACAGGCAGGAACAAGATAAGCTTTCTTTACAATCCTTCTCTTGCTTTGCCCTATCTCTCCAAAAATGACTCTGATCCTTCACTGCTCCCCTCTCTCCTTCCCTGCTGCATTGTTCTTACATCTGATGGCACATCTTGGCCTCAGGCTGCTCCTGCTAGTTTGGCTCTTCCTTTGTTCTGGGATGATCCATTTTGCTACAAATCCTGTACCTTTCCTCTTTTGGGGTTGTCCAGGGGGGATTCCATCCCTGCCTCCTTCTCCCACGGTATCTAGGCTCTGCTGAATTGGCTGAGCAACAGTGAGTGATGAGTGTCACCACTTGGTGATGTTCAGAGTGAGAACAGAGAGAAATCTGGCAGCAGAGGAGGTGGCCAGGAGGTCAACTCACCTCGAGCCAGCTTTGGAGGTCAGCAAAGGGAGGACCAATAACCCAGCACRGCCAAAGCCACCACAAAACCACGTCCCCGAGTATCACACCCACACATCTTCTAAATYCCTCCGGGGTGGTGACTCAGCCACTTCCCTGGGCAGCCTGTTCCAGGGCTTGACAACCTTTTTGGCGAAGAATTTTTTCCAAGTCGTAGCGACATTTAGATTGGGAAAATCCCTCTAAGATCATTGAATCCAACTGTTTCCCCAGCACAGCCGAGCCCAGCACTCAGTCGCATCCCCAAGTGTCACATCTCCATATCTTTTAAATCCCTCCAGGTGTGGTGMTTCAGCCACTTCTYYGGGCAGCCTGTTMCAATGCCTGACAACCCTCTTGGGGAAGAAGTTTTTCCTGATTTCCAATCCAAACYTCCCCTGGGGCAACCTGAGGCCTTTTGTTTCCTTTTGTCCCATCWYTTGTTACTTTGGAGGCACTTGGTCAGTGGTCAGCCCTGTCCTGTCCAATCCTCCCCTGGAAGATGAAAAGGAGGCTTGAAATGAGCTTTTATCTCCAATTGTGATGACTCACACGCTTTTATTCTATATTACTGACTTGCTACCCACTGAAAGGCTCATCCCTTTGTAACAAGCTGGAATCCAGGGACAAAAGCCTCACACTCTGCCCTGCCATTGATAAAATGTCACCTTGTGCCTTCACACACACCTGGCCTGCACCCCTCCRATCTCAGGGGGGTCGTGGTCCAGCAGATCAGCAGGTGGGAAAAGCCATTTTGTATCCCAAGTGAGGAGGGATTGTCCTATGGATGTCTCGCTCATCCCCAAGGCAGACCAGGAGCTATTTTTACCTGGCTGTAGAGAGCAAATTCCATCAAAAGAGGGATGTCTGAGCTCTCTCCACATGGCTGTGGTCACGTTCACCACAGCCCAGGGCTCGGGGGAGTGGAGAACCCCAGGCTGCCCTCAGAGCTCCTCCAGACAAGTCTGGATTTGAGCGTGGGCACAGAAATCAATCCCCAGCCAGGAGAGGTRTCCAGCACTCCTGGATCACAGCCCTTCACCCCTGGATGACACTTTCTTTTCTCCCTCAGTGCCTGCTGAGCTGCCCTGTCCCTCCCCTGCTTTGGGAGCTTTGCAGGTTTTTCTTACAGCAGCACTTGAAAAGGTCTTTTGTTGGTGCTGCTTTTGAGCCTCAGAAGGGAGAAAATTGATGGGAACAGCGCGGTTGTCCGACCTTTCCAGGCTTCCTGACATCCTTGGCATTACCGCGTGTTTGGGATGCTGGGAACCAGGAAGAGTCAGGAGACAGCAGCCCGTGTCTGGACCTGAAATGTGAGAGAGGGAAAAAAAAAAAAAAAAACAGACAGTTTAATAAACACAGAAAAGGAACAAAATATAAGTCCCCAAATAAAGGAAATTTATTTTTAAGGAGAAGGAAAGGAATAAATAAAGGAAATTGTACAGTTGCAGAGATGAGCCGGGAATATTGTTCAGCTGGATGAAGGGGGAGCACGTGTGTCCAAATCAGGGTGTCACCACGTCCTGATGTGGTGACAATYTATCCCTCCAGCCCTCCCTGACCCACAGGATGGAGGTGTGGGGAGTGCCAGCCTGATGACTGTGTCTTTAGGCTGATGGATGGGATGTGGAGCACAGATTTTTCGTGTTTRATTAAGCTGAGGGGGTGACAGGCACCACAGGAAACCTCCAGAAAATTGATTTTTTTCCTCACATATCCACCCACACAGGAACTGTTGTGTGCAGATGCCTGGAGAGTGTATTTTGGGGGATCTGCCTGTGTTTTCTTTGTCTGCTGAACTTAAAACCAGGCAAGGTTTGTGGAAATATTTAATGCTTCTTCAAAAATTAGTGTAGTATCTATATTTAAATTGTATTTTGGGTCTATTTTAGGTATTCCAGGGATGCTCCATCCTTCAAAGTGTTCAAGGCCATGAGGACTTGGAGCAACGTGGTCTAMTGGAAGGTTCCCTGTCCCTGGCAGGGCRGGTGGAACAAAATCAGCTTTCAGGTCCCTTCCAACCCAAACCAGTCTCTGTGATTCTATGATTTTGTAATAAATTTTATATGAAATATGAAGATTCATACTCATCCATAGAAAACAGAGYGCTCAGAGACCTCTGTTAGTGGTGTGCAAGTCCAGAGTGAGTGGGTTTAGGGCAAAATGTGACTATTTTGAGGAAACAGGGATATTTCAGCGTGTAAGAAGCTCTGGGCTGTAAGCACAGAATATCTGTGTGTTTGTGTGAGTGCAGGGAGGCAGGATGAATTCTGCCAGGCTGTGAGGGGGAGGCACAAGGCTCTGAGATCTCYGTTTCTGCTGTGAGCAGCACACTGGTGTACCAGCAAATGGTGAATTTGTGCAGAAAACAGGGATTTATCCATGCCTGGGCATGCTCCAGGTGTGCAAAGAGCCAGCACAGGCTGTCTGTGCAAGGATTTGTGTGTGACAGATGCAGCAGAGGGGAGGGAGAGAGTCTCCTCACTTTCACTCCCTCTTGAGACCATTCCTAATATCCAATCCCAGTCTGACCAGCATGCACTGCTGGAASAGGCAAAAAAAATGGGGAAACAAGGGAAATTTCACCTGCCTGGAAAATATCAGCTGCCAGAAGGGCACCATACCTGGTAAAGTGCTGTAGGGACATCAGATCCTGCACCCAAAAGCAGATGCTGGAAGTATTAATATTATTAATGGTATTAATGGTATTAATGGTATTAATGACTGTGGAAAATCAGGGATGAGGATCCAGAGGGGAGTTGGGCAGGTTGTTAATGGTGTAACGAGGCTCACTGACCACCCTTCCAAACCCCCAGAGCTACAGCTCGGGTATCAGAGCTCGGGTTTTTAGTTCTCCAAGGCCATTCCACAGTTCCCTTGGTTCAGTGTGATCCAAAATTCGCTCAAATCTATATCCCTGTGACTTCTTCTGTCTTGCCAGCTCTTCCTTTCTTTCTGTTCTCCCTCCACCCCCATCCCATGGCAGCCTGCTCTGTGTCCCTGCAATGCAGACAAGAGCTCTCCTCTCTCAGACAGATGTTTCACCAGGCAACTCACATTAAAGTCCTCAAACTCCTTTTCACAAAATCCCAGAATGGTTTAYGTTGGAAAAGACATGAAAAATCATCTCCTTCCATCCCTCTGGCACAGGCAGGGACATCTTCCACTATCCCAGGTTGTTCCTGTCCAGCCTGGCCTTGAACACTTCCAGGAATGGTGCAGCCACAGYTTCTTGGGCCAAAAAAATTCCATTGCCTGTTCTGTGTCAGTGAAGAGGATGAACAGGTAACAAGGGATGAGACAAACCCCGCCCTGAGATGTATCCCATGTATTCCATTTCCCTGGGAAACCTGTCTGGAAATGCAGCCAGCCATGAGTGATGCTTTGTAAGGAACTGAGTGAGTGGTTAAACATATAAATCGAAATAAAACAATTTGAAATAACCCCCCACTAAGCTGCTTATTGCAGGCTCAGCACTCAGGACTGCAGATTTCTGGAATTACTGATCCCTGGGCAGCTCCCTGTTCTGACAAGGTTCTGCCACTCCTGACATCAAACCTCATCTCCAGTGCCCCGGAGATAAAAAATCTCTCCTGCAGAATTAAATAGGAGATAATTCACTGGGCTTGTCCTGGGGTGGCCCTTTCACTGTCACGGGCCAGCTGTGCTGTTAACAAGCCCCTGCAGAAATTCCTGCAGCTGATCTGAGCTCTCTCACATCCTGCTGCACTCCACTGATGTTAAAACTGCAGCAGTTTAGCAGAGAAACATGGAATGGGTTGAAAAGGACCTTAAAGGTCATCAAAAATTCTCATCCATCCTCCACTGGGCAAAACACAGCTGCAGTCATCTCCAAGAGTGCCCACAAGCAGGATTTTGTGAGCTCCTACCAGTTCAGGACAGTCAAACACAAATATCTCAGCTTTATCCTGGGAGAACTGGGCAGGGAAGCCCAAAGGAAGATCTTTGCTTGCATATAAGCAAAAATAATAAAAAAAACCCCTTGAGACAGCTAAATATCACCTTTCATGGAATGAGGGGGAATTTCTAGACAGGAACTCAGCACTCCCTGCTCTTCACTCAGGATTTGGCTTTCCAGGATCACATTCCTCATGGAGACAGCAGGGAGCAGAGGAAGGGCCTCACCTCTCAGTGTTCATTCAGTTGCTAAATCATGGGAATATGGAATGGTTTGGGTTGGGAGGGACCTTAAAAACCATTTAGTTCCATAACCTATTAAATATATAAATAAAGCTCATCAGAGTGTCACAGTTCGGCCAAGAAGATCCATGAAAGTCTCAAACTGACGTGGTGTGGGACAGGAGAAATGAGATGACAATTATCAGCTGCTGATGGCAATTATCAGTGTCTAAGCCTGAGCATCAATTCTACACAAAATAGGGGGGGGGGGAAACAAAAAAAAGCAGCTAAATGATGCAATCAATAAAGAACCAGAGAGTCAGAACACAATTAAAGTCACTCAAGGTGATTACAGAAGGGAGCCTTGTCAAGCCAGCCTGGTTATGTTTCTGAGGAGATAAAAGATTGGTGATACTGGGAACAGCCTCAGTGTGAGACTTTTCTACTGGGTTTGATTCATTTCCAACAGTCATATCAAAAGGAAAAAAAAAAATAAGAGAGAAATATAAATATCAAATCAATTATAAGGTGGTCAAATGGTGGATCTCAGGAAGAACTTGTCAATGGAAAATCATCGCTGAYGCAGGTTCTGCAAGAAGTTTTCAGCACTGTTGTCAGGGATTTGGGAAGAAGAATAAAATCACTGCTGACAGCATTTCTGAAAGGTGATGATTGCCTCTGAGTAGGGCAGAGGGGYTCTGCAGAGAGACTGGAATTTTGGGGGAAACTGGACCAAGACGAGTCAAGTCAGTCCACCTGAATGCCAACTTTTATATTCAGAACCAAGAAATGAGGCTCAGCTAAYCCAAATTCCTTCCTGTACCTGAAGGGAGCTGACAAGAAAGATGAGGAGAGACCCTTTACTGGTGTGTGGATTGGCAGGACAAGGGGGAATGTCTTCAAACTGACAGAGTGTGGATTTAGATTGGATATCAGGAAGAAATTTGGGATAGTGAGGCCCTGGCACAGGTTGCCCAGAGAAGCTGTGGCTGCCCCATCCCTGGAAGTGTCCAAGGCCAGGTTGGATGGGGCTTGGAGTAACCTGGGACAGTGGGAGGTGTCCCTGCCCATGGAAGGGAGTTGGAACAAGATGATCTTTAAGGTTTTTTCCAACCCAAATCATTCTATGGTTATCTCAAAACCAAAGCTAATTAGAGAAGTTTTCATGAAGATAAGGGAATAAAATGCAGGATCTAAATATTACCTGTGGATTTTTCTAGGAAACCTCTGCCTCCTTTGCACCAAACTCACATTTAAACTTGTAAGGGATCAGATCTTAACCCCCCAAGGACTCTTCATGTCCAGATCTTTGCYATCACCTTCCTTTCTATTTTTTATCCCACAGCAGATGCTCAGGACACTTTTCCGTGTTGGTTCTTTCATTCCAGGACACTTTCCTGYGTGGATTCCTCCATTTCATCACAAACAAAAGCTGTTACTTCGCACAAGGTCCACGTGTGACCTATCTTCAAAAGTTCAGGGTGAAGAAATAAACTGCAAAAAAAGGGCTCGTTTGTGCTCTATTTAACTTCCAGTGAAGTGATGGTGATGGCTCAAAGCTGCCTCCCAACAGTCGTCTGCAGCCCCTGAGCCAAACGCCAGCCAGAAAGAGAAATCTCCAGGAAAGGAGCAGACAAACATTGTCTTTTATAGCTTGGAAACAGCTGTTCCTGCCTTTGGGCCCTCACACTCAGGACTCACTGACCTGGTTTACCCAGCCCTTGGTTTCTGGTTTATTATCCCYGTGTCTGCTGATAATTGATGCATTTCTAATTGTTATTTAAACGCAGTCGAAGTGGATATTGGTAATTAATTATCTCTTGCCTTGCTGAAACRATTGTACTGCCAGTAGAAATAGCTAAAGTGGAGGCAAATTATGCAAATTCTTTAGAGAGAGTGATTAGGCAGGGGGGTAGTTTTATTTTTATTTTGTTCTAGGAGGCTTTTTGAGGGTTTTTTTTTGAGCTTGTTGCTTTTTTGTTYCCGGCACTGAACTTTCTGAACCTCTAAAACACCAACTTGGCATCTTTTCTTCAAACAGCTTTGCAAAGAGGATAAAGATGGAAATAAAGAGACATATGGTGCAYACGAGCCTAATTCATGCAAAGTTGCTCATCTTGGGCAGATGGAAATGGATGTTTGAGTGCCTTGGCTGGAAAGATGCCTTAAAACTCACCTTCTTTTCATTTTCCCTTTGTCATCACCCTGGCTAATGAGCAGCTCCAAGGCAACTTTTCTTGCTGCTCAGACTCTTGTGCAAATTAATTTTGCAGCTGCGCGTCTTCCTTGGCCCTTTTCTCCTCAGTTTGGATGACAGATTTATTTCTTGTATGGCAGCAAGTGCAAAGCACACCCAAATATTCCCAGTGTTAATGAGGAAGGGGTTAAACTGATCTGGGAGACAAAGGGAAAGGGGAAAGAGAGGGAAAAAATGTGTTTGGGACTTCCTTATCACCCGATGGGACCTGCAAAATTCACTTATGCTTCTCTTTTTCCTCCTTCCATGTCTTAATATCCTGACTGAAAATACGAGCCTGCCCTAGGCACAGCTCATGTCAAATTATTGACTGCTGGAGCTTGGGGGAATTCGTAAGAGATCCATCACTTCTTTCTCTTCCTTTTCTCTTTTTTTTTAATCTGTTCTCTTTTTTCTCTCATCCTTCTTCCATTGCATCACTGATCCATCAGACATTGATCTTCACATAAAGGTGCAAAGTGAGTCAACAGGCTCCTGCCACATTTTTATTAAGCAGCTTTCCACCGGGAATCAAAAGACATCGGATAAAAGAGAGTGTTGCCAGTATCCTGAAATAACATCCCCCAAAACCCTTCTCTGAGCATTTTAAGACCCCAAAGTAGTTCAAGACTTGAGAAAGATCAGGTGGTGTYTGGTTATATAAATCCCTGATGGCTTTAAATCGAAAGGGAACAGGTTTAGGTTGGAGATGAGAGAGGAATTCTTCCCTGAGGGTGGTGAGGCCCCGGCAYGGATTGTCCAGAGAAACATCCAAGGCCAGGCTGGATGGGGCTTGGAGCAACCTGGGATAGTGAAGGTGTCCCTGCCCATGGCAGGGAGTTGGAATGAGGTGACCCTGAAGGTCCATTCAAACCCAAACCCTGATTCCATGATCTCTAACCACAGTAGCTCAAATATCTGGATAGGATTTTGAGGAGCCAAATACCTCAAGGAGAAAATACTTTCCTGCTTTATCTATAACTCATCATTTTATGTATTTTCCTCTGTTTAGAGGCCTAAAAGTATTTGGTGATCCGCTTGTGCAAACAGGATTTCATGGAATCAYRGCTGGAAGGGACCCACARGGATCACCTAGTCCAACTCCTGGCCCTGCATGGACAAGCCCAAGAAYCCCAACTTGAGGCTGAAGTGTTGCCCAAACACTTGTTGAACCCATTTTCCCTTCTGATGAAAAAGAAGAAGTCAAATTATTAATAAATCAATAAATGTGGGGGTTTTTTTAATAAATGATATTCAATGGAATATAAAGCCAAATACTGAACCCTGATCAATTTAGTGTAAAAGTCACAACATTCTCTGCAAATCCCAGCACTGTTTTTATGGTTTATCCTGCACAGCAGATGTCCTCACCCYGAAGCTGCTCGGATTTTTCAGGGATGGGACTGTGGGGCTCATTCTTCTCCTGTKGTTTTGTTGGGGTTTTTTTTCCCCATCTTTTTGAAATTCAGAGGAAATGCATTTCCTAAATGTGAGCACAGCTGGAATTTCCACTACAAGGCGAGAAAAACTAAGGGATTTATAGAGAGRGGTTTGTGCACAAGGCAGATCCTCTGGGATTGAGTTGGAGGCAGTGAATTCTTCACCGTTAATGTCCTTATTTTCTCAAACTCTCAAACCAATGCAAATCCCTTTCCACTGCTGGCAGCACTGGAGTTGGGAAAACGTGGAACACGGCAGCAGCTCCTTGAACAACCTTCAGGACGTGGCTTTGTTGCAACCACAGTTGTCACCTGCACTTGAGGGAGAAGATGATGGATTTGTTCATCAGCTTCATAATTCCGATGTTATTGAAATTACACCTGCAAAGGACAAAGAGAGCTGGGTTAGGAGTTTGTGCCTTTGACCCATTCACAAAGTCCTCGAGCTGGCACAGTTCTGCTGAAATTCTTCCCAACTCACACATTTTGCATGGATTTGTCTGTGTCACATAGAAAAAGATGGAAAATACGTCCTCAAGCGCCATATCCACACTTTTTTTGAACACTTCCAAGGATGGCGAGCTCACCACTTCCCTGAGCATCTTGTTCCAATGCTTGACAATCCTTTCCATGAAGAACTTTTTCCTAATATCCAATTTAAACCTCCCCTGAAGAAAATTGCAGTCATTTCCACAGGGCACACCACACTTGAATTTTGGAATGCTGTACCAACTTCTCCCACAGCTCAAAGGAGAAGGAAGTAGATTTTTTTTTTCCCCACAGGAATTTGGTTTTTGGCCCTGCACCTCAGTCCCTCAAATTATTGAGGYCTCATGGGTTGAAAAGCCATGGCTCCCTGCTGACCAAGGACACAAAGACAGAGCAAATGATTCCAGGATAAAGAGTGCAGAATGAGAAGAACTCTTTAGGAAAATAATAGAAGAGAGGGGAAAAAACCTCACAGACAACGGGAGATTTTTAATACAACTCTTCAAAGACCTCTGTCATCCTCCTTAAATCTGCCTCCTCCTTGGAGTGGTTACTTCAGCATTAATAATTTCATGGAATTATTAAGGTTGGAAAAGACCCCTGGGATCACTGAGTGTAATCTATCACCTCCTTGTCACACAGTGAGTGCCACACACAGTCATTTATTAAACACCTCCAGGGATGGGGACTCCACCACCTCCCTGGGCAGCCCATTCCAATGTCTAGCAATGCTTTCCATGGAGAAGTTCCTCCTGAGAATTGCATCCTCAATTCCATCAAGAGATCTACGACACCATCAAATATTTGTGGGTTTGAGGAGACCTGACAGTGAAAAATATTTTTTAAGTTGACACTTAAAAAATGCTAAAGTTGGGCTGTGAACAGATCAGGACAAGTGGGAAGGGCAACCAAAACTTTGAAAATGACAAATGAAATGGAGRCAAGAGGAGAACTTAAGGCACTGGGATGACCCACATGGCTTGGGAACATTCAATTTGTTCCGTTGCATTTCCTAGGAAAATAAATATTTTCTTCCCATGTTCTTAGGACTTTAAATAAATGCTGGGACTACCTTGGAGTCGCATGGAGTCACTTAGAGAACATCAGGATCATGCCTTTGCTCTGGGCTGGGGGGTTGCCTAAGCCCAGGTGATGCACAGCAAGGATTTGTGTGGGATAACTCCAGCCTGTGCTTGAGCTTTGATCCTTAGGAATGGAAGATTTTCTCRACAAGATGTTACACGTGCAACTGTCCCAGGAGTTTGAGTAGATCAAACCATTACAAACCCTCTTTATTCCCAGCTCCAAAACCTTTGGTTTCTCCCCAGTTTACTTTTGTTTTGAGCAAACATACCAGATTTGTCCTTGGAGCTRGAAGCATTCCCTCCCTTCCCAGTCATTTGCTGTGAGCTGGTATCCAAGGTTATTTTATTTTTTTCTTTTTTGACAATAAATCAGAGAGAAAGCTGTTGATGGGGAAACCTCTTTGTCTGGGTACMATAAAGGAAGGAGCTTTTGGCTGCCATTTGCCCTCTGGCATTTTTCAGTGGTAGAAAASAAGGAAGAGAAATGAGCGCAGCCTTTGGATTAGAGCAAATCCTCATCTTCCAGTGGAAGCTGCTTCCCATTGCTCAACTTTTCAGCTTTTGCCAGGGGGTGAATGTAACAGCCTGTTCCTTTTTTTTCCCTCCTGAGGCTTCCCTGGAGAAGGGCTCGTGGCTGCTCCTTGGAGCCCCTGGATAAAAATAAATGTGGTTTGCAGAGGCAATTTGGGTTCTGGCAGCTTTGCTGCAGAGGGGCCTCCGTGCCCTCTCCGTGTCTCCAGCTGGTTTTCCCTCTTGGAACATTACACACACCACAAGTGGGATAATCCCACTCCTCACCAGGACTACTCCAGCTCGTAATCGTGGGGATGCAGGATGTGTAAAACCAGTGCTCCCCTCTTTGGAGTCATGTTGGGAAATAATTGCAGTAATTCTCCATCCCCAGGCAAGGTTAATTAGTGTTGCGTCCCCTTCCACATCTCCAGTTTTCTTCTTCAGCATCAGGAAAGCAAAGTAATCCTTATGGGAATTAAAATTAAAGGTGTTTTGGTCCCCAGTGGAGCAAACAGTGTCCTAGTCCTGCTTTGAACTGCTGGGATTRTTCCTTGGAGAGACACTTTTCAGGGTCAGTCCTAGACTTGAGCAGAAGAAACAGCCTTTGGAAGTCACACGGGGTTGTACTTCCCATGAGAATTCCCAGACCTGGAAATCCATCTGGAACATAAGTGATGAAGAGCAGCTGAGGGAGTTGGGGATGTTCAGCCTGGAAAAACAGAGGATCAGGGCAGACTGTATCACTCTCTACAACTCCCTGACAGGAGGGGCAGCCAGGTGGGGGTTGGTCTCTTCTCACAGGGAACAAGTGACAGAACAAGGGGAAACAGCCTCAAGTTGAGCCACGAAAGGTTCAGGTTGGATATTAGGGAACATTTCTTCACTGGAAGAGTGAGTAAGCATTGGAACAGGACTCTCGGGACAGTGGTGGAGTCACCATCCCKAGAAGTGCTTGGAAAAGGAGCAGACCTGGTACTTTGCCACGTGGTTTATTGGATGTTACGGCATTCAGTCAAATGTTGGASTTGATGAACTTGGAGGTCTTTTCCAACCTTAACTATCCCATGATTTCCCCTGTCCCACAATACCAGCACCAATTTCTCAATTAACAGAGCACTGCATTTCTTCCCCTCACATTTCCCCTCAGTGTTCATCTTTTTGTCATTCAAAACCATGAAATAGTTTGAGTTTGTCCTGTATTTCCTTTTTATTCCCTTTTTTTTCCCAATTTTACCCTCCATGTCTCTGCCTCAAAGTACAATGACACAAGAGAAGGGTGGAGATTCACAGGACACTCTGAGCACCTTTAAGAAGTGTTTATTATCATTCATTTACCAGTTTTCAGCAAACCCAGTTTGCTGGGTTTTTTCAGCAGACCCAGTTTTGCTCCTAATGAATTCCTGTGCCACACATCCGAATGCCAGCCGTGCTTCCAGGGAATCAGGCTGCCATCCATCACTGCTTAATCTGTCCTTAATGGGCAGCACGTGAGGAGCAGCCACCAGGAGAAGAGGGGACATTAATGGGACAGCAGAGATAAAACGGGGGAGGGAAGCTGAAAAGCCTCATTAGGTGCATGGGCAGCCCAAGGAGAGTTTTCTTTTAGTATCTCTGCTTTCTGTCAAGGCTGGAACATCTCTCACAGTGAGGTTTCAAGTCACCCACATATGCTCAGATTTTGTGAGAAAAGGCTTTTTTTTTTTTTTTTTCCCTGATAGCTGAGGAATATTTGTGCAGCCATAAAAGAAAGGAATATTTTATAGCCTTTATTAAAAAAGGTCTGTACTTGAGATAAAAGACAGGACAGCAGACGATGCCAAATGACTTGGCAAGCCCTGAAGCTGTTCCAAGTCTGGTCACTGCAAAGCCTTGCTAAATTGAGCAGGGAAAAGTTTCAAATCTGCAGTTCTTCCTGCTGCAGGTAAAGATTTATTGGATGTTAAATATCTGCTCAGTGCTGGGGCTCACTGTGGCCCAAAGCCATCCATGGTTTTATTGGCTAAAGGAGGGAAAGGGATGGTTCTGCCTCACTTTTCTTTACTGGATTTCCAGTTCCATCATCTTGTTTCATCCTCTCTCACATCCCCCACATTGCTCCAAGCCCTGGCCAACCTGGCCTTGGACAATTCCAGGGATGGAGCAGGCACAACTTCTCTGGGAAACCTGTGCCAGGGCCTCCCCACYCTCACAGGGAAGAATTTCTTCCTTATACCCAGTCTACCTCCTCTTTTAGTCTGAACCTCTTCCATGCTCAACCTTTTATCCAAGGAATTCCACAGAGGCTGAGGAAAAAGCAGGATGTAGGATGATATCTCTGCATCGTGGCCCATTGATTAAAGTCTGACCTTCCCATTTTCCCCTTTTTTTGGAGGATTTTCCTTCCCGGAGGCAGAACTGCACAAACTCTTCTCAGCTGGTTTTAGACGGTGCAACCTGTGCCTTGGGTGGGTTTATCCAGGTCTAAGCCTTCCTTTTGGGAGCCTGTGGCCAAGAGTAAATTGAGTGGGCAGTTTCCATAAGCTAAATATTTTTATGGAGAGGGGTTTTTTTTGTGTTTTGTTGGGGGTTTTAATGTTTTTATGGTTTGGATTTGGGGGGGTTTGTTTGTTTGTTTCTTTGTTTGTGGGTTTGTTCGTTTGTTTGTTTGTTTGTTGTTTTTATGGTTTGGATTTGGGGGGGTTTGTTTGTTTGTTTCTTTGTTTGTGGGTTTGTTCGTTTGTTTGATGTGAATTTTGCCATGTTAGATACAAGTCAATGCATCCATGAGAATGAAAATAGAACAAAAAGTAGAACTGGTTCTGTTGGAGTCATTACCAGGCAATAGCTTCAATTCCACAGATGGTCCCAGTGGTTCCAAGTGTTTAATGCTGATCCCTTATGAGTTCATCTCTCTGATGAACAGGGAGGGAACATCCTTCTGGCCCTCCAGGTCCTGGGCTCGTTTTGATTCCCCACCTTTGGCTCTCCATCCACAATTCCTGGCTCTCCAGTGAGACATAAATTCTCTGAAGCCATTTTCTCCCCTTCCTGATATTTTACTTCTGTTTCTTTCTGATTTATCCCCACCAAACAAATTCAATACCCAGGATCCAGGATCCAGGCCAGAGAATCACATTCTGAAGCCATTTACTTCCCTTACTGATATTTTTATTTCTTGTATTATCCAAGATGGTTCAGAATACTGTCTCACTTCCTAATTTTTTTTCTTTTATTTATTTTGAGGTAATCTGATTAATAAAGTGTTTTTCCCTCTTTTTTTTAAATGGATAAGGGTCTTAAATGTTCTGTCTGGAATCACAACCAGGGTGAAGGAGAGGAGGAAAAGACATTTAATTGTATCTCACTGCCCAAATGTTCTGAAAAAAAGGAARATTAAACCCATAAACAAAGACATTTGTCCATAGAAAGTGCAAATATTGAAGGGAAATGAATGTAATGGTGTTAATAAAGGRACTGCTGCAATGTGTTGGCTGTTGTTTTGGGGAATTTTTTCCTCCCACAGGGTCTGTGGTGTTTTAGAAGTTGGGTGATGCCTCTTTTGAAGATTTGTGCAAGAGATTGGTCTGCATTTATGCTCGTGAATCCCTACACACAAAAACAAAGAAAACCAAAAAGTACTTCATTGCTTTGTCCCAAAACTTTTCATCCAGAATTAACCACAAAATCATGGGATATCACTGGGCTGACACAAAACCCCGCCACAAGAAACAATCTGTAGCATTTTTAAATGAAAAGGGAAATGAAACAGATCAAGGAAGCTTTTTAAACCCTTCATAATAAAACACTGTGCGTGTGTACACTAAAGTGCTCAAAATCTTTGAAGAATTGGTTAAAAGAGAGGTTAAAGATGCTGCTGGAGCAGCATGAAAGCCCAGATTTGAAGTGATTAAAGCTTCAAGACATAACTGGCTGTGTAGGGAYGGTTCAGGGAGGATGCAGGTTGCTGGGGCATCACTTGAACTCTGTAAATTGACCCTCAGAGAAGGGACAGGAGGTGACATTAGAGCAAACTCCCGTGGCTGKGCATCTGCAGACCTGGAGGCTCTTCCTGGCCGTTCACCCTCCTTGACAGAAAGAAATGGTCTCAGTTGTGAGTTGTCACTTCCCATTAAAGCAACTTCCTTCCACTCCTCCGAGCGCCAGAGAGGGGAACAACAACAACAGCAACAACAAATAAAAATCAGAGAATTGTCTGAACACCCCTCAGGATCATTGTAAGAACCTTTCACTAACCAGGGCCAGCTGGCTGCCAAATAAATCCTTCCCAAAGCYGTGTGGAGGAAGGAGCAGGGTCATTTGTCACAGCTCCTTCAAGAGCAGACTCCCTGTGTACCAGGCAGGAAGGTGCTCCATAAACGTGGTTTTGGATGCAGCCTCGGTGGATTTCCAGATCTTTTGCCGCCCAAACTCCTGGCAGTTTGACATCTGGATTAAATTCCTGCTGTGCCGTGTGGGGACAGCTGTGTCAGAGGAACGTGCTGGTGGCCGTGGAGAAAGGAAAAGGAAAAAAAAACCCTCTCACCCATGTGCGTGAGGCTGAAATAACCCACAGCCCCTCAGCTGAGGTTGGCCTCATCCATATTCAGAGAGCACAGGAAGGGATGCTCCTGCTGTGCTGGAATTTGAGCATTTCAGAGTGTTTCCAAAATGTTATTGTGGCTGGGCCTTATCAGAGAGTCAATGAAAAGCTTCTCCAAATTTGATTTCAGACTGTGCACTCAGACCCAGACGTAGCCAGGCTGCATTTTGAATGCATTTCTGTCACTTAGGTGGTTTTAATTTGTTTTTTTTTTGTTTTTTTTTTTTTATTGATTTGTTGTTTGTTTGGTTTGTTTGTTTTATTTTGTTTTTGTTGGGGTTTTGTTTGTTTGAGTTTTTTGTTTGTTTGTTTTTGTGGCTTGTTTTGGTTCCCTTTTTCTCCTCCCAGTTCTGCACCTTCTGCCCCAAAATGGAGAGAGAACTCAATCATGGAATCACAGAATGGTTTGGGTTGGAAGAGACCTTCAAGATCATCCAGTTCCAACCCCTGGAACTGGRCAGGGACAGGGACACCTTCCCCTGGACCAGGTTGCTCCAAGCCCCATCCAACCTGGCCTTGGACACTTCCAGGGATGGCACAACCACAATTTCTCAGTCTGCAGTGTCTAAGACAGSGTGATCCCTCCCAACCCAAACCATTCCAGCTTTCTGACTCACTGGCAAATRAATTCTGAACCTATCTGGGGGATCTTCTTTGTCTAGAAATGCCTCAAAATCACAGGTAAACCTCTCCCATTCTCAGCCCCTGTTGGTTTTTTTCTCTCTCTTTTTTCATTTTTACCTGGATTTTCCAGTCCCTGGAACACAGAGCAGGTTGYCCCTGGACCTCAGCCATGGATTTCTGCCTAGACCACAGCCTCAGCAGCACCTTAATGAAATTCCAACATTCAATGACAACCATTAGGCCTGGGCACAAGGAGCAGGCTGCAAATAAAAGCAAGGTTTTATTGTGCAGAGTGAGTTATTCAATTAATATTTAAAAAACACCTCAAGATTCCATCAATTAACGGAACGAGGATGTACAAATTACCTATAATTATTATTGCCTCCATAATCAGGGAACAGATTTTTCCCTCTCTTTCCGAGACATTTGGGTAAGGAGCTAATGAGGGGATTCCACTTCAGGTGTGCTGAGCTTCAGCACTTAATTTTGCCGGGTGAGTGATAAACGGCTCTGAATTATTCCTCACTCTCTTGGCCATAAACCTTTTAACAGCTTCAATTTTTTACAAACCATAGACCCTGCATTACAGCCACCACTCCACTCAGCTCAGCTCCTTGTGCTGCTTAATATCCTATAAAACGGCCCTCCTAAAGAACATTTCCATGGTAACAGTCCATTAAAAATGAATTTTATAGCTTATGTTTTCTATAAATGGACAGCTCATTTAATGGCCTTTTACTATTGCACTTTGCCAGAGCGGCTTCAAATTTAGCTGTATTTAATTATTTTATCATTTGAAACAGCACCTTTTTTTATTATTATTTTATTTTATTGCCATTGCAAAATTTCAGCCGGGTTCAATGGGCTCTGGGGTATTTTGGAGCACAAAGGAGGTGAAAATTAAGAATTGCATCCCACACACAARCTACAATAAAGCAAGGTCTCTCCACTGATTTAAGTGTTTCAGGGTGTCCAGGTTTTGTGAAATTTATTCCAAAATCAGTTTTCTTTTCACAAGAAAGTGCATAAATGTTCTGCTCAGTAGCACAAGAGGACAGATCAGCCTGCAGATACTTCTTTTGGTGTCAAGATGACTTCCCAAAGTTAAGTTTGGGATTGCCTTTATCTAATCTCTTGAAACCTCCCTAAAATAAAGAGGAGAAGTATTTGCAATGAAACCCAGAATCCGAAAGAAAAAATAATAAATTGTGTCAGCACTTTGCTGTTATCTGGACTCCTCAGGAACTGAATTAATTTGTGGTGGATTGTACAATTTATCAGTGCTCTCCCAAGGGAGCTCTTGGCCAGGGCTGTGGCTGTGGCTCAATTTCCAGACAGCTCAGCAGCCTAAGGAAGTTCCTACAGTGTCACAGGTTCTTATTCATCAACAAACATTAACATCATCATTCCTCAGCTGGCATTGTCATCTCCTTGAGAGAACTCGACCTGGCTTTTGCTGGGCTTTGTTCATCAAAATCTCCTGGAATCTGTTGCCTTTTTCCAGTAGAAGCCATTTTTTCCTGAGTTCAACCTGAAGATTTTGTGTTTGTGTTGAGAAGTCCACAATGTCCACATGGAAACCTTTGGTGTGGGCATTCATTTGGGGCCTCACACGTTTCYTTATGCCCAGTCCTGGTGGTGCCTTCCAAAAGAGCAAGATTGAGGATCTGGGGACCCCACGGAGACCATGGACATAACTCTGGCCCCATGAAATTTATCTCCGGAAGAATCATGGAGTCACAGAATGGTTGGGGTGTTGTTTTCAGTTTTTGCCTTCTGCCTCTGTGCAGAGGTTTTCTCATGTAGCTTTTTGATAACAAGTTTATTCTCGGAATGTTTGCATTCTTCTCCTCTGAGAGAGGAGATGATTGATAGTCATGTCCACCACACAGGTTGAGAGGTGGTGACCTCTCTAGCCAATCTGTAGACTTCTGTACAAATGTATAAAAGTAGAAATGTAAATAAAGTAGAAAGAGATTTACCCCTTCACTGCGATGCTTCTAATCTGCTCTCTCTCTGTCCCTAAAGTGGGACACACCCAGCCTTCGGCCGGCCTTGGCCGTC
>QVAJ01000116.1:653953-690415 GCA_003546035.1 Mixornis gularis | reverse complement strand
CTTCAACCTGGATGGTGGACATCACCATCAATCATTTCTTCTCTCACAGGAGAAGTATGTAAACATTCTAAGAATAGACATTATTTACATGAAAGCTGTGTGAGAAAGTTCTACAGAAAGACAAAAGACAGAAAACTCAGAGCAACAGGCTGGACCCTCATAGATTAATACATTTACACCTGGCTCATAACACTCTGCCCATGTTAAACTGCATCAAAGGGGCTGCCCAGGGAAGTGGTGGAATCACCATCTCTGGAAGAGTTTAAAAATGYGTAGATGTGGCACTTGGGGATGTGGTTTAGTGGTGGCCTTGGCAGTGCTGGGAGAACAGTTGGACTCAATGATCTCAGAGATCTTTTCAACCTTAATGGTTCTGGTTTAAGATTTTACCAGTAACTTTCTCCACATTTCTGAGCAGGCTGTGTTTAATCCCCACCACCAAGGGGCACGAGCATTTCTAAAACTGGAATGGAAAACTGGTCACAGGAAGGTCACTCAGCTTAAAAGTCTTCAAGCTGAGAAGTTTTAAAGCAGAGTGATCTCCAGAGAGAGTGGTGAAAAGAAAGTTCTCTGGGGTCAGATCCCGAGAAAAGCAAAAAACCATCCCAAAATCCTGCAGTCTCCTGGTTCATCAGCTCATTTGGGGTGAAAAGCTGCACCCCTCTGCATATACAAGATATAGTTTTATAATATAAAGTAGAAGCACTGGGGGCTTTCCTGAAAACTTGCAATTTTATAAACCTTTGTAACTCTGGCRTCCATTTCTGGACCTTTTATGTGTTTTACCTTTATCTCAGCTTGGATTTTAAACCCACAAGCGCTCCTTCCTGCTGTTAATGTGTTGTTAAAACCAAYGGAAGGAAAAAAAAATCTGGGCATGACTCAATCTGGGCCTGACTCAGAGCACCCAGGGACAAATGAGGTGCCCTGGAGACACCTCCTCTCCTCCAGGCACCAAATAAAAAAACCACATGACCCGGAGTAATCTCAGTTTAACCTCTGCCTCACATGCTCCTGGATGTCCAAACTGGGATTGGTGACAGGTTTTCCAGCAAATCACTCCATATTCTCACGGGTATTATGGAGTACTCCAATAAAGAAGGTGGTAATCCATAGGAAATAAGAATTTTCAGGGGTGTAATTTAAGAAAAATCTCTGGATGTAGCAGCAGTATTTTGTTCTGCCCATAAATTCCTATAACYTCTGTGTTCTGGAGGGGGTTTCAGAAAACACTTTTTTTTTTACAGTTTCCTTCACACTCAGGAAATCAGAGAAAGGAAAAGCCATGGAAATTACTCTGCTGGTGTCTCACAGTCCCTCCACCAAATATTAAATCCTTTTTCTTCTGTGTTCCTATAGAAATGGGGGTTTCTTGCCCATCACAGTCAACCACTGCATTTCCCATGTTGTGTTTCAGAGCAGACAAAAGAAAAGGGTCTCAAATTTAGGAATAAATGAATGGTTGGGGCAGCAGGAGGTTTGAGCAGTGGGTGGAAAATGAATCGTTATTAAAAGTTGTGTTCATCAACAGTGATCTGGAGTGGTTGGGAGACAACACTCCTGGCAGGAGTTTGGGTTGAATCTCAAACTTGTGATGGACTCTTTCATGATCAAAAGAGAAAAGAAAAATTTCTCTGAATTGTTTGGAAATAAAATCAAGAAATCAAGTATTTGACAGGTTTGTTCTGCATCTAGTTTTGGGCCATGACATCCATGGCAAACTTTCAAGGAAGGAAGGTGCCAGAACCATTTYCATCTGTCTACAGGACAAAATGTTGTGCTGCTCCAAATTATTTCAGTGTGGCGAAAAGAGGCCCCAGAACCAGATGAGATTCCAGTGGAATTATAGAATTGTGGAATGGTTTGGGTTGRAAGGGACCTTCAAAATCATCTCATTCCACCCCTGCCATGGACAAGGACACCTCCCACTATCCCAGGTTGCTCCAAGCCCCATCCARCCTGGCCTTGGACAYTTCCAGGACATCCACAATTTCTCTGGGCACCCTGTGCCAGGGCCTCACCACCCTCACAAGGAAGAATTTCATAGAATCCCGGAACCATTTTGGTTGGAAAAGACCTCCAGGATCATCAAGCCAAGGTGGCTGATCCTCACCTTGTCACCCAGCCCAGAGCCCTGAGTGCCACATCCAGACATTCCTTGGACACCTCCAGGGATGGGGACTCCAAACCTCCCTGGGCAGCCCCTTCCAATGCCTGACAACCCTTTCCAAGAAGAAATTCCCAGTGATATCCAACCTGAACCTCCCCTGGCACAGCTTGAGGCCATTTCYTCTTGTCCTGTCCCTTGTTCCCTGGGAGAAGAGCCTGACCCTTGCCTGGCTCCACCTCCTGTCAGGGAGTTTTGGAGAGCCAGAAGGTCCCCCCTGAGCCACCTTTTCCTTTTTCTCCCTTATCCTGGAACTGTCCCCAAGCCGACACAATTACTTGATTTTTTTTGCAAAACCTGGCCAAAGGCAGCTCATGGCTGAGGCAGAACCTCAGCCCCAAAATCTAGCACAGATTATCCACCACCCAGTGCCTCCTGCTCCCTTGATTCTGCCCTAAAAGTGGGAATATTCTTTTCCTTCTCACCCCACGAGAGGGATGATGGCATTAAAAGTGATGCTCTCCCATTTTGCTGCAGCCTCTTTGCATATTTCCTAGGAAAAAAATAAAAGCCCACAATTAAAAGATATTTAAAACRCTATTAAGAGCAACTTCCCAGCTTGCTGGGAGATAAAAAACAACCCTGGCTGTATTTTATGGCCTGTGAAGAAAGGAGCTCTGTCCAGTTGAGCTTTGCTCTACCAGCTCCAGCTTAGAATAAATCCCCACCTCGTGCCGTAGATAATTGTGGTTAATTACCCCCCCTTGACATGAGGTAGAGCAGTTGTTGCGATTTTATGAGCCACAGACTGGTAAAATAATGATTTTTCCACCAAGCCTTGGCTTTATATCTTAATTGGAGAGAAATGTTGTTCGTTGGGGAAGCGTGGTAGGATGGGGAGAAAATAATTTCCACAAAATCTTCCACAAAATCCTTTCACAAAGTGCCCAGAATGCAACAGGAAGAGCTGACRTCCTCTGCAAGTAACAAAAACTCAAAGAATAACGTATTGTACGTGGGGTTTGGGAAGTAAAAGTGCAYCTGGAGGTTCATTTCTCTGCCTCCAAGCATTTAAGTCTGGCCTGTGCTCACCATAAACTCCTTCTCTAAAACCGAACCTAAGGATTTRCTCAGTCCTCTCAGGTCCAAACCACTCTCTGGAGATGTTTAGCTCCTCATACCCTGCAGGAATAATCAAATCTGGTTTAAATGCCCTGGAGACTTGCAGGAATTTTAAATTGAGGTACAGATTCCTTTTCGTGTGATTGCTTTTCCACTTCTGCTGTTCTCCTGCTCTGCCCCATCCCAGTGCCTTGTCCAGCTCATTCTCACGAGTGGCACCACGTGGGCCTGGAGGGGGCCAGGATCCAGCACAAAAAGCTGCTGTTTCCTGTCATTTCTCCAGATGTTTCAGTCACTAACAGTTCCATCCATGAAGGTTTCTTTGGACAAGGTTGCCTCACAAATAGGGGAGTGGAGAAGGGTTCAATGCRATGGAAATAAAGGACAATGTTTTTTGATACAAGAAGTCCAAAGTGTGAGATGACATCTGGATTCAGGATGGATGAAGTGAGGATCAAAGATGTCAGGGTTGCACCCCAGGATAATCCATTCACCACTCAGCAGTGTGGAAACCCTTTTTTCTCTGTGAGTGGAAGGTCAGGGAATAGCAAGAGGGAAGATGAAGCACTGGGGACCCCTCATCATCCTCTCACCACCTCACACAGATATTCCAACCACGGCCCGTGATCCTTTCACCCTGCATCAGCCTCTACCACCTTTCCCAGTTCTCCCTCCTGAAGATTTTCCTCTTTTAAAAGCCTTGATTCCCATCATGCAAACAACAAGGGAGGGGACTTCCCATGCTTTTATCTCCTTTTCCCTGTTGTCAGAGTGTCTGGAAGYTGCATTTCTCCTCTCTCAGCTCTTCTGGAAGTTTCTGCTGCCTTGTCACAGCTTTCCCATTCACTGGCAGGTTTCCAAGCACAAATGAGGAGTGAGATCATCATTTTCTTGCCTTAGCTGAAGTGTAGACCATAAAGTCTTGGAAATWAAAGTTATAAGGAGGAGTTACCAGGATTCTTGCACAGCTCCAGGGATAAACCATTACCCTGCTGCCTTGCTCCCCTGTGCAGTGCAGCTCAGAGGCACCTTCAGTCATCTCCAACAGCCCTGATCTAAACCTTTTTAGTATTAAAGTTTATGCAAATAAATGGAYGTAAAGTGGAGAAGGAAATTCCAATTTTCTTCAGAAGGAGAAATCATTTTAGAGTGAAAAATAAAATTTTCCAGAGCTGCTGTCAGAAGGAAGAACTTCAGATCCTTCCCCAGGCTCCTCTTCCCTCAGTTTTGCAACCCAGGTTTTAGAAGCAGAGCCTGCACAAGACCCTCAGCCTCCCCCAGAACTCACAACCCCTCAAGAGACCACATAAATTCCTTGAATATTATGGACCAGAATCCCCACCTTCCACTTTCACTGCAGAAATGTCAATAAATTCAACCTCCCCAACACATTCAAAGCGCAGGACTTTTCTAAGCAGCGAAAAACTTGAATTTTTCCATTTATTACGTGGGAATTGTAGCTGGGCCTGAGTTCAGTCTCTGCCAAGAACTTCCTGTGGACAGGATTTCATTCAAAATTCCCCAAAAAGTAAATTCACACCAGGGCTGCCTATTGATGKTCAGGCATCTCCAAGGCTGGCATTTCCCTTTGGAATGTTTTGGGAACCCGATCATTACCTTAAGAAGGTTTTCCAGCCTTGAATAGGGAGCATTAATTCAGGTTTGCAATGAGAATGGGAAGGGTTTGTAAATGGCCTCATGCAAAGAGCAGCAGAAAGATTGAAATGACTTGGGCTGACTTTGATTCAAGCCCTGAATCACAGCAGCTAAAATTGGGGAAAATCAAATGTAGCTTTTGTTACTGGGCAGGGCACGGACAAGCTCCAAGGAATTCTGTTTCCAGAATTTAGTAGGTGTTCCCATGATTCTCCCATTAATGTTTAGATTTATTGCCAGACCTGCTGYAGATGCCTCTCCCTTAAGCTGAAGAATTGAAACCCAGGCTCAGGATTTTTCAAGAGGAATTCGTGGCACTGGAATTTGGGGAATCGGGTATTCTTGGTGTTGCTTTGGCCATGTTGTGCACACATCTTAATTCCATGGCACATTCAGGACTTTAAATGAGGGTTTCAGGCATGGCTGATATATTTTCAGAGAAAGCTGACAAAAAAAACTTTCTCCTGTGTTGTTGTAAAGTACATGGGGTTGTTCTAGTGCTCCATGGTACCAGAAAAGTATCAGAATTAGATTGTTATATTTTATTTAAAATATAGACAGAAAAAGYAAGACTGAAAAGAGTTGTTGATTGAAATTTTGGGGGGTTATAGTTGGATTTTGTTGTTGGTTTTTTTGGAGGTTAAAACAGATCTTGCAGAGGTGGAACTCATCTCTTTCTAAGTGAAGTATTTAGAAAATAAATCCCTGAGTGAATAATTTTAGTCATCAGAAGTATCACCACAGGTTCTTCTTCTTGAACTGAAAATGGATATAATGGGATCATCCTAAAAAGATAAATCAGGAGAAAATGAGAAATGGAGAATTTTCCTTTAATGGAAGCAACAGACCTGCAAAAAATACGATCCAGGTTGAAAAAGGCTTTTAAGATCATCGAGTCCAACCATCAAGCCAACACCATATCCTCAAGTGCCACATCCACACTYCTTTTAAATCCCTCCRGAGATGGTGATTCCACCTCTCCAGCTTTTTCCAATGCCTGACAACTCTTTCCACAAAGAAATCTTTTCCTAATATCCAYCAYAAACCAGCTYCMTCACAATCCATAACTCTTTTAYACCCTGAACTTGCCTTTCCTGAGCTTTCACCTTCACTTCACAGTTGAAGAAYGCTTTTGTGAGAGCAGGATGATTCATCCTGGAGGAAGGAATCAGTCTGGAAATACAAACACCAGAATGGAGTGGAAGCCTTGGAACCCTGGATGAACAGCACACGGAGAAAAGAGTCCAAAAAAAAAAAAAAATCAATAGGTTATTGAAATTGTAATTGGAGGAACTTATTTGTTTGTAATAGTAGGGGCATAAATCAAAAGGCCCGGGCTGAGAGATGGGGATCTGACAGGAGGGGAGGAGGAAAAATCAATTATTGGTGTGATTTGGGTCCTCAGTCACACATTGCTGAAATTCAGTGATAATCTTTCCCTCATAAATTAATGCTTTTATCACTCCTGGGGTGAACACTGACCTGGGAGGAGGAGGAGTCACAGGCAGGGATGAAGAGGGGATTTATAGACAAAACTGAGCAATAATGGTTGGGTTGGTACGACAAAAGGAGAAGCTGCCTCACTTAAAGGAATTATCCTTTATTATTACTTTTATTTTTAAATTTATTATTATGAAGTGAAGGTGAAAGATCAGGAAGGGAAGGTTCAGGGTGTAAAAGAGTTATGGGTTGTGAGGGAGCTGGTTTACGGTGGATATTAGGAAAAATATATTTGTGGAAAGGGTTGTCAGGCATTGGAACAGGCTGGACAGGTGAAGTCACCATCTCTGGAGGGATTTAAAATAAAATAAATACTTTATTATTACATAAAGGGACATTTACGGATTGCAATGATGATCCTTCTGGGTCCTTCCAGCTCARGATATTCCATGAGTCTCTATTCCATTATACTGGTTACTCCAACGTGTCTTTTATCCCGAGTCTTGCATTATTTTACGATTTTCTTAAATTTCTAGCCCCAGAATTTCAGATGAACATTTGTTAAACGACCATTGTGTGATTTCCTATYTTCGAAAACACAAAGCTGGATAAGAGATAAAAATCCCTCGAAGGCTCTTCAGTTGTTGTAGCTTTTATTTATTTGTTGGACACCGGGATTTTCCAGCTTGGCCCAGGATTTATCCTGTTTTTGGTTTGCATGACCTGTCTTACAACAGGTTATGTTTGGGCTTCCAGGATTTGGAGTTGATAAAATCAGGTTTACACTCCCTCAACATCCTCAGCAGGAAAGGAGAGGTGCTGAAACATAATAATTTAAAAAAAAAAAAAAAATCCATACAGAGAGATGCCGGATTTGTTATCCAGTGAGGAAAAAAGACTCACAGTAATTATGGGCAAACAAAATTCCCTTTGCTGGGTCCTAGTACGAAACCTAAATAAAGAGACAAAAAAAAAAAAAAATTAAAAACCAAAGGAATTGGAATTCTGGGCTGTAGTTCTCTTAGGGCATCCCACTTGTGCCAGGTCTTTTTCAGGAAAGGGCAAATTTCCAAGGGTGATGTTGTATTTTTACTGCATTTTGGGGAATTCTTTGTTCCAAAAATATTTCCTTGCCAATTCAAGGTATTTCCGTGACCTGGGCATCAACTCCCAGGACTGAGACAAGGCAGCAAATCTCAAGAGGAGAGGAATGAGTTAGTTAATGATGGTGCTGAGCCCTTGGGAATTCCTGACTGGACTGGAACAAGTGGCAAAAATCCCAACARGTTTAGCAAGGTCATAAATTCCAGCCTGGGTTTTAAGCATATTATGAGTGTGGGTTTGAATTTTAATTCATAAAATAGTGCACAGAAATGACAATAGCAAATATATATATATATATATAAGTATATATATACTTTATATATATATATAAAATATTTATACACAAATATATTGTTAGTGGATTATCCTCCAGTTGTAGGTCAATGCATATTAAATAAACACATAGTTATACCACTTGTAAAAATACATTTCTTTATTTTATTTTATTTTATTACTACTTTCATGGATTCCTTGAATATTYTCAGCTGGAAGGGACCCACAAGGGATCGAGTCCAACTCTTAAGTAAATGATCCATACAGAGATCAATCATAAAACCTATTTTAATTTATTTTAATTTATTTTACTACACAAAGAACCTCAGGAGCCATCCAGGACACCTTAATGCCAATATTCCTTAAAAAAAAAGTCACAAAGAATTGTGTGAGGGATCTCTCCACAATCCATAAGGATGCAATCAACTTAAAGCTTTATTTATATCCTGTAGAAAACAGGAACAAAACCCTCTTGATCTTAGAAGAGGGAATGATCCAGATTGTTTAATCAGAGATCTGATCTGGAGAGATCTGGCTCCTCTCCGAGGTGAGAAAAGCTTATTTTGGTGCAGAAATGAAAATCTCAYTCTGCTGTACAGGAAAAAATAGAGGCTAAAAGTGATCAAAGCCAGCAATCCTGAACAGCATTAATGAAACATCTGGAATATCCTCCCAACAAACCSAGGGATGAAAGGCTGCAGGAGCTGTTGTTATTTTTGTGTTGTGCTGAAAGAGGAGAAGCTTTCCCACATAATGGCTTTGCTCACTYGAGGCCCAATAATCCACTCAGAGGTGCAGAAAGCAGAATTTGGGATGCAAAGTATTTTCCTGGTATTCCTGTTGATGGTGTTTYCCATAAATTTCCATGAGGACACTCAGTTAATGGCAGTAACGACACTCATTGCAGGTGTTTCTACTTAATCACTCATTAACACTCATTKTGCTGTTTGCATTTAAACAATCTTTCCATCCTCTCTTCCTGGKAGAGCAGAAGTAATTCCAGAGGGCTCCTCTGTGATTTCCAATCTGACCAAGCAGAAACTGGATTTTTCTTTATAAGGAAACCATTGAGGTCTCCAAATCCTGAGTCTTTGTCCTGGGCTAAAAATGCTGCTCCAGAGCTGAGGGATCCTGGATGCCTTTAATTATTTTTCAGCCAGTGGTTCAGGGGAACAAAGTCCATGGGATGTCTGTCCATGGGATCCTGACTGAGGGGAGAGCTCACTCCCTACAGCTCCCGGAAAGGAGGTTGGATCCAGGTGGGAATCAGTTTCTTCTCCCGAGTAATGGGTGACAGGATGAGAGAAAAAGACCTCAAATTGTGTCAGGGGAGGTTTAGATTGAATATTAGGGAAAAATTTGTCATGGAAAGGGCTGTAAAGTGTTGGAACAGCTGCCCAGAGAAGTGGTGGAGTCACCATCCCTGGGAGTGTCCAAACATCCTGTGGATTTAAGGACACGGTTTAATTGTGAACATGGTGGTGGATAGCTGCACTTGAATTCCAAAAGTCTTTTCCAACCTTAAGGATTCAATGATTTTTCCCTCGGGTGAGGTGAGGAGCCAGTGTCAGAGCAGGGAGCAAATTCCAGAAGTTAAATGTTTCCTTTTCTCTTTGGAAAAGCCTGGGGAGGTGATTTGACCTTGAGGTTGACTCTTCACAGTATCAATATTCTCTTTCCTAACGTGGCATTTCCATGGCAACGGGCATGGAACGAGATGATCTTTAAGGTCCCTTCCCACCCAAACCATTCCATGATTTTGTGATTTTATATCCAGTCCAAAATGTTGCTACTTTTGCTGACTTGATGAGTTCTAAGTGTGCTGAAGAGTTGAATTTGAGAGTTTCGAAGGTTAAATTCCTCCACCCACCCCATAAAATACTAATATGGATTTTTCTGACAATTTCCTTAAAATTCTGCTTGTCCTACAGAAATAAAAAATTCAGGGCTTAAACTCAGCACAAGTTTAAACCAAAATAAATGAAGAGTAAAGTCAGTAGGTTTAATTTAACCTCCTTGGTTACCCTGTGCAGTTAAAAGGATGGAAAAGGACAGAAAAACGCTCCAAAATCTGCTCAGAACTGAGGTGAAAAGTTTTAATGGGGTTGGTGCAAGTGGATTTTGCTGCTGGACATGGAGCATCTGCTTGTTTCAATCCCTCAGGATTGTTCATGGGAGTAAATACATCCTCAGGATGCTAAAAATAATATTTCAGGATTTTTCCAGGCTGTTTGGACCCTTTTCTAGGGCTGCCCAGTCCCATAACAGCAGAGACAACAGGACAACCCTTTCTAATTTCCAGAATTTTCCCACTCTGAGCTGCCCCAGCTCCCTCATCCCTGTGGTAGAAGTTTCTCAGGCTCGGGCTCATTGAGATTCCCAGCCGCTCCTTTCCCTGCTCATTCCACATTCCTCCGGAGTTGCTTCTTTTCAAAACTCATTAGTGGCATTTATCCTCATTTAAATGAGGAGAAGCCGCACAGGTAAGATCTACAGATGGCTGATTGTCTGTGGAGAATCGTTAAAACTCGGAGAAGATTAAAAAAAAAGGGGGGGGGGGGGAAGAAGAAAAAGAAGAAGATGATGCTGAGAAGATAAAAACTCCCTCAGCAAATTATCTGTGGGAGAAAGGAAGACAAAGGTCTGCTGGGAGGCAGGGCTGGCTCTTGGGAAGGACTCAGGCAACCTCTGAAGGAGCAGAGGGAATGCGAGGAGAGAATTTCATCTCTCAAAGTGGCAAGAAAAGGGGRAAAAGCAGAACAAAGTGATTGAAGAGGTAGGAAAGAGTGACCTGATGAACTGGGGAGGAGAAGATCTGTGGGAGAAAAAAAAAAAAGTGGTGCTCGAGCAGCAAAATTATTTCTGGATGAGGGACATAAAAGGGTTCCCCAGAGCTCAGATCCTGCAGTTTTGGTCACATCCTGGCTCCGTGTCCAAGCAAGGCTGGGAGGTGCACAAAGCACATTTGGACTCTGGGCTGTTCTCCAAGGGATCATGGAGCCATGGAATGGTTTGGGATGGAGGGGACCTTCAGGATCACCCAGTTCCAACCCCTGCCACGGGCAGGGATGTTCCCACTAGACCAGGTTGCTCCAAGATCCAGCAATTTGACCTTGGACGCTCCCAAAAAGGGCTGTTTTAGATTAGATAAAAGGAGGAAAATCTTTACTATGAGAGAGGTGAGGCACTAGAAGAGAATTCCCAAAGAAGTTGTGGGTATCCTATCCCTGGAGTGTTTTGGCAGCCAGATAACCCAGAGACATCAAATCTTTCCCACCACTGGGTGCAGATATTTCCTTTGTTAAGCAGAGATTCTCAATTTGGCAGCAGAGCTGAGTCTCTGCTCACTGTTTTCTCTTTTCTCAAAGTCTTAAAAAATGCACAGAGGCATTAAGAGCATCCTGAAACAAAACACTAAAATCCTATTCAGTTTTATGGGGTCCCCCAGGCATGAAATATTAACAAAACCATCTTGCAGTTAAAAGGGTTCTGTACAAGGAGCTCTTGACCCCCAAACCACTGCTGGCATCAACCATAAATTAATATCTCCCTTCTTCCATCACCCCAGTCACTCTGAGGGGTTGGGGGCAAAGAGGTGTGTTGCTTTTTAACTCTTCTCTGACCCTACTTGTGTTTAAAACACATTTTTTTTCCTGCAGGTTTCTCGTTTGTGTTCCACAGTTTGTTCCCTGGGATTCAGGGGCTGACAGTATTCAGCTGATAAGTCCCTGTTTATCTCCTAAATTGTTTTCAAACCCACTTTTTAAATAATGTGCAGAATAAGCACAGGATCGACCTGAGCTCTAGTGGAACAATTTTAATTGGGGTCATTCCAAGGCCGGCTGGGACTCGGAGTGACCTGGGCTAGTGGAAGGTGTTTCTGTCCATAGATTGGAACCAGATGATCTTTAAGGTTCCTTCTATCCCAAGTCATTCCATAATTCCAGAATTCCAAGATTACAGTGGCCAGAGAGGTCACCAGCAGCTGCCTGAGGGAGTGAGGGAATGGGAGCTGCTTTCTTACCCTAATTAAAAAAAACCAAACAAACAAACAACTGGAATATTTATGTATTAATGGACATTTTTTTCATTGTTTTCCTTGTTTTCCTGATGGCAGATGAGCATTTTTAGGAACACTCAGCTGGACCAGCAGGAATTTCAGACTCAAGAACTGATTCTTCCTGGTTATTCACTGTCCAAGGAACATTGCTAGGCATTTCCCAAACTTCTGCCTGTATGAATTGCTGTTCATTCTCCCATTTTTATATAAATTTAAAGAAGAAAGCTGATGCAGAGGGAGATTTTAAAAAGCCTTCAAAAGGGATACATGGAAAAATAAGAGAAAAAAAATCTGTTTTTCTGACTCTTTCCTGCTATAGGATAAAGGACGTTTTTCTGTTTGGTTTGAGAGTTTACAGGCTCCTTATCTTTTTTGTTCTGACTCTTCCACCATGTTTTCCAGGTTTTCCAGCTCTGGAATCTTTGATTATAGCAGCTTCTGCCTCAGTCCTTTGAAACCCAGGGGATGCAACTGCTGCTGCTCAGACAAAAACACTTTAGCAGCCTCCTTACCTGATTCTGCTCACTTTGGCTCCACTTTTCCAGCTGTTTTCTCCAGACATGTGGATGAAAAACATCCTTTCAAAATCTCCAACCCGGATTTTTTTGGTAATTCTATGTCTCCAACAAATAGAGTTTAAAAATGATCTGTAGGAGTGCCCTGGGGCTGGAATAAACAAGTATTAACCCCAATCTATACCTGATCAAAAAGTCGTCAAAGCACATTTGGTAGCAGGGGAAGGATGTGTTCTATCCAGGAAAGTCTGATTTGCAGGGAAATTTTCAGGAAAACTGAATGCCATGAAGAAAGGCAAAACAGAAATAGAAAATATCACCATGATATGATTATGAGAAGAGATTATATATCATTTTCTGCAGCAGAATTCTGAGAATTCAAGAGATTTTCCCTCTTTTCTATCCAATGATCAACTAAGCAGCCTCTGTCATCCTCTGTCATTGCCTCTGCCCTCATCCAGCTCAATTAACTCCATTTTCCAGCTCCTTTAGAGGTACGGAAAGGTAAAAATCAGTCGTAAAGGATGGGGAAAAAAACTCTCCAAGAGATTTTATAGTTAGGGAGGAAAACTACTCAGCATTAAAAGCAGGATGCACCTTTCAAATATCTTTAGGTTAAAATATTATTGAAGTAGGAAATGTGTGTTCCCACATAGGAAAACTTTGCAAAACCAGGTCTTTGTAATTAGGGCAGCCACAAGCATTCAAATATCATGAGATGAGGTAAAAAATGACAGGAATTAAAAAAAACCCCAAAAAACAGAATATCAATTCTTTAAATAATGACTTTCTTGATTGTGGAACTTGCTGGTTTTGTGCCATTCTGTGCCTGCAGCACACCGAGGACAGACCAGTCAAAGAAATCCTTCCTTCAGCCCCAAAATATTTCTGTTTGGGGCAGTCATTGATGTGGTAGAAGGTCTGGCACCTCATATCCCACAGCAAAATCCAGCAGTCCTGTGACCCCAAAACCTGAAATTAGATCCCAAGCATGGAATGACCTCAAATATAAAATATCTCACAGGAGCCATTTTAATGGAAAGTCTGTGACCAGTTCAACTTTTCCAGAAAGTTCTTTGACCTTTTAGAGCACCCACCATAACCTAACAAGATATTCCAGTGGGGATTCAAACCATGAGGGAATATTTTCTCCCTAAGAGGTTCAGTACTTGTCTCAGGTCTCAGAATCTTTACCTAAGCAAGAATTGCATTTATTTTATGAAAGGCTAAAAATAGAATTATGGAATGGTTTAGGTTGGAAGGGACCTTAAGGATCATCTCATTCCAACCCTCTGCCATGGGCAGGGATAATTCCCATTATTCCAGGTTGTCACAGCCCCATCCAGCTCCAGCATGGAGCAACAATTGTGTTTCCTGCCTTGCCCTCTGCAGAAACAAAGCAAATTTAATCAAAGATTGTGGTCACTTTTATTGAAAATTGGTTTGGGCCGTTTCCACTCCATTCCATCTGTAATTAGTGAGATAAGGGAGATGGGATTTGGCAAGGAGACACAAAGTCTCAGTCCAATAACTCTGTCACTCCGGGTAAGGAGCTGCTGTCACCTCCTTGGCTAAGAACGGCATTTTTCATGAGCCATTTTTAGCATTAAGGATTCCTGAGCTGCTCCAAAGCACCACTGGGAGAGGCTGAAAGATAAAATGTTCATCCCACATCTCAAACCCTGCGCTGCTCTGAAAGATTTTCACAAAGTTTTGTTAAAAAAAAATAAAAATAAAAAAGTTCAGTTTTGCCTTTTCCCGTTTCCTGCATTCTGGTGATGCAACAAAATTTACAAACTGTGAGTAAGTGCTGCCAGAATTCCAACAAAACCTTTGCACTGCTGTGGACACTGGGATGGACAAGCCCTGCTTCCTCACTGATCAGTTTTCCACATATTTTTGGGGATACAAAATTAAACTGAGGCACCCACGAGTTKGGTCAGAGTAGTTTGAGTTGTTAAATGTGGTTGGTGACAACGTTGGCACCGGAAGCAAAAGGGGCTGATAAGCAGAGCTGTGTCCTGGGAATTGGGATTTATCCAAATCCATCCCACACGTGCTGAGAATCTGCCTGGTCCTGACACCCCAAAGGCAGCAAAAAAACAACAGTTTTATGCCACCAATGATTCCTTGTGAGATCCCACCTGGAGCACTGCACCCAACTCTAGGGTCCCCAAAATGAGGATGTGAAGCTGCTGGATGAGTCCAGAGGAGACCATGGAGATGCTCCAAGGGATGGAGCCCCTCTGCTCTGGAGCCAGGCTGGGAAAGCTGGGAAGGCTCCAGGGAAACCTCAGAGCCCCTTCCAGTGCCTAAAGGGGCTCCAGGAGAGCTGGAGAGGGACTTTGGGACAAGGGATGGAGGGACAGGACAAGAGGGAACGAATTTAAGTTGACAATAAGTAGGGCTAGACTGAATATTAGGAAGGAATTCTTGGCAGTGAGGGTGGTGAGGCCCTGGCACAGGTTTCCCAGAGAAGCTGTGGTTGCCCCATCCCTGGAAATGTCCAAGGCCAGGTTGGATGGGGCTTGGAGCAGCCTGGGATAGTGGAAGGTGTCCCTGCCCATGGCAGGTGGGGGAACAGGATGGTCATTAAGGTCCCTTCCAACCACAACCCTTCCACGATTCCATAACTCTTTGGTGGGACCCAAAGAGTTTTACTCCTCTACTCCACCTCAAACCCACAGCACCAGAAAACCTTGCGTGGATGGAGCTGGAAATAATCCCACCAGGCACAAGGGGTTAAAAGAGTCACCCAGGCCTGAAGAACATTTGGTGTTGGCTGAGATCTGCTGGGGCTGTCTGCAGGCAACAGCAGATCCAGAGATGGCCTAGGCCATGTCCACAACAAAATAATTTCCACGCTGGAAAAATAAAAGTGTGTAGAATTTTGTTGGGTTTTTTTTTTTTAGGCAGTCCTTGAGAAATTCCTGGCCCTGCTCAGCTCCTCTGCGTTTCCTTATCAGCCATGTCAGGGCATCACCCTTTGATGTTTATCCTGTGTTTGCACAAAATCTCAGCAGCACATGAGTCAGAGCATTAACAGAGAGGATTTCTTGAGCACACAATATTCCCCCCTGCTCTGCTCTCCCTGAGCCTTTTCTGAGCTGGAAACTTTGCAGTATCGCTGCTGGATTCTCTCATTTTAAGAATATTTGTAGAGGCACCTTCCATCTGAAAATCCTGGCAGAGTTCCTACACCCAGGTTTCCTTGGGAGCCATCAAATTATTGGCTAAGAATGGAAGTTGTTAAACATTTCAGACTCTGTTTGGTTGTTGATTTTATGTTCTCCCGCGATTCAGTTTTTATGGGCAAATGCACAGGCAGCACAAACTCCCTGTGATATTCCCAGGTGGAAAACCAGAAGCAACTGAGACCGTCTTGGAACACTTCATGAAGGGAGTGTGAGGCACTGGAACATCGTTTGCTGGCTGCATAAGTAATTAAGTACACAGAAAAGATCTGACACTTTCCAGCACTGATCGCAATTATGCATTATTCTTCTCGGGGTTTAATGAGTGTTTGTACTAAAAGCCTGTTTGGAGTTTTAAGTGGAGTGCTGTGACTGACATCCAGATAATGAAATGCAGGGATTTCATATCTTTGAAGTTCCCATTCCCACAGTGATCCCAAAGTGCTCTGTGATTTTTACAGCTCAGGGTAATGGAATCCAAGAAATTGGGTTACTTTTTATTCGTGTCCCTTTCACAGCCCTGCCATAGTGAGCTGTGGAGTCAGGATCAGGCTCGGACAGGAAGGCAAATATTCATTTTGGAATATCAAAACAAACTCTTTGTCTCTTGGAAGGATCTGCCTTATGAAACTTCGCCCTCTCAAATTAAGATCCTTAATTTCGTTTGTTTGTGAGGTCTTGGTGCTTGAAGGAGAGCTGGGAAAGCCTTCAAGGAGGATTCATCCCTGTTCCTTTTCTGCCAAGTTAATATGAGATAAATCACCAGGTGGAAAGTGTCTGTTTCTGCCTGCCAGCCCCAGAAGGAGCCTAAACACTTCTCTGGGATGAGTAATTTGATTGATAGTTTTTAATTTAACCAAGGTGGACTCAGCTCTCAGAGTTCATGACTGTGTGTTTAATGGGATAAGGGACTGTCACCTCATCCAACAGCATCAGTCCAGTTTGGGGAGTTTATCACAGAATCCCAGGGTGGTTTGGATCATGGAATTGAGGATCATGGAATTCCACACCCCTGCCATGGGCAGGGACACCTTCTGTTACCCCAGGTTACTCCAAGCCACATCCAACCTGGCCTTGGACCTTTCCAGGGCTGAGTTTGACTGAAAACATCTCCTTTGATTTAAAAGCATAAAAAGTTATCATTCTGATTCTTCTGAGAGTCATTTCTTTCTACCAACTCAGTCATCTCTCCCTGTATTTTAAATGTTCGATATTGGAATTTTTCCAACCTTGTTCCAACCCTCGGCTATTGTCACACGTCTCTGCTGGATTAAAGAGCTGTTAACAATTGTGGTGGGGATTTTTTTTTTCGCCTTCTGAAAGGCTTTATTCACCTAATCAAATCACTCTCCCTTATTTTGTTCAGATAAACAGATGGAACACGCTCCACATAAAATCAGAAACAAGCAGGAAAGGCAACCTTAAAACCAGGCAGATTTTTGCCAGCTTTGGGAGTTCAATTGTAGATAAAATGAACTGTTCTGTTTGTTTCCTGTGAACCCAGTGAATAAATACATGAGATTCTGGAATGACCTGAGCAATGGTGGAATGAATTTCTACCTGTTTGCCAGAGGGAAGGATTAGATGGGATTTGGGGAAGGAATTCTTGCCCGGAAGGGTGGTGAGACCCTGGCACAGGTTTCCCAGAGAAGCTGTGGCTGCCCCATCCCTGGAATTGTTCAAGCCCAGTTTGAACGGGGTTGAATTTCTCCTTGTTTGCTTAGACAAGGTTGCAATCCCTGAAAATTGATTGTAATGAGGAACAAGGAAAAATATCAGCAAAAATAAAATCCAGTGCACATTTTCACTGTTCCAGTCTTACAATTCCTATCATGGGCCTGGAAATAAACCAGCTGGAGAGGCTGGTCCATGTGGGAGGAGGACAATGGCTGGAGGTGAGTCCAGGAGTGCGATTTCCATGTCTGAAGGAATGCAGGGGGGAAGAGGAGAACAAACATCCTCCCTCTGATTTGTACAACTTCCCAAAGACATTTTAGGAGCTGCCTGATTTCCATGGTTTTTCTTTCCAAACTGAATCTTCACAGCTCAAATTCCAGCAGCTACAATAACTCTATATCTCTTGATATTCCTTAAAAGATTTGGTGGAGCTGTTTAAAGAGATAGAATGATTTTTTTGGTTGTTGTTTTCAGTTAAAATTTCAACATTGAAAATTTCCTAACCTTTCTCAGTCTTCAGAAGGAAACATTTCCTCTTCGAAAACACCATTAGAAAGAAACACATATTTATTTTATTGGAAAATATAGGCAGCTCCAAAATAAAACTGAAATTAGAGTTTTCTTTATCCTTAAGCATGATTTCTCTACCTTGGCCTTTGCCAAGGTAGGGGAGAAAGTGATCACGAGCTCCTGAGAAGGTTTAGAACACATATGAGGAGGTGAGGGGTTTTTTTCCCTGGAGGGGCTGGAACAACCAGAGAAATGGTGGAATTGATGCCTTGGGAAGGCTGACCTGGAACAGAGACTGGACAGGGCTAGAGAATAAAGTTGATATTTATAGAAAGGCCTTTAGGGTACACCTTGGGCAGGACAGGAGCCTGACCAGGGCTACACCCAAGGTGGACTAAAAAGGGTCACAGAATGGACGAGCAGCCATGTGGTCATACAATGTTATATGTTTTGGTCCATTTGCATATTGGGGTTTAATTGTCCAATTACAGCTTCAGGTTGTGAGGTCTCATCCTTCTTGTTTATCTCTTCAGTCCACTGTTGTTTGTGCTTTTGGGCCTGAAAGTTGTACTCGTTGTCCTTGTTTTCCAGCAGGAAAAGGATTTGTTTTGTGTCCCTGCTCTGTGAAGAGCTGACTGACACTGAATGTGAGGCTCAGAACTGCAGCCCTGGGCAGCACAGAATCTGAAAACATGAAAGCTAAAACCTAAGGCATCAGAAACACCATCACAAATGTGGATCTGGTTTTCGGGGACATGGTATAATGGTTACCGTGGTGGTGGCACTAAATTAACGGTTGGACTTGATTATCTCAAAGGTCTTTTCCAACCTTAATGATCCTATGATTAAAAGGATATTTTCCCAGTCTTTGAAATCCTCTTCACATCTGCAGCACCGCTAGTCAATCCTGATGTTCAGCAGCACCTCTGAAGCCAACTGGCTCATCCCCAACTTGTGGGCTTGTCCACATGGACTCTTCTCTCATCCTGCCTGCTGAATTCCCAGGTAGAAAGACCCAGAAAGGGTTTGGGACACTTCTGGCACTTGGGACACAGCCCTGTGCACCCACATTTGCTCTGCCCCATTCCTGGGAGTGCAGGTCCTTGAGAAAGGAGCCAGAGGGGCCAGGCTCAGTGGTTGAAGTCTGTCCTCAATTATCCAGGTATATTCCACGGATTATGGAGGTGTCAGTCACATATTCCGAAGTTTATTAAGGGAACTGACTGTATTAAGAGAGTCTAAATTTTTCAGCTACAATAACCTTCACCTTTCTCTCTCCCTGCAGTATCTCACTATTGCATTTCCAGTGTTCCTAAGGAGGCTTAGGCTGCTTGTTACAGCTGGATAATTCCTTTATCACTCCAAGGCTGTCTGCTAGATCTCCCTCTCTCTCTCAATCTCTCTCTCTCAATCWTCCCACTTAATTGTTCTCACAAAGTTTCTGGGGTTTATTGCTGGGTTTGAGCTGGAGGTTCACCCACCAGGCCCTGGAAATTCCCAGCAAAGTCCTTGCTCCCTGTCAGTCATTCTCCCTCAGAGAGCTGGGAGTGAGGATCAGAGAATCAGGGAATAGCTCAGGTTGGAAAAGCCCTCCAAGATCATGGGGTTCAACCATTCCTTCAGCACTGCCAAGGCCACCACTGACCCATGTCCCCAAGTGCCACATCCACACTGTCCTCTATATGGACAGCTTTTAAATTCCTCTGGGGATGGGGACTGCACCACTGCCCTGGGCCTGTTCCAGTGTCTGACCTCCCTTTTGGGGAAGAGATTGTTCCCAATATCCAATCTAAACTTCCAGTGGCTCAGCTTGAGGCTGTTTCCTCTTGTCTTGCTGCTTCTTACCTGGGAGAAGGGACAGATCCCCAGCTGGCTCCCCCCTCCTGTCAGGGAGTTGTAGAGAGTGATAAATTCTTCTCTGAGACTCCTTTTCTCCAGGCCAAGAATTCCCAGCTCTCTCAGCCACCCCTCATCGCATTTGTGCTCCAGATCTTTCATCATCCTTCTCTGGACACTGTTGCATCTCCACGTGGTTTTTATTGTCTTTAAATGATGTAGGATCACAGGATATCGTGAAGGATATTCTGTTGCAAGGGAGGGATCTGAAAGGATCATAAATCCAGCCCCTGGCCCTGCACAGGACACTCCAAGAATCCCACCATGTGCCCAAGTCCACTGTCAAAACTCTTCCTGATGTCTGGCAGGCCTGAATCTGGGGCCAATTCCATGAGAAGCCTGTTCCAGTGCTTGACCTCCAGAGTTAAAATCTTGTGGTTCCTGTATGGAAATGCAGGAGATTGATGAAATTCCTCAAGAAGTTGAGGGTGGCTGCATTAGCTGAGGACTCCAAGATGATCTTGGGCATCCCTGCAAGATTTCCCTGTTTTGAATGTCCTTTCCCCTTGGGCACCATTCCAGCTGTGACCTGGCCTGTCATGATGAAAGCTGAGCTCCTCCCTTCCTAGCCACAAATATTGTTGTGTTCCATTCACTTCATTCTCTATTTCTCTTTCTCTGATTCTTCCATCAATCACAGAAGCACAGGAATCTTTTGTTGGAAGGAACCCACAAGGATCACCAGGTGTGACTCATGGCTCTGCCCAGGAAAACCCCAAGAATTCAGACCCTGCCTTAGTTATTGCCTAATTCCTCCTACAATTTGACAGGCTCAAGAAAATGGGTTCACACTTTGAAAGCAGATTTGGGGGGTGGTTTCTGCTGGCGTGGCGGGCAGCTTGGAAGTGTGGAAACAGTGAGCTGATATTTGCCAGGAAATTTTCCCTCCTGGGATGACATCCAGGTGGGGCATCTACAGCTCTGTGATGCTGTCCAGCATTATAAAAACTGGAGTGAAACATTAAACTAACATATTCAGTGTCAAGAGTGTTCAGCTTCTGGTTTTGAATTTTGCCCTCTCATTGCATATCAAATTCCAACTGAAAAGAAATTACATATTTTCTTAAGCCATTCTACTTTCCTCTTCCTAAAAAGCAGCCTCTGTTCTCTCTGTTCTTCCCTATGAATTTTCCAGATTTGACAAACCTCCTGCCATGACACTTAAATAGTTCCTCTTCCTTCTGTCCCTCTGGACAATTGTGGTCTTGGTGGGTACAGCACAGACTTATTCCTCTTCTTCACCCCCTCATGATCTCAGGGTTTCGTTCATCACTTTGTGCCCATACACGTGCCAAAAAATCATGAAATGGCTGGGGTTGGAAAGGACATTGAAGGTCACCCAGTTCCAATCCCTGCCATGGGCAGAGACACCTCCCACTATCCCAGGTTGCTCCAAACCCCATCCAACCTGGCCTTGGACACTTCCAGGAACGGGGCAGCCAAAGCTTCTCTGAGAAACCTGTGCCAGGCTCTCCCCACCCTCACTGGGAAGAATTCTTTCCCATTATCCAACGTAAATCCATCCTCTTCCAGTTTAAAACCATCACACCTGGTCCTGCCACTCCAGACTCTTTTAAAATGTCTCTCTCCATCTTTTTTGTAGCTCCTTCAGGAACTGGAAGACCACAATTCAGTCACCTCAAAGCCTTCTCTTCTCCAAGCTGAAAAATCCCAATTTTCCCAGCCTTTCCTCACAGCAGAGCTGCTCCATCCCTCTGATCAACTTGGTGCCTCCTCTTGACTCTTTCCAACAGCTCCATGTCCTTCCTGTGCTGGGGACCCCGGAACCAAGTGTCATGGGACACCAGGAAATTAGGGAATTTCTACATTCCAGTGGCCCAGAAAGGGAGGGGTCGTGGAGAAAATCAGGACAAACATCTGCAGCTTCTTATCATTGTTCCACACGTGAAGGAGATCCTGTCACGGCTGCAAGTAGTATCAGGGAAAAAAAAAATTGACTGGAATCCTTCCACTGAAAATGTTGTGTTGACGGGATCGATGCAGAGCAGGAAAGCTTTAAAATAGTGATGCTGAAAGGCTGAAAACAAGCTCCAATTTTGTGGGACACAGAAGAGAGGAGTAATTTTCCTACCCGCTTACCTGTCAATCAGTGCAATCATCTGGAAGGCCTGTAAAATAACCAAAAATCCCTGTTCACAAAGAGAGAAGAATGCAAATGGTCATTAAGGCTCTGTGTAGGTGCTGGGAACCTCAAGAGGCAGAGGTTTAAAATGAAGTTCTGATGACGGTGAAGCATTTGAAGCGGAACATTTGTTTGTGTTTGTGTGCGCGCAAAAGGAACCCGTGTTTTTGCAAATTAGCATTTTCCAGTTAGCAACAGGAGGGGCTGGAATATTGTTTTGGTGCCAAGAACTCCAGGCTGGTGATTTTGAACAGCTCCATGCTCATTTGGCCAAATCCCTGGTGTTTAGCAGCCCAAACGTTGCTGTCCTGGGGGAGGAATCACCACCGTCATCCCAGCGTTTTCCCAAATCTGCTGTGCTCATTTATTCAGGATATCAATTTTCCTTCCGCCCTTTGCTCCAAGCCCTCCAGGAGGGTTGGGAAATCAGCACAGTCTGATGGAGCCCTGCTGCAACCACTCAATGCTGGTTCTGCCTGGTTCTGCCTGCCATGGCACAGCCTGGGGAGGCAGCTGTGCTTTTATGGAGTCATCCTCGTGTCTTGGGTTGCAATGCAAGATACAACCAAAAGTGTGTGTTCTATTTGCCATCTGTTGAAACTCACTGGGGAGGTGTTTTTCTTTATCTCTTCTAACTCTGGCAGGGAGGGTGTCTTCTGATAATGGGCCAGCTGTTAAAACCAGGTGGGGCAGTGTTCTTTGTCTCTTCCATGACCCATCCTCCCTCCGGGGATATCTGCTGCTAATGGGCCATCCAGGCTCACTGCATGACTGATAAAATTGCATCATCCCATTGGGAGATGCTCCACCCAGGGGGAGGAGCCAAGCATTCCTACCTGGATGAAACCTGAGATTCAGAACCCCAGGACAGCCTGTTTGCACTGGATTCCCAGAGGAAGACCAGACCCATCTCACCACCACTGGACCTTCAGCAGGAAACTACACCCTTCTACAGGATCATTGCTTCAACAGAACCACGTCTGTCACTGCAGGAGGACTTGATTGGACTGACACCAACACCCTGACCAACAGGGCATCAGGTTGCAGCTCTGACTTTGTCAGGGCTTTCAAAAATTGTTGTTTGTTTGTTTGCTGGTCTGGTGGGGTGGTTTTGGTTTTTTTTCTACCACATTTGTATTATTGATATTCCTAGTATAGAACTGTTATTCCTATTCCCATATCTTTTCCTGAAAGCTGCTTAATTTCAAAACTATAATAATTCAGAGGGAAGGGATTTGCATTCTCCATTCCAAGGGAAGCTCCAGCTTTTCCTGGCAGACACCTGTCTTCCTAAACCAAGACGCCTTGTTAGGAAAACGATCATCCCATCATGTCCTGCCAGGGAGACATGTGTTCTTGCCATCAATAGCACCAGGTTCCTCAGGCACCTTTTGTCAAGGACTGACAGGCAGCTCAAAACCAGCAGGAAATTACAGCCCTGTGCTCCAAAAGTTGTCAAAGGATTTGCCCCTTCATTGGAAAGTTTGAATTAACAGGTCTGGAAACAGGCAGGACACAAGATACTTCTCTGCTCCCCCCTGAAAGGATCTCCAATCTCCACAGCTCTGGATCTGTAAGAAGATGTCTTTTCTCTTTCCCACATCAAAACAGTATTTTAGAAGGTTTTTATAAAGACTGCAAGCCACCAAAATTCAAACCTTCAAATGACAAAGTGCTTTAAAACAGACGTATAAAAGAGAGTGTCTAAATAGAGACAATTTTTCATCACTCGTGCCCCAGTTGGGATATGGGATGTTTACACTCTGTGGACTCTGTTATCATATTAAGTCATATCAGGTTAGATTTTGGGAATAAATTCTTCCCTGGGGTGGTGGTGAAGCCCTGGAAAAAAGCTGTGGCTGCCTCACCTCTGGAAGCATCAAGGCCAGGCTGGATGAGGGTTGGAACATCCTGGGATAGCGGGAGGTGTCCCTGCCCATGGCAAGGGGTTGAAATGAGATGATCTTGAAGATCCCTTCCAACCCCAAACCATTCCAGGATTTAATTTCCTGGTAAACTCTTTGATCAGCTCCACCAGGCTGACTCAGAGCTGGTGACAGATCTCTTATTTTTCACCAGCTGCAGCTTTCAAAAGAGCCAACCCTCCACCACAGAGACTCATGGAACATATTCCAGAGGGTAAATAGGAACTTGCTTGTCACTACACTGTAATTTAAACACAGATATATTAATTTATAATGGCAATCTGGATTGTGATTCCTCAAACTAGATTTTTCCTGTCAAGTTTCTGCCGGTATCTCCCCATCCACCAAGCCTTAGGAAAAGACTTCACACAGAAGCTCAAATTCATTACCAGGCCTGCAGAGTTCACTTAACAAATGATCCCTCAATTTGGAAGTTATTGAGTTTGATGGAGAATCTCATGAGTAGCTTGGAGACAACAGGCAAGGGTTAATTGCTCTGTTTCCTCCAGGGTGATGATAAGAGGCCAATGGGAGGACTCAGAAGAAACAGAAGCAGGTGGTTCTTTATTCAAACTGTAGTTAAGCTGTCCCAGGATATGATGGATGCTAAAAGCTTAGTGGAGCTCATGGAATAAATGGATAGCTCCTGGAATATAAATCCATCAAAAGCTGCTGGGACACAGAGAGCATCTCTGGAAGTCTCGGGGATAAAAATGACTGAACAGTGCAGGGTTGGAGAGAAAAAAAGTCCTCCTGAGCTTTCTCTGTACTTAGGGGAATACTCTTCTCCTTCTTACAGTGGGATTTTGGGCACTCAGAGACAGGAGAGCAGCTGGATTGGCCTTTAGCTGACAAAGTGTACCTGGTTTTATGGGATTTTTGTGTGTGAGAGAGGTAAATGAGGCTACAGAGAAATTATGTGCCAGAAGATAGCCCAGGAGAAGGGAAGGAGATTGAAAAATGTGAGGAGGAAGTCATCAGTGCAAACACCATGATCCAGGACCCATCTGGGGTCAGAGAGCTCACACATTTTCCAGGATGGTCACTGTGGCCTTTTCATCCTCATCCTTCTGCATCCACGGTATTCTGACTGTTGAACTGGGTCCAGGTCACCAGCCCTGCTGGAGCAGGAGGTGCTCAGACCATGAACAACAGCCCATGGCTCCCTTTCCTCCCGATGCCTCCTGATGGACCTCTTCCTCTGKATCTGGGGAGGGGAAGGATCCAGTCCAACTCTCTGGCCAGTTCAGGGCTGACCACCCTCTTGGAAAAGAAATGCATCCTGATGTCCACTCTAAACCTCTGCACGAGCTCTGAACCATTCCCATTTATCCTGTCCCTGGATTAATCCCAAGGAGGAGAGCTCAGCGCTTCCTTTTACACTTCTCCTCAGGAGAGCTCAAACTCACCAGTCATTACTCACAGGACATGATTTCCAGCCCTTCCRGCAGCCTTGTTGTCCTGCTCTGGACACATTCAAGGACATTCACGTCCTTCATAAATTATGGGATCCAGAATTGCATTCAGTGTTCCAGGTGAGGCCTTTCCAACCATGGATACACTGGGATCATGCTCAGTTTTGACCAACTGGTTCCACAGAGTTTGGTTCATCCCCAGCTGGGGTTTGCCCTCTTGGCTGCCAGGACACAAAAGAACCGTGCTGGAAATTGTGAAGATGCTTTAGCTGTTTTTCACCCTGGAACTGAAGAGGGAAAGGGAAGGGAAGGGAAGGGAAGGGAAGGGAAGGGAAGGGAAGGGAAGGGAAGGGAAGGGAAGGGAAGGGAAGGGAAGGGAAGGGAAGGGAAGGGAAGGGAAGGGAAGGGAAGGGAAGGTGGAGAATAAAGAGGAAGAAAAATTAATTTAACTAGAGAATTAGGAAGTTATTTGGATATCACAGTAGGAGAGGTGAAAGGAAGAGTTAAAGAACAAAAGCTGAAATGGATCTTGACAAGATCTGCCCTGAACATCTGAAGGCAGGAAGCTGTAACCATTCCAGGGGTTTAAATAGCTACACATGGCAAGTGTCCCTCAGAAACTGCAGTAGGACATTCTCCCTTTAATATTGCTTTGCTTTCTTTCAGTGGTCTCCAGGTCATCCAGGAATTGTTTGATGCGGTGGATAAAATCCTCTATCTTCTTTTATTCTGGGCATCAGAAGAGAAAAATCTGAAAAACTGATGCCATGCATCCAGTCCTACACTTCCAGGACACAGAATAAGCTCTCCACAAGAGTAGTCAAGAGTTCAGTGTGTTTCAGCACATATTTTTTGCTGCCAGGTCCAATATCCAGAAGATTTATTGGAGTCAACACTTGGTTTGTATTATCACAGAGTTTTAAAAGAGACTTTCTGTCCTGATTTAGAAATTGGCAGTGATTAATTATACTCTAAAACCATTACAAAAGTCCTACCCTTTGATTATATTTAATATTTAAAAGGAACTTGACTCAGATTTCTTCTTTGAGTTTATCCAGCTTTTCTTTCCAAGGGATGCTGTTGGGTCTTTTTTTGGCGGAGCTAAACTGATGTAAATCTTTACAGACTGTGATCAAAGCATTTCTTGACCTTCCCTCTCCTAAGCAGGCTCTGTTCATTCCCTTTTAAGACAAATCCAGTGTTTTAATGACTCTGCTCTGAACCATCTCCAATTTATCCTGCCTACTGTAACACGGCCGTAATCTCGCCAGCGACAGAATTAACACAATCTTGGCCAAACGGAGGATCCGTGTTTATGCCTCAAGGAATCCCATCAGTCCTTCTTGGCTCCTGCATGGAAGTTGGAGCTCATATTCGCCTGATCATCTGCCATGAGCCTTTCCCAGAGTTACTGCTTTGTATAAGCCCTATGAAAAAAATATCAATCCACTCTATATGGTAATTTGTAGGATGGAGTCAACCCCTGATGGATGGCTGAGCTGCTTTATTTGCTCTGCAGAATTTTGGCCTCCTTGAAATACACACGATTTGTCTGAGCACTGTTTGCTAAATGATCCCCGTGTCACCACGCAGACAATTCCATCCTTCTTACTTAGCCCCCCCACGAGCTCAGTGACATGTACAAAATCTGATTGTTATATTTTATTCCCGGTGTCTGGGCAAGGAGGAAAACGCTTGATACTGAAGGGCCAAAATTGATCKTTTCAGAAGTCCATTATAAATAATTATTTAGGACTGGCCTGACAGGGTCTRTATTAACTTGGGGAACATCTGAGCAGGAGATTTGTTATTTCTTGGTCTACAGAGGAAGGAAGAAATTCTTCCTGATGTCCATCCTGAATCTCTCCTGGCACAGCTTCAGGCCWTTTCCTCTTGTYCTGTCCCTTGTTCCCTGGGAGCAGATCCTGATCTCCTCTGCCTCCACCCTCTGGTCAGGGAGTAGAGGAGACCCAGAAAGTCCCCCAGGCCTCCTTTTCTCCAGGGAATGATGATGCTTTGGGAAATGGGAATATCAAACAGGATCTCCCATTTTATGAACATTTAGATGAGACAAATCCCACCTCAGGTCCTCCCAAGCCAGCCTTCCTTTAAAAGCCAACTGAAGCCTACAGTGGGTGAGGAACACACTAAGGACAGGAARCAGCAGGAAATTGTCCCATTTCTCCCAGTTTTCCATTAACTGTGACATCTTCAGATGACCTGAGGCTACAACCCCAAAGTCTCTTGGTAGCTTTTATTTATTCCAGCAGAGCTGTATATAATACCCTTATTGTTCTGGGTGTATAATCAGGGTTTTTAAACGAGTTTATATGATCAGCCAAAAWAAAGATAGACCCTCTCTTGAAAAAAATTAACATCTGCTTTAATTAAAATATTATTAATACAGCTGGGCAATATTTAAGGCTCTGTGCATACTGCAGGAAAATATTCTTTAGTTTTTTAAACACTTGCTCTGATTTTCTCCCTGTTTTTCAGGCATTATCCATATGGATATAAGGAATTCTACAGAGGCAAATCCACATCCACAGGAAAAGGGCTGTTCCTTCATCCCAGTGTACCAACCAGAGCATTTTCAGTGGAGCAGACTTGAGGCAACCCCGTTGCTCTGGAGTTTTGTCAACCTGGTGGGAAATTCATCCTTTTATATTAGGAAACACAGCAAAGTGCATCCCGAGCATTCCGAGTGTGCACATCAAAGTTAATTTATGTAGAATTAGGATGTCAATTTAAAGCACGAAACACACTGTTAATTAACACTTTGTGGCTGCTGGTTTTCCATAAAAACAAGGTAAACAAGGCATGTGACAAAGGGGAAATCTGAAACGGATTTAAGCGTCCTTGAAACAACTTCTTCTGGAATGTGAATATTCAGAGGAGAAATAGATGGAGATAATCAACCTTGTGGTTTTCTAGGATGGAGCTGCTGCATCAGTGGATGAGGGAAGGGCTGCATGTGTCACTTAGGAGGGTTAAGTGACACACCTGAAGGACAAGGCCATCCAGAGGGACCAGGACAAGCTGGAAAAGTCACCCATGGGAACCTCGTAAGGTTTGAGAAGATCAAGAGCTGGTGCTGACCCTGGGCTGGGAAAACCCCAGGATCAATCCAGGCTGGGGATGGGCAGATGGAGCAGCCCTGGGGAGAAGGACTTGGGGGGTGGTGGATGAGAGGCTGGACATGACCCAGCCACGTGCACTTGGAGCCCAGAAATCCAAACATGTCCCGGGTTCATCCAGAGCAGGGTGGGCAGCAGCTGAGGGGGGACTCTGCCCCTCTGCCCCTCTCAGGTGAGACCCCCACCTGCAGAGCTGCCTTCAGCTCTGGATCCCAGCACAGGAAGGACCTGGAGCTGCTGGAGCAAGTCCAGAGGAGGCACCAAGATGATCAGAGGGATGGAGCAGCTCTGCCGTGAGGAAGGCTGAGAGAATTTGGATTGTTCAACGTGGAAAAGAAAAGTCTCCAGGGTGACCTAATTGTGGCCTTCCAGTACCTGAAGGGGCTGACAAGAAAGATGGAGAGAGATTATTTGGAATGGTTTCAAACTGAAAGAGTGTAGGTTTAGATTKGATATGAGGAAATTTTTTTTCCCTGTGAGGGTGGTGATGACCTGGCACAGGTTTTCCAGAGAAGCTGTGGCTGCCCCATCCCTGGGAATGTCCAGCACCAGGTTGGATGGGGCTTGGAGCACCTGGGATAGTGGAAGGTGTCCCTGCCCATGGCAGGAGTTGAAACAAAATTATGTTCAAGGCCTCTTCCAACCCAAAACATTCCATGATTAAAGACTTTTTGCTTTCCAGACAAAGAAGCAATTTTAAAGGAAGAAGTATTTAACTTTTCCAAACTGCCACTCTTGACAGACTCAAGGTTAAAGAACACGTCAGACTCATCAGGCTCAGTTAAAAGTCATCTCCAAWTTTTTTTTTTTTTTTGTGGGTCTTTCGGAGTATTTTTTTTCCACTCCAAACTGGAAATAATTGTCTGTGATATCCAAATTAGTCTGTGCAAATTTTATCAGGAACATTTGTAATTTAAATTGGATCTACAAAAGGAGGGGGATAAAAAAAATCTGTTCATTTCATGCTCATTATGTATCTCAGCGAGACTGATGACATTTTAATATTAACATTGTTATGGGTTCCATATAAAAAAATTAAGTCTACTTAATATTCCAGATTGTGCTGATTGGAACATAGTTATTCTTGACAATGGAAAATCAATTGCTATTCTAATTAAAAAGAATGGCAGAGAAATAAACAAAACAATAAAGGGATAAATATATTCCATGTATTAGCTAGGAGCCTGTGTTTTATCTTGGAAGTTCATCTCCTTTGGGAGTGTTTTTTTCCCCATTGCCTGGTTTGAACTTTGAGCTTGAGCTGGAAGAGCAAAGGTGTTTCAAAAAGTCAAGGAAGCACAAACAAAAACCAGCGCCTAAAGGAATAGTAAAAATTTCAAGGAGAGGGTGCAACTGGAAATGGGAGCTGATGTCCCCAGTGCAGACAGACACCTTGACTTTGTTAATCCCGCTGGTTCTCCTGAGAAAGTCCTAAAACAATTCTTGTTTGCATTGTCTCGTAAAGCAATTCCCTTCTCCCAACTCCAGGTAAAAATAGATTTTCAAGTTCATTTCTTTCTGCTTTCCCCCCCTTTATTTTCTTTTTCCTTTTAGCTGGGAATGAACAGAAGGGAAAACTGGGGAAAAAGACAAAGGAAGAGAAAAAATGATAAATACATTGTAAATACATAATCACAATATATAATGTACATTATTATATTTATTTATATCTTTATGTCTGGAAAACTTCCCATTGGAAAAAGGATGTGGAAGTGTCAATCAACAGCAGTGGAACACGAGACAGTGCTGGGTTAATGGTTKGACTCCATGATCCTAAAACTCTTTTGCAACCTAAATAAATGTGATGATTCCATGATTTTAGCTGCAGTGGAAACTGCYTGAATTCTCCAGTGTTTCTCCCCAAGCAATTTCAGGTGGTGTAAACAAGTATCCCTACCAAGAAAAGATCTTCTACTTGGCTCCTCTTTCCCAAGTTTTCCTAGGAGATCAAGACTATTCCAAGTAGTGGAAAAGGCATGGGGGGAAAGAAAGAATAAAATAAAAAAGGCTGGAAAAGGCATGGGGGGAAAGAAAGAACAAAATAAGAAAGGCTGGAAAAGGTTTATCAGCTAACTCGCCCAGAAATCATTCATGAGATTGGTTTTACCTAATTTTCTCAGGAATCATTATGTTGCAAAAAGCAGTGGAATTTTTTGGCACAAACAGAATTCTCTGTGGAATTTTCCCAAGGAAGAATCACCCAGTTCTCACAAATGGAGAAACAAATGACCTTGGAGATAAAAGCATTAAAAAAGAGCTCAAATTTAAGAAAGTGAGCTACAAGGAACAGCAGGAATAGCAAGAGATGGAGGGAGCAGGGTCAGGCAGCTGGAAATGACGGAGAAGAAAGTTCCAAGGATGTGAATGAAATTCCGAGGGGAGAGATCTGTCCCATTTAACATTCCCTGTCTGCAACACAAGTAATCACAGGTTAATCACCCCCAAATCACCGTGGAGTCAATAAAGATTGACTTCCTGCATCGACAGAGTCAATCCCAGGAAYTATCCCACAAAATTCTGGTGTCTTTGTCAGGTTGAGAAGAATAATTAACGCCTTAAACAACCCRGAATTATTGACTCACTTGAGTCAGGGGAGTCTGGTGGAACTCCTGCCAAGATGCCTCCACTCCACTTACTCACAATTTGCCACTCTCGTGTGAGCAATGCAGCCCTGCCAAGCGTTCATTGATATTTTTGGAAGGAAATAAAGAAGGAATTATATAATTCAAGTTACAAGTACAACTTCATGGGGAACACCAAATGCAGCTCCAATCGCAAAGAGCAAATCCCACCAGGAATTCATGCAACACACTGAGGATTTCTGGGGTGGGAGAACCTACAGAGGTGGCTGTGGGAGCTCAGTTCATGCAGTTGGACGAAGAAATTGCTGGTCTTGGAGTGGCTGCTGTCTGTAAATACACCCAGGAAGGAAATGCCAAGGAATGGGAAATTGTTTGGACTAAAGGACATCACCAGCAAAAGAAAAAAGAGATACAAACTAGTCCTGCATAAATGCAGGAGAGAAAACAGGAGGAGCTGATTGGAACAACCTCCCATTTGGAAAAAAACGAGGCAAAAACTTTCTGTCACACAGGACATTTGTGGGAAAAAAATGGGATTTAGAGCTGTGGTAGCCAATGCCAGCAGGGCACCAGCTGTAACGTGCCAGGTTTATTTCTGGGTTCTCATCTGCCTTCACGGGACATCTTTTGTGCCACAAAAAATGATCAGAGGGCTCCTTTTCCATGAGGACAGGCTGGGAGAGTTGGGTTTGTCCAATCTGGAGAAGAGAAAGCTCCAGGGACAACTTAGATCTCCTTTCAGTACCTAAAGGGTCTCCAAGAGAGCTGGAGAGGGACTTTGGAAAAGGGACAGTGTGACAGGACAAAGGGTGCTGGTTTTAAACTTAAAGGCCGTGGGTTTAGGTTGGATATTGGAGAGGAATTCTTCCCCATGAGAATGGGGAGGACCGGGCACAGGTTTCCCAGAGAAGTTTTGGCTGCCCCATCCCTGGAAGTGTCCAGCACCAGGTTGGATGGGGCTTGTAGTAACCTGGGATAGTGGAAGGTGTCCCTGCCCATGGCAGGGGTTTGGAACTGGGTCATCCTTAAATTCCCTTCCAAACCACACCATTCCATGATTCTGTGATCCTCAATGAGCCCCTTTTCCCTCTCACACTTCTCTTTATCAGTGATTTCCCAAGCTTTCCACAGCCCAGTCGAGTGAAGGAGAAAATTAACTCAACAAATATGGACAAATTTAACCACCTGACCCCATTTTTATGCTGAATTTTCTCTACATGCTTTACCCAGCCTTCAGTTTGGCTGCCACTCAACCAAGGGGCCAAAAGACTTGAAAACCATGAGTTAATGGAAGGTTAAATCCCCTCGGACACAATCAGTGTCTCTCGCTAATTGTTCCTGGCTCATCCTGACCAGCAATTAGTTCTAATATCCCAACTAATTTAGCTCTGATAATGTGATATCATCGTCAATCACTTTAATGACCCATCTGGCAATGTATTACCAAGACCAACTTCAGCCCATGTTGTGACTGTCACCACACAGTTATTTCTGAGTTCAAGAGCAGTTGATTCATGTCTGAATTTTATTTTTAACCAAGCAGAAATTTACAGGCATCCTGTCCAAATCCGGGCTTTTACCAGCAGCATTTAACCGTGCTGTGCTCAAATTAATAATGAGAAACCTCCAGATGGCAAATCAGGCCACTGAGGAGCTGTATTGCCCCTGGAAGGAACTCAACATTCATGGATGGAAATCCAATAGCCCCAAAATGTAGGTATTTTATTCRAGTGGGTTAAATCTGAGCCTCTGTRCACTGGGAGCATGAGAAGAGCTAAATTCAACACCACACTGTTCAAAAAGTCTGATTGCTTTAAATGTTTTTCTGGGCCTATCACTGGAAATACACCACAGTTTTTATTTATTAGGACATTAATTTAATTATTTATTGGAATATTTATCCTCACACCCCAAATTAGAGCCAAGTGAGTGTTATTAGACTGGTTTGAGGCATCAAAATTCTGTTTGGTGAGAAGTGTTAACCGTCAARTGTTTTAAAACAAATTTTGTAACAGTTAAAACAGAAATAGATATCAAAATATGGTTCTACAAAACGGGATTTCTGAGGAAGACTCGAAATTCTGTTTTTCATTATGAATTCTGCTTATTGCTGGTGCATAATGTGSATTTTATTTCATGGGAGCAAGAGAATCATGGAATTACAAGATGGAAGGGACATTCAAGACCATCCCATTCCAACCCCCTTCCAKGGGCAGGGCCACCTTCCTCTGGACCAGGTTGCTCAGAGTCCCATCCAGCCTGGTCTTCATGATTAATTAGCTTGCAGCCCAGACTTTTAATCAGATTATCCATGCCCATGTCTCAAAACTTATAAAAAGCTGGCCCAATTATCCTGTTTTGCAGGCAGGGRAAATGAGGCACAGACAAATGATTTGGTAATTCAGAACTTGGTGATAAATCCTGCGCAAATGCTTCCCCTGCTCTGAAGCATTTCAATCTCTTTTTTATTCTCCTTTTCCTCCTCAGCTCCCTTTTTCCACAGGTAATGGGATGATAGTYCCTCTCTCCATTGACAAATGTAACAAAACCCATCAAAATCATGAAAATTTAGGTTGGAAAAGACCTYTAAGACCATAAAGTCCAACCATTCCCCCCAGTTATCACATGCCATGTCTCCCTGGCTTTTAAATCCCTTCAGGAATGGTGACTCCACAACTTCCCTGGGAAGTTTATTTCAGTGATTTTTATCTGTGTCAGGTTGGATTTGCATCAAAAAAGTAAGAAAAGCAGGTCTGGAAATAAAAAAAAAAACAGGTCTAGGATGGAAAAGAAATACCACAGAAGAGCTTAAAAATTATCAAATCCCTGTGTAAACGGCTCCAGTTTTGTGTCGTGGCACAGATCARAAATGCAGCTGTGGAGAGGAAAGTTTATGCCAAGATATTTTATCCCCCAGCTGGGTTCTTTCCACTTTYCTCCAAATCACTGAGTTAGGCAGACTGGAGAGATTTTCTGCCAAAAAGAATTTCTGGTTAAAGGAATTGCYTGGAATGAAAAGGATCAAGGGATTAGAGGACCCCTCCCAACCAGCTGCCAATCAAAGATCCACGGAGCAAACAGGACACTGTTATTATGAGGAAAACTATCAGGAGGGGTGGAAGATTAGAGGGTTTTGAGGTGTTTCAGCAGTGTTTGGAGTTAATGAATTCCCTACAAAAACATGGAAAAGCCTCTCTGATCCCACATTATCAATTTCTTCCCATTAAACACRAGCAGGTCACGGCCCAGTCAGGACAAACTAAAATAGGATTGGAGTCAGAGTAGGAGTGTGGAATTCTTGCTGTTGAATTAAAACTGAGTCTTTGACACAGAGGCAGCAGCAAATGATTCAGTTTGGCTCAGCTTTTCACCAACAGCTTCATTCAGCCTCATTTCCCAGGTTTTTAAAGGGGAGGGGTTCTCATTTCCCACATGCTCACACGCTTTGGAGGTTCCTCTCCCAGAATGATGGGGTTAAAATAGARCAGGAGGAAGAGAGAAAAGAGAGACAACTCTTGCTCTTTCCTGAACATCTGCTGTGGGGTCAAATCCCATCATTAAAARGGGTTAAACACTGGCCACATGTTGTTATCAATAAATTAAACAGTCCTGTGAGGAGTTCCAGATGCTCATTTCAATGCCATTGTTCTGTTAGAAAAGCTCGTGCCAAAAAACTTATCCCTCTGTGCTCTTATCAATCATAGGCCAGGAGTGAGTACAGGTCAGAGATCATTCCCAGCCATCAGCATTTTCCTCATTTGGGAGAGCAGGAGAGKTAAATAATGGGAAATAATATCACTCTGTGCCAGCTGGTAGAGGCCCCAGGGAATGCTCCTTAAGCAATTTTAATTTTCTTACATGTTTTGGGTCCCTCATGCCAGTGCCCTCCTGGGTGTGGCTGGAAACTCTCAGATCCCTCTGCTTTCCCACTCTTGCTCCACAGTGCCTGTGCTCTCCTCATTCCATTGAGGAAAAAAAAACCTTTTACTGAGTTTTCTGAAAGAATTTTCCTGCCCTAAACTCCATTGGTGGAAAAGGGAGCAGGAACTCCATCTGGGTTGACTTGCTTGGGGACAGAAACCTGAATTTCAGACGGGGAGATTTATTAATCCRTAATCAATCCCTATCCTTGGATGGTGAGATGCATTTCTTCTCCCTGATTGAGATTATCACGGAATCAGGGAATGGTTTGGGTKGGAAGGGACCTTAAATAYCCTCGAGTTCCAACCCCCAATMACCAATGTGTGGCCACAGGACCAGGGCAGGGATTGTCCTTCTGTGCTGGGTGAGGTCACACCTCAGGTCTTGGTCCAGTTCTGGGCCCCCTATGACAAAAAAGACATTGAGGGGCTGGAGAGTGTCCAGGGAAGGAAACAGAGCTGGAGAAGGGTCTGGAGCTCCAGGAGAGGCTGAGGGAACTGTGAAGAGGGCTCTGCCTGGAGAAAAGGAGGCTCAGGAGAGGCTTCTGGCTCTCCACAACTCCCTGACAGGAGGGGACAGCCAGGTGGGGATCAGGCTTTGCTCCCAAGGAACAGGACGAGAGGAAACAGCCTCAAGTTGCAGCAGGGGAGGTTCAGGTTGGACATCAGGAGGAATTTCTTCATGAGAAGGGTGGTCAGGCATTGGAAGGGGCTGCCCAGGGAGGTTTGGGGTCCCCATCCCTTGGAGGTGTCCAAGGAACAGCTGGATGTGGCACTCAGTGCTCTGGGCTGTGTGACAAGGTGGGGATCGGTCACAGGTTGGACTCGACCTTGGAGGTCTTTTCAAACCTCAATCATTCCATGATATCCTGGGTGGCTCTGAAATAGCACCTGAAGGTTYCACAGGAGTTCAGTCTATTTACCAGGAAGAAAATCCACTCTCTCTTCTTGAGCCTTTTATAGCAAAGGTGACAAGRAGCCAAATTCCAGAGGCATCAGAACATTCTGCCCGCACAGCTCATCTCTTTCGAGGTATTTTAAATCCCATTTGTCATCCTGGTAGCTGAGCTGAGTATCTGGAGCTGACTGCAAAGCCCCAGCCAAGCATTAATTCCAAGTTTTGATTCATTTTCCAGGGAGCTGCAACATTAAARTGAGCTTGAAACATTTTTTTCTTAGCTGATGCAATTTTTGGGTGCTCTGATCAGAGAAGAATTTGATCTTTTTAGGGATGTYCTTACTGCTTTAAAGTGTATCTGCTTGGGCTGAAAGTCACTATGTCTGTGTCTTGTTTTGAACAGAATCATTAAAAGCCAGGAATTTTCGTACTGATCCAAAGAAATTTCCCATTCCAATGGGTTTGGTTCTTCATTTCCAGAGATTTCCTTATTGTTGGCCCATTTGACATCATAGAAATATGGAATGGCTTGGGTTGGGAAGATGGAGCCCAGGATGAGCTAGCCATGCCCCTGCAGCCCCTGGACGACCATGGGGGAAAAGAGATCCACCTGTAACCTGTGAGGATCCCACAGAGGAGCAGGTGGATGCACGAAGGAGGCTGTGATCCCATGGGAAGCCTGTGGGCCTGATATTTCTGRGTCTGAAAGATTTTTAGCCCGCTAGCAGCTGCTAACTTTTTCCCAAGGAAAAAATTTCTCATGGAAGCTTCTTCTCAAAACAATCTTGGCAAACAACTCTCCTTTCTCACAACAATCCTTCTCCAGGTGGTGTTTTGCTGTTTCTCTGGTTTAACCAGTGGGATCAGAGAGGTGTCGTTCCTATTCAC
>QVAJ01000116.1:624547-648344 GCA_003546035.1 Mixornis gularis | reverse complement strand
GATTAATGAGACCTCAGCAGTGATGCTTCTGGAGAAGATAAATGTCAGGTAAACAGGTAATCCAATAAACGTTAGAGGAAAAGGCTGTGGGGACTCAGAGGGATCCATCAGCACCTGCCAGCTCAGGAAAACAACTCTCCTCAACCAGAAAATGCTGAGAAAGCTGCTGGGGAAGCCAAGCCTCAGAAAGCACAAAATTTCTCCTGTTTCTACATCCCCAAATGAAGGAGATTGCAGAAAAAGCAGAATATGAGCAGTCGTTTCCTGTTCAAACAGGTGTTTTGCCYTAAACACCTCTGAGTTTTTCCTGGCTTCATGTCCTTGCCTTGCTCTGCYTGTTCATCACATCAACACTTTCCTTTGGGACAGTTTGAGGCACCTGAGGTGTTATCAGCATCAAAAATTCAGAAAATCACCTTTTTTCCTTCTCCTTCTTTCCTTGTGGACCCATTTGAGGATGTCTTGCTCWTCTAGGAGCAAGGAAATAATTATCAAAACCCTCTGAGCACTGATTTTTCCATATCTAAATACATAAGATTGGGGCTATGGAATTATTTGGGTTTAAAAGCCTCAATTTTAATGTTTTCCTTTTATTTTCTTTTTATTGTTTCTAAGAATTTAACATGGCTTTGATTTTCAAATCCCAATAACCACATTGGCCAGTAGTCAGGACTCTGATTGTTCATGAAATAATTTCTTATATCAGCTAAAGAAATCAGAGCCGAAGGTATTGGAGGATTTGAACTGACTTTGGAAGAGCATGWGCCTGAAATGTGGCAAAAGGCAGACCAAAAATCATCAACATTTTTACAATTTATTTGCATARAAAACATAATTTCAGTGCTTGAGGATATTTTCTGGCTTATTGATGTGCTAACAGAGGGAAGAAAATCTCTGGATAACTTTTCTCACATCCCTGGAGACGATTCCTCTTGGCATTTGGGGATTTTGGTGTTTCCTGGACTCTTTGACTTCATTCTGAAGTGGAATGAGCACAAGGCAAAGCCATGAAGTACATTCCATAATTCCTCCTGGCCAAGATAATTATTTTCTCTATGGTAACTTAGTCGGAAGGGGAAAAGTGGGAAAATACCCTTTCATTCCCTGTTACTGTCCYGGGAATCAGAGGAACAATGAACTCTTGGATTTGGAGTCAAAGAGACTTTGTTGGCAGGGGAGAAACTTCTGGCCACATTTCTGTGGGAATTCTGAAACTCATTTGTCAGTGGGAATCAGAGTTTTTGAGAATAAAAGCTGGATCAGCACCTCAAATAACTTCAGGAAAAGTGCCCACAGYCCTGACTCCTGTTTGGCTGCTGGCTCCTTCTTCATCAGGTCTTCCCAGCAGCCCTGTGTTGGTGAACAGACATTAATTCATCCTGATTTTCCAGGGAAAACAGAAATATCATTATGTGCCACCTGAAATCCAGACATTATTGGTGACAGGGTGAAGGGAATGGCTTCAAACTGAAAGGGAAMARGTTTGGATGGGATATTGGGAATAAATTATTTATCCTGAGGGTGGCGAAGGCCTGGCACAAGTTTCCCAGGAAAGTTGTGGATGTCCCATTTTCCAGGGGGTTGTCGAGCTGTTGGATCTGGGTAATGCAAAAAGGTGGAAAGAGATTGGACCAATTAAAAAAAAATGTTTAGAGCCACAATAACCCAAGGAAATGTGCTTTGAGAAGCTTTCAGGACCTGTTTCTTCCAGCCACCGATTGTCCTTGTCTTAGAAAACTCTAATTCTTTATAAAATTCAGGAAATACAATAATGACGTATTAGCATCGTTGTTAATTAAATAGAACAATGCAGAAATCTCCTTAAGGGATTATCTGTGATAGAACCTTGGGCTTAGCTGGTTTTATGCTCAGAGGGTCTGMGAGAGACCACCAAAGTGAAGTGGTGGGCGTGCAGTCTTCAAAAGAAACGGCATTATTTAATCAAGAAGTTTTTAATTTTGCAGATTAAGGATGATCAGACATCAGTTTGTCCACCGATGGCTGGAATTTTGCTCCYGGGGAAAATAACAACAACAACAACAAAAAAAGAAAACAGGATTAGTCACTGATTAGAAAGAATAAAAAGCTAAAAATACCACATTGGTATTTTTCAGTCAACGTGACTCGAGTCCTGTCTTTATTGCAGCTTCCCATGTGGGTCCCTATTTCCCACTGGAAAGTGGGAATAATAACATGTCCCATATCATATCCCAGGAGGAGGCATTGTTCTAAGTGTTGTGTGAGTTTATCTGTGCAGATATAGATATTAAAACACATTAGGAGCCACTGTATTTGATGCTCCAAAATCCTCCTTTGCATTAAAAACACGGACAAAATCTCCTTTGGTCCTTTGCTTTCTTATCTTCTTCCCCAGGAAAAATCATCTTCCCCGAGGGGGAAAAAAAAAAATTWAAAAAAAAAAATAGAGTGGTGATTAGGTTGGATTTTTTATTTGATATATTTGTTCCCGAGAAAAGCACTCAAATGTAGACACTCTGTACTTGGAACTGAAAGTGTTGTTTAAAGTAATTATGGGGGGGGGGAAGGTAAAAAAACAAAATGTATACTGCACATTTAAGAAAAATAAGGAAAATGCAGCATTTTCAGGGAAGCTGAAAGCAAGGAACTGGATTGAATATCCCACCTGGAGCTCAGTTTTTAAATTCACGTTGCTGTCTGGGCGATTCTCCTCCGACCTCCTGCGTTCCAGGGGCCAGGGATGAAATGGGATGCCCAGAAAACTCCAAAAAAGCAATAAAGGAGCAGCCCCTGGGGGAGAGGGATGAGAAGAGATTCTGATAAAACCAGACGGGAAAACCGTCGTGGAATTAGCAAACAATGGCAATAACAGAAGGGACAGTCAATAAATCCAGCATTGATTTCCTGATGTTCTCTGGGTGTGGGAAATGCTCTGAACTCGGAGTTGTTTTAATCAGCTGAGCCAGTCAGATTGGGGAAGGATTTTCCTGCCTGAATAACCCTGGAGCTGGAATAGCTCAGCGTTCCAGCTTTGCATATTATTTGAGCTCCCACAAGGTTCAGCTGGAAAAGGAGACCTCAACCTTTACAACAGAAAAATCAGCTGGGCACAAAAAAAAAGAAAAAAAACAAAAAAAGAAAACAGAAAAAGAATGGCTGGAACAATATTCAGGGGAGGAATAATTTCCCTCGTGCCCCAAACTCATCAGTTCAGGTTCAGTTTATGAAATAACTCCTCTCCTGACTGACAAAAAGCTCTTGRGTCTTTCTCTGGCTCTCCTTTCCCAGCCAAAGGGGAGCTGAAGAGAACCAGGCTGGAAAAAAAAAAATGCATTTTCTGAGCCTAATAAAATCTTGCAGCAGGATTAACAATTAATTGAAAAAAAAAAAAGGGAAGCTCCAAACAGGGGCTTTTTTGGAAAAAGTTTCTGACATCCTGTAGGAAATATTGTGAATTTTTCAGCCAGCCACAGAAACTCAGGAACTACCACTGACCACCGAGCAAATTCCAAAGGTGTASCCTAAATCTTGTTGACTTATTTACAGCTCTCCATAAAAACAGAATGGGGTTTCACACTTTAACACACTGAAAATCCACTCTATAAAAACTGTGGCTTTTTATGGAAACACATGGATGARAGGGCCAGTAAAGTGGGATAAACTGGTGTACACTAATTATACWCCATGTGCTGGTGGAACAACACACTGGGATTATTTTTTTCCCTCCAAATCGTGTCTTTAAAGTGTGAGGGTCACAATTTTCGACTTTGCAAGCAATTAAAATAAAATATTTTGAGTGATCTGGTCCCATGGTCCCAACAGTCACTGGGAAAAAAAGAACATTTTTTTGAACATCAGTGGATTTCAGAGCTTGTGTTCATGTTTTCCATAAGGGAAGGCATTGATTCCATCTCCTTCCTGGGGACTAGTTTTGCACCAATCAGCCTTTTATATCTTTCCAACTGACCTTCCTCACCTATTGCCCATTTAAACCCTCCCACACCCTGCAGGACTGAGGGTTAACTGTTGGGTTTTATCGGTTTCCCAGCACCCCAACATCCCAAAAATCATTTATGGAGCTCAGCCTCGTGATACCCTTTAAAACTGGGATCCCTCACCATATACCATGGGAAGGAACTTCAGGAAAAGTAAAAATCAGGGTTGTTACATTGAATATAACTCAGGAATTCAGTGTCCTCAATGAACATTTGATTTTATCCTCTTGGGTTTACACCCAGTGTTATTCCCTTTGCTTTTCTTCAGGAGAAGAGGATTTCTTTGCACATATATGGACAATATATAAACATAAATTACCTCTACCTGTGCAGRCAGGGAGTTATGATGCTGCTGAGCTGCTGTTGAAGAAAAAGGAATATTGGAGAGAGATACAGAGTGGATTTAGATTGGATATTGGGAAGAAATTCTTCCCTGTGAGTGTGGGGAGGCTCTGGAATAGAAATCCCAGAGAAGCTGTGGCTTTCCTCCCTGGAGGCATTCGAGGCCAGGTTGGATGGGATTTGGAGCAACCTGGGATAGTGGAAGGTGTYCCTGCCCATGGAAAGGGTTGGAATGGGATGATCTTGGAGATCCCTTCCCATCCAGCCCAATCTCTATGATAAGGATCCATTAAAATTCTGCTTGTTCCTCTTTCTCACCCACTCTCAGCAGGGTGAGAATTACAAAAGTCAAGCAGCAAATTTCCCCTGCGTTAAAAAAAAAACAAACAAACCAGGCAGCAAGACGAGGCAGCCAGGCTGTGCCTCTTGTCAGGATTTAGGGGCTTCCTTGGCTTTAATCCCTTTGCTGATGGCAAATCCCTTTGCTGGTCTTCCTTCTCCCTCTTGCAGGAGTCACTTCTCAAGTGATCCATTTCTCTAGAAAGAACCTCTGGAAGTCATAGGGAAAAAGACGGAACACAGAGAGGATGAGGAAGGAATTAGTACCCGTGTATAAATTTATCCTCTCAGACCCTGAAAGGAGCCAGCACCTCTGACTGGAGAGTAAAACTTCCTGAAAAGTTATCCCTAAAATCCAGACACCAGCCTGAAGGGGAGAAGTTGCATCTTTATCCATTTCCCTTATCCAAACTCTGACAGTGCTGAGGGAGGATTACTCTGAGCCACTTCCAGGTCACAGATTCCAGAAGGATTCGGTCCCACTTGCAGGGACAGTGATGCACCAGAGCCTTGGAACCAGGAACATCTGTATTTTTTAAAGCTAAATATAATTTATTACTCATTGATGTGGGTTATGGTCTCAAGTAACCTCACAAAAGTCCTGCGTAGAGGGGAGAACAGGGAGAAAGGATTTCCAAAGAAATYTRAAAKAATTCCAAAGAAATYCCTGYCTCTGAGGGTGGTGAGGSCCTGGCACAGGTTTCCCAGAGAAGTTTTGGSTKCCCCATCCCTGGAAGTGTYCAAGGCCAGGTTGGAGCAACCTGGTCTAGTGGAAGGAATTATGATGATCTTGAAGGTCCCTTCCAAACCATTCCATGATTCCATGATCCTTGGGGTGTAAAGCTTGCACTCAAACCCCTTCTCTACCAAGAAATAAATTTTGGTTCATCACCAAAAAAGTTTGAAGAAACTTTTCCTGTCCTCTCTACCCAACAGGTCAAATAAACTCTAAGTTTTGAGGCTTGTGCAATTTGAAAACGCATGATTTTGTCTGATCCAAAGGAAAACCTTTTCCTGGAGGATGTTTGCTTGAAATAGGCAATAAAATAAGAGGGAAAAGAAACAATGAGAGTGATGACTGACTTTGTTGAATTCCCAGTCTTGGCTCAAAATTCCACCTYGGAATTGCAGCAGACGCTGGATTTTCTTTCAGGTCTTTGAACCGGTGGCAGAGTGYCCAGCCCAYGCTGSAGCTGAGCTCTTCCTGATCTTATCACTGAAGTCGTTCCCTTTTTTTCTGATCTATTTACAGCAAGTGGAGATGGAGACAGGACTTTGCAGGTGTGAGAACTACCCAGCACATTATGAAGGTGATTCATCCCCACTTTCACTCCAGTGAATATTCCCACATTTCCGTGCACAGCACAACAGCATCAACAGGCAGAAATCTCAGTGTGTCCTGCCTGGAACACTTTTCTTCTGGAGAGATCGATTTGCTTTATCCAGAGAAAGGAGTTGAATCTACCCCACGGTTCACTGAGTTTTTGGCCCCGAGGGAAATTGCAGASGTTTTTACTGTGGATTTTAAAAGGTGATTAAACATTACTGCATTAAAATATTCAGCTGACATCACTAGAGAAACAGGTAATGAATTTATTCCTGTGGCAAYCTGGGGAGATTCTGTACCATGGGCAGCTGGAAGGAGAAATTCAAGCAGCCTTTTTTTTTTTTTTCCTTCCTCAAATAGACGGGAAGGAAGTAAAAACCTTCACAGCATTAAAACGTGGCTTTTGCTCTTTGTTGGCCACGTCACTGCTGAGCTGAGCACTCTGTGCAAGGAGAATTTGCCAGAAACCCCAGGAATGGCACAGGAAATTTTTTATCTGTGCCTGGAAAGCAGCAGAATTCCTTTTYTGACTTGAATGGGCTTTGTAAAAATAATGAATGGACGTGTGGATAAAGAGAGCACGCGTGAGTGGATGTTTCCATCTGCAGATTAATTATCTCTGGGTGCAGCCCATCGTTATCTTGCAACACTTCGTTTTCAGTGCACCCTTGAGGCAAAAATATTTTTGTGGACCTAATGACTGCTTATTCCAGTAGGGAAAAGAGGAGAGCTGCTGTTCTCTCCACTCCCCTGGCACCTCCCCCTGGCTCTCCTGGGTTGTGCCTGTATTTGACCCGGAGCTCAAACAAAACCCTCAAATATCAACAGCTCTTGAGGGACAAAACAAAAAGACAAAACCATTTTAATAAATTTCAGTCTTTGGCTGCCAAAGTGTTGCAAAACCCAGGAGGAAAAAATCATTGCAGGTAAAGAAGCGAAAACCATCCAGTGTTGGGATTTTATACGTAGGAACACAGATTTTTCATTTCTAAAACAGAACTGGGGTACGTAAGGAGAAAATCAGCATCCAGAAAAAACTGCCTCTCAAAGAGACAATTTGTTGGTGATGGGAATGGTTTTACACTACAAGAAGGGGAGGTTTGGATGGGATGTTGGAAGAAATTCTTTACCTGGAAGGTAGCAAGGCACTGTGGCTGTCTCTGGATCCCTGGAAGTGTCCAAGGCCAGGCTGGATGGGGCTTGGAGCAATCTGGGATAGTGGAAGGTGTCCCTGGCCATGGCAGGGGGTGGAATGAGATGATCTTTTAGGTCTCCTCCTACCCAAACCATTCCATGATTCTATAATTCCATTATTTCATTATTCCATGATCTCAGAAACAGCAGCTTCGTTACCAGGACATTTCTCATCCTCAATAAATCTCTTCTTCCCACTTACATTTTATGAGATGTGGGCACGTTGCACCATCAGGCTGATTTGGGAGGTAAAAACCCAGGAATAGCCATGAGGAATGTTCAGGAATGTTCAGCTGCATGAGCCTCTGGATAGACTTACAAAAAACCAGATAATTTTCTACATTCAGTGAAACTTCAAATGCTAAATTAGGTGTAGTTTTTGAAGTTCCAACCTGTTTTTTCTTTCTTTAATCAAAATGAGACTAATCTAAAAGATGATTAATCAGTAATAACCTCAATTTTTAACAAAACTACTTTAGTGACAATCTTAAGAAAAAATTATAAAAGTTTTAGAATTTGCTCCAAAAAAACAGGCTGTGATCACAATCCTCCAGGAATGCCCAGTTTGCTGCTTCTTCTTCCACAGTTTCCAGGCTTTTGAATAACTCGCCCTGATAAAATAAAGGAATCTGCTGCCTCCAAGACTAAAATGGGAACCACAGAGAACACACCAAGGATGCAACTGCTGGAATTACCCCAGGCTGGCAAGAGGGAAAACTGACTTCATCCTTCACTTGTGCACATTCTCTGCCTACAAAAATAACTTCAGGCTAAGCAGGATGCCTCTTGTCATGGAACTGTGACTCAGCTCCCTGAACATCTTCTAAATCCACRGAAACATCTCTCTGGGGAGTGGAACTTTGGAGATTCTCAGACCAGAATCTTTTAGGAAAGATATTGAGGGAAAAGGAGCAGGGATGAATCCATGATGTGTGATGGACACGAGGAGTTGTGTTGAACCCTTTCCAGCTGAATCCCAGAGATGCTGCAAAGGGTTGCAAAAGGAGGTGGAGAATGGAAGGAGGTGCACAAGGGGGAAAAACTGATAAAGTCTGATGAGATTTAAATTAAAACAGTAAATACATTTTGGGCTCGCTGTGTGTCCTTCAGTTGCTGCTGCAGGGATGGTGCTGATTTCCTGCATATTTTGGAGGCTCCACAGAGACTTCTGAGACATCCAAAATATTGGAGAAAGAACCTCAGAAGKCCTAGAGGGATGAATATGTCCAAATTTCCATTAACCAGGAGGAAAATTGAAAATTAAAACCTCAGCGGTGGCTTTTTAAACTYCAAAAGTGAAAATTTTGGGCTTGTAATCAAGGACATTAATGAAGGAATTTCATCTTCCTGAAATATCCCTCAGAATGGGAARATTTCTGCGTGGGACAAAAGGAAATTCAGAAGGATAAGGGAGGAAAGAACATCTGATAGAGCTGGGAGGGTGGTGAGGCCATGGAATCCAGAGGAGCTGYRGCTGCCCCTGGATCCCTGGAAGTGTCCAAGGCAAGGTTGGATGGGGCTTGGAGCARCCTGGGATAGTGGGAGSTGTCCCTGCCCATGGCAGGGAGTGGAATGAGATGATCTTGAAGAATCTCTTCCAACCTAAACCATTCTATAACACCATGCTAGAAATCCCATGTGATTAAAAAAAAAAAATTAAAAAATCAATTTACAGCAACTAACGACGTTCCCTGACATTTTTTAATTTACTGTTGCCAACAAAGCCAGTGTGGAACAGGTCATGGATTAACAGCAGCTCTGTTCATGAAGGACGGGGGATATCACTGGCATGAAACGTGTGGCAGATATTAAAGTGYTCATCCTGCCTCACAAACACCTCAAAATGAGGTTTCTCAGCTCACTTAGAAGACCTGCTGATTTGCATATTCATCACCAATTTATTCACCCGCCAGCAGCRAGACATGAACTATTTAAAAGCATTAAAGGAGACGGTGCAATTCCTTCTTTGCTTTGCTAAACAGCCTGCAAAGGCTCCAATATAGGATCTCCTGTGGCTGGAACACCTTCATTAGAGTGGATTTGCACAAATCATCCTTGGGAAGGTCGAGAGCCCATCCCAGTTCAGACCAGTTCTGAGCATCCTAGAAAACTTCCAGAGGTTTGTCTAACACACAAGGAGAAACTGGGATCGTCAGAGGGAAGTTGTTTGGATGTTTTTCACGGAGGCACTGCTGCTGTTCCCTCAGTGAAGGTGCAGGGAGGCAGATTTTGGAGAGACAAAAGGGAGGAGATTGTGCAAGGCCTTGGRTTCAGGGAGGACAGATCAAGAATCCGGGCTGGAATTTGAATGGAGCACAAGAATATTAATGAGACACCAAAATATGATGCAGCAAGATGGGGACAGTGCAGGAGACCTTCACTCCAGAGGTCTCCATCCTTTTCATGGTCCAGAAAGGGAGGAACAGAGTGAAAATAGGGATGGGACATGAGAGTTCCAGGCTGTATCTGCAACCAGGCTGGCCCTGTGTCCAGCTGGACAATCCCCAGGTTGCCCACCCAAATTTTCCTTGGTGTTTTTTAGCTTGTCCATTGTGGCAAAGAAACCTCGTGCCCCTCCATGCAACCAACAGACATTAAAATGCTACAAAGTCTTCCAGGGCCCAATAAATGCTTGGAAAACCAGTTCAGGCACATGGTGGGATCCTCTGGGTTGTCCTGTGCAGGCCCAGGAGTTGGACTCAAGGATCCTTGTGGATATTCTGTGATTATGTGAACCCATCAACAAACCCAGGGTAGGGATGTCATGTTTTGGATGTGAACCTGTGTGTCCTTGCCGTAGGAAAGCAGGGATAAAATTAGAAATGGCTTTTTTTTGGTTCATTGGCTCTGCCTGGGGATCTCTGTGGTGGGGAACAGCCTTCACTAAAGAGTGAGGGGAGGGGCAGAGACACGAGCAGGGCATTTTTTTCCCCATATTCTGCCTGCAGCACATTCACCAAAGTGGCACCTGAGTGCCTTGCAAGTATTCATGAGTCTCCTCACGTCTCCTGGCTGTGTTTACTGTGCATGACTTATTGAGCACAATCCAGGCCACGGGAATGTAAGAGGAATTCAAAGACCCATTTGTACTGTGGCACAGTCACTTCTGCTCCACTCAGTCCTCCTGGGCACAGTTGGGGACAGGAGAATTACCCAGTTAAGTGCAATAAAATCAAAGCCATGTCAGCTATTACTCGCTATTAAAGCTTTATGCAACATGAAGGAAGAGAGCAAGGGAGGCTCCTGTTCTTCCCTTTTCCACTTGTACAAAAAATCCTTTGACTAGTTCTAGTGAAAATCAAAAGGAAATTAGGTCACGAGGAGGCAAAAGGCCTCTTATGCAAGGTGGAATTTCCCACTTGCTCCTCACTAATCAGGGAGTTATTTTCCATCTGGTTGGCACTCGGTGTGGGATGGTTTCAGCTGCATCCCCAACCACATCTCAAGCTGTCTGAGCTGGGAACAGCAGAACAGGGGGATTTTCAGAAGCTGAAGGAATCCCATTCTCAGGGAATTCAGGATCTCATCAGGGGACAAGTGGCAGCACATGGTCTCCACAACTTCCTGAAAGAAGGTTGGAGCCAGGTGGGGGTTTGGTCTCTTCTTCCAGGTAACAAGTTATAGAACAAGAGGAAATGGCCTCAGGTTGTGCCAGGGAAGGCTTAGATTGCATATTAGGAAAAAAATTAATCACTGAAAGGATTAGTCAGCATTGGAGCAGGCTGCCCAGGGAGGAGGAGGAGTCACCATCCATGGAACTGTTCAAAAAACCCATGAATGTGGTGCTTGAAGACAGGGTTTAGTGGTGAACTTTGAAGGGCTGAGTTATGGATTTAATGATCTTGAAGGTCTTTTACAACCACAACAGTTCTGTGATCCTGGGATAAGGTTATGTGAACCTTTGCAACCTTCTCCCATGCACGGATGGGATCTTCCAGATCATCTCATTCTACTCCCCTGCCACTGACAGGGACTCCTTCCACTATCCCAGGTTGCTCCAAGCACCATCCAACTTGGCCTTGGACTTTTCCAGGGATGGGGCATCCACACCTTCTCTGGGAAACCTGTGCCAGGGCCTCATCACCCTCCCAGGGAAGAATTCCATCCTAATATCCAAACTAAACCTACTCTCTACTAATTTGAAGCCATTCTCCCTTGTCCTGTCACTCCAGGCTCTTGTTAATGGTCTGTCTTCTTTGCCATCCCCTTTAGCTACTGGAAGGCCACAATTAGGTCACCCCAAAGCTTCTCTTCTCCAGCTTGAGCAATCCCTGCTTGTGGGCCTGATATTTCTGGGTCTGAGAGGTTTTAGCCTGCCAGCAGCTGCTAACTTTTTCCCAAGGAGAAATTTCTCAAGAAAGCTTCTCCTCAAAACAATCCTGGCAAACAGCTCTCCTTTCTCAAAACAATCCTTCTCCAGGTGGTGTTTTGCTGTTTATCTGGTTTAATCAATGGGATCAGAGAGGTGTTGTTCCTATTCACCAATCATGTTAAGTCTGTATGGGAACACCTTATAGAAGGTAGTAAGAATTAGACAATAAAAGCATTTTTTCTATGCTCTTTGCCTTCTGAAATATTTGAAGTCTCTCATCTTTCTTTCATGTCCTACAACGACACCTACTCTCCCAGCATTTCCTCACGGCAGAGCTGCTCCATCCCTCTGGTCACCTTGGTGCCACTTCTGGACTCACTCCAGCAGCTCCAGGTCCTTCCTCTGCTGGGATCCAGAGCTGGAGGCAGCTCTACAGGTGGGGTCTCACCTGAGAGGGGCAGAATCTCCCCCTCAGCTGCTGCCCACCCTGCTCTGGATGAACCCGGGACACATTTGGATTTCTGGGCTCCAAGTGCATGTGGCTGGGTCATGTCCAGCCTCTCATCCATCACCCCCGAGCCCTTCTCCCACTCCTCCAGCAGGTGATTCCAAACAGGGAAAGAGTTTCAGTTTACCTTTAGGCATTTTAGGAAGTTTAGCTGGAAAGTTCTGTGGGTTTCTCATTGTAATTGGCTCGGAGCCAGCACAGAATTGTGGATTGGACTCTGGGAATGTAACTCAAAGTCTGTTGTTCATCTCCTTGGGCCAAGGCCCAAAAAGCCCACCTAGGCTGTTAAGTACTAAAGAGAGAGAACAGAGAAACTCCACACTTCGAGGTGTTGTAGCAAGTAGGAGAGTTGTCTCTACACTGTGCTCAGCTTTCCCTTTGTTTTTGTATTATTTTCCTTCATTGTTAAAACCTTTTTGGTTTTTCAAGACACACTCAATCATGACATCTCACTAATTAATATTAGCCACGTCTCTGCCAGGCTGGACCTCAGAGGTGTGGGTTTAACCCATCCTGCTCCATTTGCTCATCCCCAGCTGGATTGATCCTGGGATTGACCCCACTAAGGTTCAGCACCAACACTTGCTCCTGTTAAACCACACAACATTCCCACTTCTCCAGCTTGTCCTGGTCCCTCTGGATGGCCCCATCCTTCAAGTGTGTCACTGCATCCTCAGCTTGGTGTCATCTACAAATTTCCTGAGAAATCCCTTGATCCCTCTCTTGTCCTGTGTGTCTCAACATTTATATAAAACCCTACAACTTCTTCCCAAGTACACTTTAAAAATGAAATTAAAATTAACTTTCAACTGGAACGAATCGTTATAAACAAAACATTTCCACTTTCAGCCGGTTTTTTAAAGAATGCAGCTTTCCCTGAGCAGTTCAGGAAACTTTTCTTTGGGGAGGGAAGAGTTTTCAAGGCCCTTTTATATAACTGAGGAGTCCATTGTTGTCCTACCTCGTGCTGAACCTTCCTCACAATGAAGTTAATTATAAATATATGAACGGTTATAAATAAATCTACAAGGCTCTGTATTTTACTAAATCCATGTATATGTTCCTTACATTATATCCTGGATAAAGCCGGAGTGGTGGCGTAATACATATAATGGGATGAGTTAAATGTCAGCACAGAGTGGGCGGATCTGGTGTTATTCCAAACATTTTCGCAGGGGAGAACATTTCAAGAATTCACTGAGGAATAAAGGCAAAGAGTTTCAAACCATTGTTTTCTCCTCTTTAGAAACTTCTCTTGCCAAAGACTTCGATGCTGGAAAGGAAATTCGCAGGTAACTTCCACTTCCCAAATCCACTTCTGCCAAGGAATTGCCATTTTTTGAGGTGGTTTTCCCATTTTTTTTGTGGAGGTTTGCTGGTGGTATTCCGTGTCTGCCCTTGCCAAGAAGCATTTCTGCTGGAACATTCCTGTGGAGTAAGCCTTATATTTTTTTTAGTTCTGTGTCAGAGTAACATCACTGATTCCAAAAGAGTTTCAAGGGCCTCAAAAGAGAGAAAACCTACAGCAAATCAACCCAGGAATGACTATTTTAGATCTTCAGCCCTCCCAATCTTTGAGGGGTTTTGCCCAAATTTCAGTATCTTCATTTGTCAGATTTTTTTTGTTCCTTCCGCTGTCACTTTTAGGTGGTGACTTTGTGTCTTTTGGCTCTTTCTAAGTCACAAAGACCTTTTCAAGAAGAGGAATTCTCTTTTTTTGGGCACAGCTCGTGGGATTAAGGGAGGTGAGAGCGTGGCCTCAGCTCAAACAACCCTTCCACCAAGAGACATCGCCTCCTTCTCTGAGCACAGAGATCAAACTGTGTCGTGACACCCAGGAAAGAGCAGGAAGGAAAGGTCAAGGAGGCTAATTTGTAATTAAAGGGATGCAATTAAAGGGATGAGTCATCCAGCCAGCGAGCTGTGAACCTCAGCTCATCTCTTATCTCCATCACACACTGGTGGCAGCTGGGAGTCGTGGAGATTGGATTTGTTTGAATGTCAAAAATCTGTCAGGGAATGCTGGAAAAAAAAAACAAAACAGCCCCTTTAGGCTTCAGAGGCCAAAAAGAGACATCACAGACAGTCCCTGCAAACTAATTCCACCTCTACACCTTCCTCCTTCCCTGTTTAATCCCTTCTTCACGTCACATTTCTTCTGGGAGTCACCAAAAAAAAAAATAAAGGAGTTTTCCTGACAAGGATGCACCTGGAGAGGTGGGAGAGTTGTTCTGGAAGGTTCTTTGTGCACAAAGGGAGTTCTTGTAAAGAGGAGAAAGAAGAAAAGCAAACGTGAGGATTTGGCAGGAGGATCACAAACCTTGGGACATCCTGATGGAATTATCATGGAATGGTTTGGGTTGGAAGGGACATTCAAGGTCAGCCAGTTCCAAGCTCTCTGGACCTTCCACTATCCCAGGTTCCTCCAAGCCCTGTCCAGCCTGGTCTTGGACACTTCCAGGGATCCAGGGACAGCCACAGCTTCTCTGGGGAATCTCACCATTTTTCTTAATATTATTTATTCCTAATATTATTTTTTCCTAATACCCAACCTAAACCTACTCCCTTTGAGCTGACAGCCACTCCTCCCTGTCCAATCACTCCATCTCTTCTCCAGCTTTCAAGGAGACCACTGGCTGATGATTCCAACAAGGAGAACAAATCCTGGAATCCAGGTGACATCTTTCCCCTCTCAGTCTGTCAATCTCTTGAAGCCCATTCCAAAAGAGAAGTTTCCTGGGTGTCCCATCACCCCTTGGGCTGTGTTTTCCTAAGCCAAGCCTAAAGTTCAGGAAGAATAAAGACAGATCCCTGTGGCTGAGCAAGCTCTCCAGAGTTGATACCATCCAACAAAAAATTTGGGCTGGCTCATTTAATTAGGAAAAAAAAAGAGATACTTCCACTAATGGCAATACAATGGATATATATAAACATATGGAAATGTCTGTGAAAGGAAGCAGCTCTCATTCCTAATTAACTGCTGCCTCTCCTGGCTGGGCTCCAGCTTCCACTGACAGATGGTGATGAGCCACTCTCCTCTACCCTCCTTTTATTAATGATCTATCCAGGAGAAAACTCTTCCTCCATGAGATCCAGAACTGCCCGGAGCCCATGGCCAGCCCTTCCTTGGTTTTCATTAAATCAGGAATATCTGAACTCTGGCTCGTTAGTGCCCACTTTGCTGAAGGCCTCTGGTGCAGTTAAATCTTCAGCTGGCAGCAGATTTCTGTGTAACAGCTAAATCAGGACTGACTCGTGATGGAAGATCACAAAAAAGTGAGATAAAAGGATGGCTGCACAGCCAAGACTCCAGGGAGAATCTCCACAGCTCCACCCTAAGCTCCCTGTGTAGAGAAAAAAAAGAAAGTTATTTCTCCCTCTATTGGCTTTTTTTTTGTCTCCAAATACTGGTGCTGGTATGGAAATGCTCCCTGACTCATTTCCAAGGCAAGTCCTGCCTGAAATACCTCGAAGATGAAGAAGGCAGACATTGCTCTGGATAACAGGGACAGGTTGTTCCCAAAACAATCTTTTGGATAAGTTTGGAAGAGTTGGATGGCACATTTCAACCATGAAGGGAAGCACTGAGATCAGGGCAACCCTAGAACTGGAAGCAGTGTGTCCCTGCCTCTTATCTCCTCCAGAGATGTTAGAGGGAGCAATTATCACCTCCAGAACTACAACATCTCCTGATGGTTAATATTTCCCTGCTCACAGCCTTCGTGCTGGGTTCTGCAGGATTCTGCATTCCATGGTGCAGAGATTGGAATTGGATGGTCCCTCAAGTCCCTTCCAACACAAACTATTCCATGATTCCACGTTCTCGTGCCCCAGGAAGGGAGGTAAAACAGGATTTGTTGTGCAGGGGATGTTGGTCACACAAGGAGATGAAGGCGGAATCCTGAATGTGGCGAGGTGAATTTTGATTTGAACAGCAAAGATAAAAACAAGCCCCAAGTTCAGATCCTCATCCCTAGTTCAGGAACCTCCAACCACACCACATCACTGTGAGTGTCCCACTGTTGCCCTGAACTTTCTGTCTTTTTGCCTCTCTGTGCAGAAGTTTTCTCACTCAGCTTCATGTAAACAATGTTTATTCTTAGAATGTTTGCATTCATCTCCTCTGAGAGAAGAAATGACTGATAGTGATGTCCACCATCCAGGTTGAGAGGTGGGAACCTCTGTAGCCAATCTCTGGACCTCTGTACAAATGTATAAAAGTTTAGATTGTAAATAAAGTAGAGAGAGTTTGTTCCTCACTGCCATGCTTCTGTGCCTGCTCTCTTTCTGTCCCTGAAGTGGGACACGCCCAGCCTCGGCAAGCAACATTTGGTGACCCCCGTCGTGTGACGACTGCAGCCTGGGTCACATCCCACTCCGGATCCAAAAAGGTGAATTAGGGAACAACGTTCCTGCTGCAGCTCCTGAAGTCTTTTCCTATATCCCCTCTCAGCGCTTCCTTTTCTCTCCCTTTACTCCCACCATGGTGACAGTGCTGCAATAATTGAGGGAAACCCCAGGATCCACAGATTGAGCTTCCAGACCCTCAGTTTTATTCTTGGCTTTGCGGGGTGACTTCATCCAAGTTTTTGCTGCTCTGATCCTCAATGTCCCAACGAATCTAAAGGGGACTATTAACAGTAAATTTGTTTTTCTTGTGTCTCTCTGCCCCACAGGGTAATGACCTTATCATCCACCAGCCCTCCCAACACCTGCTCCCTCCTCAAGATGTCTTTCCCCTTAAATTATCTGTCTTTCCTCTCAAATTACCTCCCCAATTAACACCATGAAGACAGCTCTAAGCAGTTTTTCTCTCATCTCTCCTTGTGCTCGAGCCTCCTGCTTCCATTTCACACCCGACTTGGGGGTTCTGTGCCTGAGAGCTCTTTGGGGTTTTCCAGCTGCATCTGGTGCTTCAACAAACAGTATTCCTTCCCCTTGTGAGCTAAAATCCTGAAAATGCTTTGGGACAAGTTATTGAGGAATTCTAAACCAGACCAGCTGTGATTTAATGACCCTGAACAGCTGACCCATTATAAATATTCTCATCAGGACATTTTTTCAGATGGATTGCTCCAAGAGCTGAGGTCACAAAGAGTGAGAGGATCCAAACCCACACAGCTTCTCCTTTCAGAATTATTTCTCCTTTCCTGTCCATATTGTATATCCTGGTTCTGTTAAAGGTATTCCAGAATGGTTCCTGGATATACATCTCCAGTGGCCCTATTTTCCACTTTTTATTTGCTCCCTCAATTTTTCTTCAGTGGGTTTGGGATGATCCCTATTTCATTCAAATTCCAGGAGAATTCAAGGATAATTGCACTTTTAATTGGCCTATCAAACGTGATCTTACTGTACAACGTCATCTAATCCATGCCTTTTGTATTTTTGGGATTTCCAGAAGTATTTTATCTCAAGATGAAACAGTTTAGTTCTGTTTTGATCAGACATGAGGCAGATATCGAGCGGGATGAGTTTTACACCTGTCCATTCTTAGAGGTTAAACAATTAACATAAAAGAGCAAAAGCCAAAGCACAAATAATGGTGAAAAGTGGTGAAAAACCCAGCTGGAGAATTTCCAAATATTCCTGATTTTATACTTTTTGATAGAAACATCACAGATGGGTTGGAAAGGACTTTAAAGATCATCCAGTCCCAAGCCCCTGCCACGGGCAGGGACATTTCCATTATCCCAGGTTGCTCCAAGCCCCATCCAACCTGGCCTTGAACCTTTCCAGGAATGAGGCATCCACAATTTCTCTGAGGAATCTGTTCCAACAGCCCACCACCCTCACACGAAAGAATTCCTTCCTAATATCCAATCCAAATCTACTCTCAGTTTTAAGCCAATTTCGAACACTTCTACTGAGTGTCTTAATTTTCAGGAGCATTGGCAGGAGCTGCTCTGCTAAAATATTCATAGGGGAGCACTTTCCCACAATGGAATTGCCTGGATTTACCCTGGAGACTCCCTAGGATGAGTTATCCTTATCCAGCCTGTAAGAAGCAGCAGGCTGGGATTTTCCAACTTGCTCCAGTTACCTCATGGCTACACTCAGTGCCCAGTCTCTCTTCTCTCCAGGGGAGGTCCCTGGATTTTTTCCATGTTGATTCCATCAGAGAAAACGAAATTATTCATAAAATCGTGGACTTGCCAAGATTGGAAAAGACTTTTGAGATCACCAAGTCCAATCACCAGCCCAGCACGATGTTCACCATCAACCATGTCCTCAATGCTATATCCACGTTTTTTGAACATTCCCAGGGATGGTGATGGGATGAATTCCACAGGGTTTGTGATAATTTGCTTTCCAGCTCTCCTCCCCTCGTGGACACCACCCATTTCCCACGTGACCTCTGCAAGTGAATCATAAATGTCACCCCGGACTGGCAATGATTGGAATGCAAAGGGAGGGAGAGGAGGTGAAATCCATTCAAAAGGAAAGGGAGAAGGTGGGAACTCCCTCACATTTAGTGCAAAAATCACTGAATCAAAAATCATGAAGGTTGGAAAAGACCTCTGAGATCATCGATCCCACCTCAGTGTCCCAGTTCCTACCCAGCTCCTGCCTCTTGTGTTTCCTTGGACCTCCTCCCTGGTGAGATCCCTGCTGCTCCTGCTGACTTCAGGGGCTGGATGAAAATAAAACCAGAGGCTGTGTAACATGGAAAGTGCTTTTCAAATGTTCTCCTGCCCTGTTGGAGGGCGAGAAAGCTCCCACCCCATGGGAGCAATCACTGTGCAAGCTCAGAAAAACCCTGTGCTGAGAACAGCAACCCCCAAGGAGATCCCAAGGGAAAACAGGATCTGTGGGAGTGCAGTCAGCCACTGCAAAGTGCCTTTTCCTGCAAGGCTCAGGCGATTCCTGTCAATTCCTTGTGTGAAATCAGTGCTGGGGGCAGCTCTGGGACAGGATTTCCCTGCAGTGCCTTTGCAGGGGGATCTTGGGTGGGTGACAGGACTCACCTCTTTGGGACAAAGATGCTCTTTCAGGCTGTCCTGCCCTGACATGGATGTGCTGGCACAGCATTCCATGGGGTGGGCAACAACCTGCAGGACCTCCCCACTCTTTCCCACCATCATCCACGTGCTCAGCATCTCAAATCTCTATGGTGTCTCAACCAGAACCAAACGAGAGTTGATTTTCCAGCTCCATCATCTCCTCTGCATGAACCAGGGGTGAGGAACAGCTCAGGGGTTTCTTTGCCATCTGAGATGATACATATTTGTCCTAAAGTCAGTGATTTTACATCTCCCAGGGCAGGCATCTCCTAGGGGGTTTGTGGGCTGCATTTGTTGTCTGTTAATTTTGTGAACCCTAAAACTGAGATGGAAAATAAAATCATGCTCATTTTACAGAAATGTATCCATATATGAGGCAAAATGGCACCATCGTGGTCCCTTCCAACCTCACCCTACCATGATTCTATCATTCTGTGATTATCCCCCATCTTTCTGGGTCTTGGATCATTCACCTTTAATTAATACCTCCTTTAATTGATACTTTCTGCCTGAAAAGCACAGCACTGGCTCCCACCTCCAAAGCCAAAACTTTACACCGATGATTTAGGGGGGATGTTTCCAGCTCCAGCTTTAAAAGTTGCTTGGGCACTGCAAGAAAAGCAACATGAATCATCTGGGGTGAGTTCTGGAGCCCACCTGAACAGAGTTTGGGCCAGGCCATGTGCTCCTAAAGGAAGAGGGATAAAAGAAAATTCCTTCCCATCCCATGGAAGTGTTCCAGGACAGGTTGGATGGAGCTCTGAGCAACCTGGTCCAGTGAAAAGTGTCCCTGCCCAGGGCAGGAGGTTGGAACAAAATGATCCTGAAGGTCTCTTCCACCCAAAGCAGTCTCTGATTCACTGGGAGGAAAAAAAAAAACAAAAAATAAACAAAAAAAAACCCCAAACACCAAATCAAAATAAACCCCACTAGGGATAAAATATAACAAATAAAGGAATATATAAACCAGGAGTTAAGATTTATAATCCTGGAAAAGGAGGTTTAGAGAATCATATTAATTTTAAAAAAAAATTTATGAATCCAAGTCCATTTCTTAATTCCTTGCTGAAAGTAACAATGAATTTACTTCTTGTTTCCTTTTTTTTTTCCACACAAAAGAGGGAAAGCAAAGGCTTCCCGAGCCTTTATGATGAATTGAATGCAGTTAGAGCAGGCAAGGTATTTACAAGTTGTGCTTAATAGAAAGGTTTATCAAAGGCAGGGTAATTACCAGACAGTTTGGGGGCCTGAAAACAGAGTGTTATTAAAAAAAGAAAAAAAGGAAGAAAAAAAATATGTAGAAAAAAAAGGTAGAGGAGGAAATAAAAGAGAATTCACAGGGAAATATGGAAAAGCAAGTGAGTTTCAAACCAAACTGGTGCCTCAGCTCTCTTTACACAGAGCAAAAAGCAAATTATGACAGGGCAGGGCAGCCAAGGAAAACAAGAAATAAACCACCTGGATTAGTGGGAATAAAYAACTGCAACAAAAGGTCAGGAGGTGTGGAGGATGTCCCTGTCCATTGCCCAAGGAGGTGTTTCATCAGGGATGCCAGCTGCAGGTGAGACCATGGAATRATAAAAYRRTTTGGGGTTGGAAGGGACCTTAAAAACCATCTCATTCCAACCCCTGCCACGGGCAGGGAACTTCCCACTGGACCAGGTTGCTCCAAGCCCCACCCWGCCYGTCCTTGAGCACTTCCAGGGGTGGAAATCGGATGAAATCTTTTACTTTCCCTGTGAAACCACTAAGGAGAGGTGTCAGACGGGGCTCATGACCCAGATGGACACTTTGATCCAACTGGGAATGGTTGTTCTCCCCTTCCCAAGCAGCAGGAGTCCCACAACTTTCCCAGACAGTTCCCTCCAAAGTCTGATCAGTCCGACTGCTAAAAATAACTGCTGCTTATCCACGCTCAAATCATTCCAGTAATTAATAGAAAATTAATTCAAGGCAGGCRGCGATGCCCCTGAGAGCAAACGACCTTGCTTTGTGCAGGGAAGACAAATTAGCCAAGGTCCCTCCAATGTGAGCCATCAAAATGGGAGGAACAGGACGTTCCCAGTCTCCTGAACTGTTTTTATCCACACGGGATTTGTGGATGACAAGGGAGGAAGAGCTCCCATTACCATTCCTACTATTCCCTGTCCAGCAATTATATCATCCTCGATGCTTTGTTGGGATCCTTGACATTTGTTTTGATTAATTTTTTTTTCTATCTCCTTTTTTTTTTCTATTTCCTTTTTTTTTCYATTYCCTTTCTTTTTYTCTTCACCTCTGGATGCTGTTCCAGGAGTTCCATAAGTCTTAACCTTGTCTATGGAAATATGGTTAATGCAGCTCCAGCCCTGTGCATCCCTCTGTCCATCCACCTGTCTGCCCATGGAGCTGACTGGGCATCACCCTGCCTGGATTCACACAAATTTAGTGAGGAGAAASCTCTCAAAGCTCTAGAAATAATCTCCTGCTTTGTGAAAATCAGTAAAAAAAGAGGAGAAACCTCAAAATTAAGGGTCCCACAAAAGGACCCTCAGCTCCTCAAACACTCCAAGGAGCAGCAGCCAGGTGGACAACAGGAAAATCCATCCCCTGATGATGCTTTTTGCTCAGAAAAAGAGGAAGGAATCCTGGGAAGGAGCCCAAAGGAAGGGGAAAAAACACAACTGTGAGCTTAGAGGATTGAGGGAACAAGCGAATGCGAAATTCAGCTTCATTCATTCCAAAAATTTTGGATTCAGGGAGACAATTCTCTCCCTCTGCTCTGCTCAGGTRAGACCCCACCTGGAATTCTGCATCCAGCTCTGGGGTCCAACAKCAGGAGGATGTGGAGCTGCTGGAGCAGATCCAGAGGAGGCCACAGAGATGCTCCAAGGGCTGGAGCCCCTCTGCTCTGGAGCCAGGCTGGGAGAGCTGGGAATGTCYRGCCTGGAGAACAGAAGGCTCCAGGGAGASCTCAGAGCCTTTCCAGTGCCTAAAGGGGCTCCAGCAGAGCTGGAGAGAGACTTTGGAAAAGGGAATGGAGGGACAGGACACAGGGAATGGCTTCTCACTGCCAGAGGGCARGGWTAGATGGGATATTGGGGAGGAATTCTTCCCTGTGAGGGTGGTGAGGGGCTGGACTGGAATTCCCAGAGCAGCTGTGGCTGCCCCTGGATCCCTGGAAGTGTCCAAGTCCAGGCTGGATAGGACTTGGACCAACCTGGGATAGTGGAAGGTGTCCCTGCCCATGGCAGGGGCCTGGAATTCCATGATCTTTAAGGTCCCTTCCAACCCAAACCATTCTGGCATTCAATGAAAATTGCACCCCTTTGGCTGCAGAGACTGTAAATCCATCTCCTCCATTTCCTTCCTATCAGGTCTGTTTAATCCCAGACACATTCCTGGCCATCCTTTGGCATCCCACTTTTTGCTGGAGAGGCTGATGAGGCGGCAGCTGTTAATTCCATGCTCGGGGCTGGCCATGTTATTGATTCCAAAACCTCTGGGCTCGGGATCTGCGGCACCTTGGAAAAGGTCACGGCCGAGCAGGATGTGCAATTTGCAAAGGTCACGCAGGGGAAGGGATCCTTGACTCCTGCCTGGGGAGCTGAGAGGGATGATTTCATTCCAGGGACAAAATCAAAACGGAACTGCCKGGAGCAGCTTTGAATCACACTGCAGGATTTTGTTTTCCCTTTTASGTTTCCATTTATTGTTCAGAATCTGACAAAACACAACCATCTGCAAGGTGGTGCCTATTTAATGGCCAAGCTCCTGTAAATCAGGAAAGATTTAGCCAGAAAAAAAATGGAGCTGGGAATCCAGTTTGTTTAATCAAATTCAGGTCTGGCTTTAGGACACGTTGGACAATGCCCCAAGTTCTTCTGACCAGGCTTCCCCTGGGCATACTGTGGAATCTTGGAATGGTTTGGATTGGAATGGATYTTAAAGTTCATCTCATTCCAAGGGACACCTTCCACTTTCTCAGGTTGATCCAAGCCACATCCAACCTCATCCTGGACATTTCCAKGGATGGGGAAACCACAGCTCCTCTGGACAAACTGTGCCAGGGCCTCCCCACCCTCAGAGGGAAGAATTCCTTCCCAATATTCCATCAAAACCTGCCCCTTAAGGGGGGGCCTTGAAGCCATTCTCCCCTTTGCACTTTCAAATTAACAAACTCCTAACGACTTCAAGCAACTGAGGGTTGATTTTTTCCAATCGATTTTCCAGCTAAACAGTTAAACCAGGAGGAAATGACAGATATTAATCAGAGTTCCCATTATCTCTCCTGGTTTGTGCAACTCATCTTCTGCTGTCCTAAGCATCAGAGCATTTGATAAAGCAGTCAGGGGGAAAAAAAAAAAAATCAACTTTTTTTAATGAAACAGTTTTTGTAAGAAATTGCCAATTCATCAAAATCAAATTGCTTCGCACCAGTGCATCTCTCTGGCCCAATTAGTTTGTAATTAGATAACACGGAGTGGAACAGTTCTAAGCAGAGGGACAAAGACAAGTGTTATCAGAATTCCTGCCTCTGTAAATAGAGGATCATCTGCTCCAGGGAAAGGAAAACTGACTTTAAAGGACTGATCCTGCACCTCCTGCATCTTAATTGCACATCCCAAGGTGAGACTCACTGGTTTAGGTGGATCTTGCTTTACATACCTGAGTTTGATCCCAAAATCCATCCTGGACTTCAAATAACTTCATTATTTCTGCAGAGCTTCTTTGCCCACAGAATCCTCTTTTCCAACACTTTGTCAACAACTTCAGAACCAAGCCACAAAAAAAAAAGCCCTGACAAGAATGATCCCT
>QVAJ01000116.1:602791-616145 GCA_003546035.1 Mixornis gularis | reverse complement strand
ATTTTTAGAAGGTGCTGTTGGGATGGGATGAAGGGTAATTTTTTAAAACTAAAAGAAGGTGGATTTAGGTTAACTATAATTAAGACTTTTTTATAATGAGAGTGGTAAAAAAATAGATCAGGCTGCCYAGGGAAGCTGTGGYTGYCCCATCCCTGGAATTATCCAAGGCCAGGTTGGATGGGGCTTGGAGCAACCTGGTCAGCTGGGAGTTGTCCCTTCCCACAGCAGAGGGGTGGAACCTGATGATTTTGAAGTCCCTTCCAACCCAAACCATTCCATTATTCCCTGATTTCTCTCCTAACCTCTCCTGGTCTCTTGCAGGTTCATCTTTGCAGTGCTACAGCTGCTCGCCCCAGGTCAGCAACTCCAAGTGCATGACAAAGGAGGACTGTGGCACCAAGACTGCCTGCAAGACAGAAGTGATCCGTAAGGAAAAGCAGGGGTGGGAAATGTCCTAGTTGGGATGTTGGGGCCAAACATCTTCCCAGCCTCAGGTGTCCCCATCCAGGCTCACCCAGTCAGGATACACCAGGTGGTTTGGGCCAGCAAACCTCAGTGTGCAAATGTCTTTCACCCACACAAAATTAGGTTTATTTCTCTTTCACAGCACCAAAAATTATTTGCTTGCAAGGGCAATGGGTAATTTTTTTCAGGCTTTGCAAACGTGAATTAAAATGGGAGGGGCTGAGCCTGGTCCAGCCTGGTTGAGAATTTAGGAGGCRCTGATTTGAGGTGAAATCAATGAAAATGACAAAATTCCATCTTTCTGTCTGTGCGGAAACTTTAAAAAACAGGATTTTATCCTCCTGCTCTAGATCTGGTTTGCCCTGTCCAGATTTGTGCTGACAGTTGAGTTGCTCTTAGACCTGGGGCACAAAACCCATCAGTGCCATGTTTAAGCTCCTCTCTGCCAGGCAGTAGATRGGATACCTCCAGTAGGAATTTTCCCGGTTGGGAATGTGCAGATCCATGGCATTCACATGCAGATGTTGTAGATCTCTTTGTTATTTTTTGCACGTGGCAAAGATTTGGTGCCCAGAATGGATTTTAGATCTCCTGGAGAAGAATGGATTGAATCTCCTGGAGGTCAAAATCTGCTGGTAACCAGCAGTTGCCAAAAATGGCCAAAAAATGGGCTGTGCYTCTCAGGAACAAATCAAACAATAACTGTGCCATCAGAAATGGGAATAGCCATGTTTCCATAATTTCCCAGGTGTTGAAAGGCTCCGTGCAACAAAGATGTTTGAGATKGGGCTTCMCATGAGAGAGGGCAGGGTTAGAYGAGATATTAAAAAGAAATTACTCACTTTGAGGGTKSTGAGACCCAAAGAAGCYRTGGCTGCYCCATCCCTGGAATTGTCCAAGGCCAGGTTGGAYGTRGCTTGGAGCAGCCTGGYCTAGTGGAAGGTGTCCCTGCCCACGAGGTGATCCTGAATGTCCCAAACCCTTCTGTGATTCTGAATTTTATCCCACGGACCGAGCTCAGATAACAACAACCTCCCATTATCCATTTCCACGAGGCTYGGCTCGTGCTGACTCCTTGTAATGAATGGTCCTGCTCTCCTCCCAGGGCTTGTGGGTCTCTTCAGCATCATCAGCAAGGGATGTGACTCCTCATGCGCCGAATCCTACAGCGACTTCAGCGTGGGCAACAGGAACATCTCCTGCTGCACCACTGACCTCTGCAACGTCAACGCCGCGGGCAGCGCCAGGTCCAGCTACGGGCTGGCCGGAGGGATAGCGGCCACAGTGCTCTGGGCCACCCTCAACAGCAAATTCTGAGGAGCAGAGATGCCTCCCATGACCACAGAAAGCCTTGGAGCACCCCTGTAATAAYGGGAATCATAACCAGGAGCAGCGTTGGGGTGCGTCGGGCGCCCAGCATCCCTGGAGCTGATGGCAGCTCTTTGCCATATGATGGCTTCTGCTTTAATCTCACTGCAAAGCTCRAGTGCTACCAGACGAGGAAATGTGTGTTCATGCTGCCTGCAAAACACCTGAAATAAAGTTATTTCTCCACCAGGTGTGAGTTGTGTCGCATGTCTGTCACTCGGTCACCTATTTCTGCCCWCAGCAGAGCTGCAGGTGGTGTTTTATGTCCAGCCAACGTCCGGCCCAGGTCATTGCTGTGCAATGTGGCCTGAAGTCCCTTTTATGACCAGGTAACCTCCCCAGAGGGTGAGGGAAAGGCTGCAGATCTCCCTGGAGTTCAGGGAAGCCTTTGATGCTGCTTCCCATGGCGTTCATTTGGAAAAATTGGCAGCCCAAGGCTTGGGAATGTGCACTCCTGGCTGGGTTAGAAACTGGCTGGATTCCAGGCACAGAGTGGTGGGCAATGGTGCCACATCCAGCTGGTGGCTGGTCACCAGTGGTGTCCCCCTGGATCAGTATTGGGGTCAGTCCAATATATTTATTGATGATCTGGGTGAGGAGGTCAAGGCCACGCTCTGGAAGTTCACAGATGACACCAAGCTGGGTGGGATGTTGTTCTGCTGGAGGGCAGGARGGCTCTGCAGAGGGATCTGGACAGGCTGGATCAGTGTTCCAAGGCCAGTGGTTTGAGATTCAACAGCACCAGTGAGGTGTCTGAGTACAAGGCAGACTCTTTAAYATCTCTAATATACAGTTATCAGCCCTCTCTATGGCTATAGATTGAGTCACTCTGTGCCTTCTCCAGCTGATTTATTTCATGGATATAAACTTGGATGCTACCACTTTGCATTGGGAGATCCTTTGGCAAAGGCAGCAGAAAAAGCACCGTACAAAGAGGCCTGAGAGAAACTCTCAGRTGGGTCCTCCAAGCTACACCCATGTGAAGTGATCTGGTAAAAAAAAAAAAAAACAAGGAGGAAAACATGGAGAGTGAATCTGGGAGAGCCCTGGGTGGGAGAACAGGATTTAAGGAGCTGTGAAGTCAGGACAGCAGTAGGTGGAGGATTAAAAGGGGAGGGAGATTGGCCAAGAGCCCCAAATTCCTCTCTTCCACCTCAAAACCTTTTGGAGATGCCAAGGATGTGGAGATCCACAGGCTGAAATAACAGGGAATCGATTCCCTGGYGGGGATGAGTCACCTGGAGGATCCATAGCCATGGGACAAGGGACAAAAATCCCATTTGGGATGAAGTCAAAGGGATGTCAGGAGATAATGACACTGTCTGCTGTTGTGAAAGACAAAAGTGTGTAAATCCTAGGGATGCAAGGCTAATTGTAAGGAAGCTGCTAATTGTAGGAAGCTGGGAAGGGGTTTCCCCGGAGGAAATCAAGAATGAGCCACCTTGTTTACAGGARTCCAGTCTGGTTATTGGTGAAGGGAGGATATGGGACAAGTGGAGTGATTTATTCTGGCTTTTCCAAACCTCCTGAGTCACATCCCTGGAAAGGGGCTCATCCACCTGTAGGTCTTCCAGTCAGGCTGTTTTCTGCATGGGTGACCAACTCCATGGAGTCTCCATTCCAGGGAATCCTCTCCTTGCACTGCAAGGATGTCCCTGACACCTTAATGCCCTTTGCCCACGTTTTCAAACAATTCCTGGGCACATCCACATCCAGAGGCCATTCCCAACAAGCAATTTGGCTGCAATGGTCTTTTCTGGAGACCGGGAATTTCTTTAAGTGGCCAAGGCACGGTGTCACCAGAGCCATTGGAGTCCTSAGGGATGTTGGGTGAAACAGCCTCTTCCAGCTTCTGGAGCAGTCAAACACCTTCCTAAAATCATGAAATGGTTTGGGTTGGAAGGGMCCTTGAAGACCATCTCATTCCACCCCCGTGCCATGGGCAGGGACACCTTCCACCAGACCAGGTTGCTCAGATCCCCATCCAGCCTGGCCTTGGACACTTCCAGGGATGGGGATTTGGGGAATTTGTCCCCAAAAATAAGATAGGGGAGCATAAATGGGGGCTGTTCAGCTCTAGTTTAACATGTTGGTCCCATGGCAATGCCATCTCCTTCCTCGAGGATGTAATTGAGGAGTTTCTTCCCAAAGCCAAGAGGTGGCTTTCCCAAGCTCTGGTGGCTGAGACTCAATGTCTAAACACTCAGAGGGTCAAGGGGTGATTTCTTCTCCCAATTTCTGCTATGAAGGAGTCCAGGATTGACCACTGAGTGATTCTCATCTGGATTTACCTGGACATTAATCCTCTCCGTGGATGTGTCTGGAAGTTGCAAGGGTAGGATGGCATGGAGCACCTTTCCTATAAGGGGAGGCAGAAATAATTGGAGTTGCTCCAGGGAGAGCTTTCAGTGGCTAAAGGGGCTGCAGGAGAGCTGGAGAGGGACTTTGGACAAGGGATGGAGGGACAGGACACAGGGAATGGCTTCCCACTGCCAGAGGACAAGATTAGATGGGATATTGGGAAGGAATTGTTCCCTGGGAGGGTGGGGAGGCCCTGACACAGGTTTCCCAGAARAGCTGTGGCTGCTCCATCCCTGGAAGTGCCCAAGGCCAKGTTGGAWGGGGCTTGGAGCAACCTGGRATAGAGGAAGGTRTCCCTGTCCCTGATAGGAGTGAGTTCCAGCCCAAGGTATCCTGGGATTCTGTGGTTTGGTGATGGGATAGTTCAGAGAAGGTGCCGCTGGGAGAGGCCAAGACTGGGACAGACAGAGTAAAAAACTGGGCAGGAACCCCCTGTGGAACCGATGGCACCTGGCACAGCACTTGGAACAGCCCCAGACCTCACTCCCCATCCAGGTCACTGACAGAGCAGCCTCAAAAACAACCCTCTGAATTCTGGGAAGGGCAAGGAGGTGGTGAACTGGGGCGGATAAGTGACTCAGCCGTGGATCAGAACCTGGGCTGGGCCAGGGCAGGACCAGGAAGAGGATGGGATGTTTTCCCAAGGGCTGGGACTGCACGTCTGCTGCAAGGCTGCTTCCCTCTCCTGCTTTAAATCCCTCACAAATCTCAACAGGACTCTGGGTCAGGTCTCTCTGTTCTGCCCTGCACCTTCTGTCACCAACATGCTCTGTTGGTGCAGGAATCTGTGATAATTTACGTTTTGGGTGCTGATAAAATATCCTGAGAGCCTCTGCAGGACGCACAAGCACAGTATTCATCTGAAAAACAAGGCTGGGTGTATTTTGGCCAAGGAAGTTTCTTCTTGAACAGTTTTATCAATTCTTCTGTCCTCTCCACACTTCTCAAAAGGCCTAAAATTGAGGACAGGGTCTTTAAAAAACTCAAGTGTCCCAGGCCAGGYTGGATGGGGTTTGGAGCAATCTGTTCTAGTGGAAGTTGTCCTTGCCCACAAGATAATCTTGAAGGTTACTTCCAAATCAAACCATTCCATGATTCTAAGGCTTCATAATTCTCTTTACTCCTGGTATAATTTTTTTTTCATCATCCCTGTGGATAAGGATTAGGCCATCCAGCATTTCCAACAGCACGTTAGAATTTACATCCAGCACMTTTACCAGTCTGAAAACTGCCACCAAGTTCCTCTGAAATCAACCCAACTTGCAGCAGCTGATTAAAAGCTGGATTTAMACCACTGGAGAAAGTCTGTGGGGCAGAGGGGCAGGAAGAGCTGGACTTAGGGACCAGCAGTTCCTTGCTGTGCTCCACATTTCCTTGATGGCCTGGGGCAAGTTTCCATTCCTGTGCCTGGTACAGATGTTATCAGGCCCAACACACGAGAGATGCTCAGATAAGAACTTTAACGGGCCAGGGGAGAGACTGAGGCTAAAAATGATCTCACAGAGTCAGCTGGGGAAGGCTCACCCACTCCCAACCCACCCTGCCCAGCCACATTCCTGCTCTGAATCATGCACGTGTTGCCGTGCAATGAGGAGATTTTTGGGGACTGATAGAACAGAGAGAACCCAGTTAGCTCTCCTCTACCTCTCATTAAACCAATGCCAAACTGGTGCCTTTTCAGGGCTACCTAAAAACAGAGGCCAGACAAAATTAAGAGGATAAAAAGCTGTTATATTTATTGAAAGGCCTTCTGGTAAATTTTGGCCCACCCAGGGGCTACACCCAAAAAATGGACGATGGGTCACGGGTTTTCACACTTTTATAATTTTGGTCCATTTGCATATTGGGGGTTAATCTTCCAATTACAGCTTCAGGTAATGAAGTAATTTACCCCAAGTTTTCTCCCTCCACAACTCATTTTTGTTCACATCTCTCTGGGCCTGAGGCAGTGAGGTGTCCTTGATTCCCAGACCTGGAGAGGAATTGCTGTGTCTGACCAAAATGGGAAAGCAGCAGCTAACACTGAATATGGAGGTTAGAATTACACACTAAAGAACTGCAGGATTACAAATATATGGAAAATATAAAAGTTTAAATCCTAAGGCATCATTACCACTAAAACCAACCCAAACTCCTGCCCTTTGCAGAACTTCCCTCAATGAATCGGAGCTGCCTCTCATGCAGGACAAGCCAAGTTCATCCCGTGGCACCTTGRCTAATCCCATTCCCAAACTGCCACTTGACAGCTCCGTGTGCCAGAGATCCCTTGATCCCTCATTTCTGACCTTATCCTGATTCCTTCCCAAACTCCTGCTTGGGACTCCTTGCGAAACAGCTGCTGCTCTGACTCCTCTGATGATGCTCTTGGTGCTCAGATCCTCCTGCAACCCCGACCTCCTCCCTCTGCAGCTCCTCTGACTTCTCATCCATTTTTTTATGGAGACTTAAAAGCCATCAACTCAATTAAAAAAAAGCTCTTGTAATGTGCCTTTCCCAGATTTTTTTTTTTTTTTTACACCAGACAAGTTCACCCCTGATGCTGGAATAACCTCTGTGCCTGGAATACTGAAATTTAAAGGCACCTGCTCACCTCTGCCAGCGGTTCCCCACATGAATCACTCAAAGACACCATGACCCATCCCTAGAACCTTTCCCAGCTCTGCTGGTGGCTCTTCCTGGCTGGGGTAGTGTCACCACCTCCCCTGAAACAGAGGTGACAGGCAGGGGGCTGAGTCAGAAAAGGCAAAARCAGTTTGCTCCTTCCTCTCTGCTTATTTTCATGCAGATTCAATCTGGCCCTGRAGGAATCTGTGGAACGAGGGCTTCACCCAGGGCAGGGGAGTGAAAGTGGAGTGATGGGTTTGTTCTCCTCAGGGGTCACCAAACACTGAGTTATTTGCAGGGACAAACGTGGGTGGTGCCACACACAGGTGCCAAATGAGTTGTGATGTCTGCTTTTGGGTTTACATTTGGCAGCAGCCTTTGAAGTTGCAAAAATAACAGATTCATCTTCTCTCGCAGACAAATTCAAGAAAAAATGATGCCATCTCTGTCTGTAACCTCCAGTATTTCTTTAATGAAGAGGGGGGGTAATTATCCTGCTTAAAATACTAATTTTGGACACCTTTTCATAACTAAAAAGAGAGGAAGGTGTGGCCAAGATTTCAAATCATTAATTGAGAGGTGATAATTTGAACACACCTGACCTATTTAGAAAAATAAAAGGCAGACTTGCCATCAGAATTTGACCGTTGAAATAAAATGGGAATGCTTAAAAGAAAACAATTAGGAGAAAACAACTCTTTCCACTCTTGCCCTTGCAGGGAGGAGGCAGGGAATGGTAATTCCTTGTCATGAATGAGGTGCTCGTGTGCAGCCACTGCCTTTGGACCGGCTCCAGTTGCCTTGCAGTAAAATGACGGAGCATTTAACAACATTCTCACACCCATGGACTATCAAAGACAGCTGTTTCCCTGCCCTTCATAATCCCAACCAATTAATTTACCTTCTTTGATGTTTTTGCAGCAAACGTTCTGTTATCAGGCGCTCTTCAAGTGCGGCAGCTCTGCCCTGCTTCTCCTCATCCTTCTGATGGGGAAAGGAAATATTTGCCTTTGCCATGGAGATCTGTTGATTCACAGTGTTTATGGCAAGCAGGGATTYGTTGCCAGCATGTCCCTGTCAGAAATTCTTACAGGGTTTTCATCACCTGTATCCATAAGAATCGAGAATTCCCTGACGCTTGGATTCCCGGAAAAAAATTCAAATGTATTCACTCCCTGGGTATCCCCCAAATTAATTGTCCCTTTGTGATTATTTTTTTTTTTTTTAACATTGCTGTACAAGTTCTGATGCCCATTTTGGGATAAATCAAGCCCAGGACATCCTGTAACACATCCTGTATTCCCTGGAAGGATCCTGCTTAACAAGCACGGAAGATGGGATACACCTACACCCCCCCCTGCCCCCAGAAATGCAGGGTGAAGAAAAGGTGAGAAAAATATTTCCTTAAAAATCATGGAACTCAAAAAACAAACTACATACTACTTTTCTGGCCTTCTAGGAATGGGACCAGCAAGTCCCAGGCCCAGAGGTCACGGTTCCAGGACACCTCTGGGCACTGGAGGTTCCTCATCCCTGCTGTCACCAGCATGGCTTGAGGTCAAGGAGCTCCCAAACAATTCCTGGGGGTGGCAGAGGAGGTAAAACACCCAAAGCCCATTCCCAGAGGCAGTTTGGATACAATCAGTGGGGTTTGGCAGGAAAAAGAATCACATACCATTTTTTTTTAGTCAGCTTCAGTGCCAGAGACTCGTCCTCAGCATCTCTGTCCCTGCCTGTGGCAGGGAGTTGGTTGAGAGGATCTTTGACACCCCTTCCAAAATAAACTATCCCCATGATTCCATGGTCTTTAATTTTTTTAGATGCTCTGCAGTATCAGTTTTAACCAACAAATAATTTTTATTGCAGYTGAGATGTACAGCAAAAGGCTGAAGGTGTTTGAAGAGACTGAAGGGTTTTGTGTAAAAATGTGGCATTGAAATGTGGGGTTGCTCGGGCAGGAGAAATCTGAGTAATCTGATGAAGGAAACTCCTCTTCTGAATGGATCCAGGAATTCCCAGACTGAACCATCCCCTCCCAACCTGGATCTGTCCAAACTCTTTTCAAAGTGTTTTCAACCAGTCACTACCTTAACCCAGGTCAAGGTCTACAAAAATGGTTGTTGCTGTCCATGGAAAAACCCTCACATCCAGTGCTTTGGTATTCTCCATGCTCAGCAGGAATTCTTAATRTCCAGGCTGGAAATGTTTGTTTCTCTCCAAAGTTTTGTGACTCTGTTCTAGAGAAATGTCTCATTCCCAGAGACCTTTTTGTAAAGTAGAAAAGATGCAAAAAATGGAAATGGAGCCTGGGATGGGTGTCTGTTCCCCAGCTGTGAAAGAGAATGAAATTAATGATTGATGGGATGAAATTTAACAAGTCTAAACGAGAGATTCTGCACCTAAGATGGAGCAAAGCCAGGCACAAGATAAACTGGGAGAGGAAGGAACAGAAACCAGTCCTGCAAAAGGAATCTGACAGGAGCTCCATAGGAGTCACCAGTGTGTCCTGGCAGCCAAGAGGGAAAACCACATCCTGGGCTGTGGCCAGGGAGATTATCCCACTGTGCCCAGCATTGCTCCGCCTTCCCCTAAAACATTCTGTGCAATTCTGGAACCCACAAATTGGGAATGATGGGAATGTCCTGGAATGTGTCCACGTGAGGGCAACAAAGCTGGAGAAGGGCTGGAAGGAACATCCTTGAGTTTGCTCTGGGTTTGCCCAGAGCAGTTTGGAGAAAAATGAGGCTGAGAGGGATCTCCCTGAGGATGCAAAGTGGAGATGGATGTGCTGAGCTCTTCTCCCTGGGATCCAGGGACAGGACATGAGGGAAAGGCTCAAAGCTGCACCAGGGGAGGTATAGACTGGACGTCAGGAAGTATTTTTTTTACCAAGAGGGTGGTCAAACACTGGAACAGCCTCTTGGAGAGGTTGTCAATGCTTCAGGTCTGTCAGAATTTGGAYTTCAGAACATGCTTTAAATTCTGGTCAGTCCTGAATTGGTCAGGGACTTGGACTGGATGGGCATTGTGGGACCTTTCCAACTGAAAATTCTAGTCTAGTCTGGTCTAGTCTAATCTAATTTATTCTAATCTAAAATAATCTGATCTAATCCAACCTGTTTGGGAGCGCTGGCTCTTTCCCTGCACAGATTTCCCCACGCTTTCTGTGCAGAACCCCAAAAAGCCAAGGGTGGAGCCCAAACAGACCAGGAAGCAAAGCCACAACCCCGTGTGGCTACGCCAAGGTAAATGCCCTGCCACCACCACCCCGGTGATTCACCACGAAATAAAAACCAGGGGACACCTTTGCAGCACAGAAAAGRCAGGGAAACTTTTGCTGGCTCCAGGATTAAGATGTCGACGTGAACAAGCCCAAATCCTCAGGCTAARGCAGAACTCACAGCTGCCTCTTCCCAACCGAACAGTGGGATTAGGAGCAGCTCCTGAGGGCAGCCAGGGATGCAGGAGGTAAACAGACGATGCAGACGCTTTGTGAAGGTGGTTGGTGAAGGGTGGATGTGCTGCTCTGCCCCCCATGATGGGGCTGCCTCTCCAAGAGGAGCCTCAGAGGAGAAGGGTCCTCTCTGCTTCATCAGTGTCAGGTTCAGAACCATGGAAGGGTTTGGGTTGGGAGGGGCCTGAAAGATCATCCGGTTCCAAAAGAAAATTTTAGCAGCCTATAAAAAAATCCAAACTGCCTCAAAAGTAGTAAGCACTAAAACACAACTCCTCCTGGCGCCCCAACTACCAGTACTAAAATAATTATCTGAAATAAAAGTTCCTCCTGCCCTGTCATGGGCAGGGACACCTTCCWCYATCCCAGGTTGCTCCAAGCCCCATCCAAYCTGGCCTKGRACACTTYCAGGGATSGGGCAGCCACAGCTTTTCTGGGAAACCTGTTCCAGGACCTCAGCACCCTCACAGGGAAGAATTTCTTCCCAATAYCCCATCTATCCCTGCCCTCTGSCAGTGGRAAGCCATTCCCTGTGTCCTGTCCCTCCATCMCTTGTCCAAAGTCCCTCTCCAGCTCTCYTGGAGCTCCTTCAGGTACTGGGAGAGGTTCTAAGGTCACCACAGAGCTTCTCTTCTACAGACTGTACCATCCCAACCCTCTGAGCCTTTCAATATATTTAATAGGATGTTAAGGCAAACAGATCCCACACATCACAACCAAGTGGATATTCCACTTAYGTCACCCTTATTTTCCTTCTCACCTTCCTCCCACCCCATCCAGGCAGAGCTGCCATGAGACCTGGGAGTGCTTTCAGCAGAAACAAAGTGTAAATTTTAGTCTCACCTCGCTCACATGTGGAACAACTTTCAAACCTGCTCAGTTCCCCCCMAAACCAGTGGAAATGTTACTGGGGCACTTCTTCCTCCATCATCCACTTCTACCACTCCAAATCTTGGAGTTATCCAAATATGAATTGCCAGGGTGCTGGCACTGCCAAAACAGTGGAATGTGGAAGAGCTGGATTCATCTGTACCCAGAGATGAGCATGGTCCATAAACTCTTATTTTTAGCTATGGGGGTGTATTTGCAAACCTGGAACCCCAAATGAGGCGTTATCCAACATCCTTGGATGACAGGACAGCTATCCAGGATGGATAGATGGGTACTGGAGGCAGACAAGACTAAAGGTTTTCCTGGAATGTTACTGCTGGGAAGGTCATAAAGCCTTTCCTCTCTAGTGTCTGGTAAAAACATTGCTTATATTCAGTCCAAACCAGCCTTTACTTCTGTCTCTCCATCCCGATTTTCCAGTCATGAACATGGATCAGTTCTCCAGCCTTGAGAGCTCCCAGGCTGGCACTAAACCTGGAACATTTATATGGAGAAGTTTTGGGGTTTTTTTATATGGACTATTTTCCTTTAGTGCCACCACTTTGCTTATCTCGGGAAATTCTTCCCTGCTGTTGACTCTGTCTATATTTGGGAATCCTWTCTCCTTCTGCTGAGAAATCCCATCTCTTTTAGAATCATGGAAAGGTTTGGAGTTTAAGGGACCCTCAAGACCAGTTAGTTCCAATCCCATGYCATGGGCAGAGACACTTCCACTATCCCAGGTTGCTCCAAGCCCTCTCCAACCTGGCCTGGAACACTTCCAAGGATGGGGGARYCACAGCTTCTCTGGGCAACWWAATCCAGTGTTTCACCTCTTTCTCWGGRAAGTATTTCTTCCCAAATTCTTTTAGTTTAAAACCATTTCCCCTTTTTCCTTTCACCATCTGCCACTCTCCCTCTTTATTAAATCTTCCCTTTTAGCTTCATGTTCCCTGTTCATTCCCAACTCCCCGTGATCCTTTGGATGGGAATTCAGGTCCCTCAGTCCCAKGTGGGGAAATGCACTTGGTGTTGTGAGCGTGGCCTCGTTGGTGCCTTGCACAAAGTCCCTGAGCTGCCCCTGCTGACACAGCCCTAACCACGAACCCCTTTCCACTCCCCATCAGGTGCCTGACAGAGATTCCGCCCGGGATCATCCGAGAATTCCCGCGTCTTTCATCTCCCGAGTGTTTCCAGGCGACGTCCTCGTTTACAGCTCGCGCAACTGACTTATTATGGTGGATGATCCCATTTAACCCGTGACTTGCACCCAAGACACCTGGTTGTTAACGACGTCCTGATCCTTCCCGGAATTGCTGAGGCTTCCTGAATTTGTGCCACCTGTAAATTCCGTCCCATTTGGCATCCTTCAAGGTCTCCACAGAAAATGCTAAGCAAGAGCACTCCAAAAATGAGGAATGGCGCCGGTGAATTTCCCCAGGCTCATATCCCACTCCCAACACTTTAAATATTTCCAGCTCCTCCACTGCAAAGCCTTTAAAAAATTCTCACCCGTCTTATATCAATTTAATTTCCATCTGTGCCATYTTAATAAATATTCCCACATTATTCTGTGTTACTACTTTGCTAAACTCATGATAATCTGACTTTGTTAACATGAAAACAGCAAATACAACATTGGTTTTTAAGTGTTTTCCTGGGGTTTTTATTGTTTCCCTTCCTTCAAACCCTGTTTTTACTCCTGGCCTCCTGCTGAGGTCAGACAATGGCTGTAACCCCTCCTCTTTTTAATTTAGGTGCTAAATTCTGACCTCATGATACTGCCTTGACCAATATATGAACAATATTTGGGAGTGGACCTGGACCTGCTGTTTTGTATCTCCATTCTCCAAGAGTTTTGGGATGGAAAACATCCAGTCCTGTTTTGCCCCAGCTTGAATACATTGAATTTTTTTTGTTTCACCTCAGTTGTGGTTGKTTTTTTTTCTGAAAACCTTTTTCTATGCTGTCTTTACCYCCAAAATCAAAAGCATTTTATATATTGAATAAACAAGTGGTTAATTTAATATTCAGTTTTCACCTATCACTACTTTATTTTGCCTCTCAAGTTAAAGGGTAAATAATTTTACATAATATTTAAATAAYTTAAAATAAYTCATTTTAAAGAGATGAATAAATAACATTCAATGTCTTTCTTGAGATCTAAGTCATTTTGAGTATTGCAAATTTTTACTTTATATATTTCTCATGTTAACCCTCCTCATGTTGTTT
>QVAJ01000116.1:527532-573046 GCA_003546035.1 Mixornis gularis | reverse complement strand
AAAACAACAAAAAAAACCCCACAAAAAACAAAACAGAAAAACCCAACAAAAAAACAAACAAACAAACAAATAAAAACCCAAAAACCAAACACCAACCACCCCAAAACCCAACACTTTTTGGGAGCCGTTGAGTGTAGTTCATGAGGCATCCACATGGAAAGCTGGTGGGGGGTTGTTTTCCTCACGGAATTTTTAGAATAAATGACTCCCGTTGTCCCCTCACGGTCTAGTCCAGAAAAAGGCACAGAGGGAACTTGCCAGGATCCCAACGCTGACCCTCGAACTCGCTGCCCCATCAAAGTTGCACAGGTCATAGTAACAGCAGGTGACAGGATGTGCCACCCCGATGCCATCCACGGCAGAGGGGTCACAGGTGGAGGAGCACATCTTGGTGACCGTCGAGACTCCCGTGAAGGGATAAACTGTGGCAAAGGAAGCAAAGCAGGAGCAGTTAGGACTGGGGAAAACAGAGGAGAGGATCAACCGTTCTCTTTTGTCTTCTGATGACTTCTGAGGAGTTGGTGTCATGGAATTAGAAGATGGTTTGGGTTGGGAAGGAACTTAAAGATCATCAGATTCCAACGTCTCTGCCATGGGACAACTTCCACTATCCCAGGTTGCTCCAAACCCTGTCCAACCTGGCCTTGGACACTTCCAAGGATGGGGCAGCCACAGCTTCTCCAGAAAATCTCTGCTAAGGCCTTCCCACCCTCACAGAGAGGAATTTTTTCCTGATATCCAATCTAAACTCACCCTCTTCAGGTTTAAAGCCATTCCCTCTTTTCCTATCACCACACAAACTTGCAAAAAGTTAAAATCTTATTTCTGAGCATTAACCAAGAGCTTATATTCACTGAATATTCCCTCACACAAACAGCAGGAGAGCTGAAGCTCTCATGGGAGTTCTATTCCACATTTCAGTGGAAAGGGGAACCAATCTCCACACCAGAGCTGTCCAAACACTGATTCCTGTTAAAAGTATGGATAAAGAAGGAATTGTCCTTACCATCCTCCAGGGAATACATCTCAGTCTTGCACATGTTCTCAGTCTCTGTGCAGTTCTCAATTGTCTGGCACTTCTCAACTGGAGTCAATTCCCTGCACGTGTAACACTGCAAGGAGTGTCCTGTGGGAAGGGAAAACAGGAGGATGGAAAACGTGAGGATGGGCTCAGTGTGGATTCTGTCCGTGCCCCTCCAGGTATCACTCAGGAGGGATTTTCCAAAATAATCATGCTGAGGGTGGGAATGGAATAACAGAACGTGTTTGGACTGATGGGAATGGGAAACACAAATGTCTGGTGGTCAAAGCACAGCCTCAGGTCGGGTTCAGAGCCCTTGTGATGAGTCAAACAAGACAGAGCCTCACACACAGGAGACCCCATGACACAGGAAAGAGCTTGGGCTGATTTATTCCTCTGTTTTCTGGGTCTACTGCCCTCCTTGACTTCAGTAGAGCCTCAGAAAGAGATCCCAGACTCCCAAACTCCCAGAATCACAAAATGGGGGAGGTTGGAAGAGGCCTCTGGAGCTCCAGCAGTCCAATCCCTGCCCTCAAGCAGGACCACCTAAAGCCTCTTTGTTTTGTCCAGGAGTCTCTCCAGGTGGGGTTTTAATATCTCCAAGGACGGAGATTCCGCAGCTTCCCTGGGAAACCTGCCAGTGCTCAGTCAACCTCACAGCCATAAAGTGTTTCCTGATGTTTCCTGTGTTTCAGTTTGTGTGCTTTGCCTGCTCCTGGCACTGGGAATCACTGAAAGGAGCCTGGCTCTGTCCTCTTTGCTCTCTCCCTTCAGGAGTTTACAGACATTTATAAGATTCCCTGTTTGAACCTTCACTTCATCCTGAGAAGTCCCAGCTTTTCCTCAGGAGAGAGATGTCCACCCAGCCCATGCCTCAACTGCTGTCCATGAGGATCTTGGAACAGGTTTCCTTAAGAGATTGTGGACCCCCCATCCCTAGAAGGGTTCAAGGCCAGGTGGGACAAGGTTTGGAGCAACCTGGGATGGTGGAAGGTGTCCCTGCTTGTGGCAGGGGGTGGAACTGGATGGTCTGTAGGTCCCGTCCAACCCAAACCATTCCCTGATTCCATGATCTTATAGGGGAGAGCATCAAAGTCCTTCCTGAAGTCTGGGTAGAAAATATCCGCAGCTCATCCCTCGTCTACCAGGCCAGTCACTTCATCACAGAAATTTGTCAGCTTGGTTGGGTTTCTCCTCCTTGGTGAAGGAACTGGACACACAAAAATGTCAGACTTGGGTGTGAGTTGCAGCAGTGAGAATTTCCCCTGGTGCTATCCGCTCTGCCAGCTCTTCCCAAAGGCTGGGAGGGTGTCCCAGACAGAAGGAACTTGTCTCCATCAAATTCACTGAGCCACGAGAACAAATTAAGCACAACCCTTCCCCTTGTGCTGAGATTCTGGGTTTGTGAGAAGAAAGTGTGAGGGGTTCTTTTAAATCATGGAACAGTTTGGGTTGGAAAGGATGTTAAAATCTTCCGGTTCCAACTCCTCCCATGGGCAGGGACACCTTCCACTATCCCAGGTTGCTCCAAACCCTGTCCAGCCTGGCCTTGGACACTTCCAGGGATGGGGCATGCACAGATTCTCTGGAAAAACCTGTGCCAGGGCCTCAGCACCCTCAGAGAGAAGAATTAAATCAGACAGCAGCACCATGAATGGATTGCATGTGATGAATTCTGCTCCAGGCAGAGAGCACAGACACAAAATTTGTTACTCAAGACTCCAAATCTGTCCCGAGCCAGCTCCTCCTGCCTTGTCCCTCACTACTTCAGAAACGTTCCTCAACCCTGTTAATTTGTAAAGCCCTTGAGAGCTGCAGGTGCTTCTCAGCTCCTACAACCACAGAATAACCACAGCCCAAATCTTCCAGTGCCTAAAGTCTTCTGAGATGGAGAAACTTTGGAGAAAACCATCAAAGAATCCAGATTGTTGTGACACAGAGCACACCAAGCTAAAGATATCAAACCAAAACAGTGTCTGGTGCTTCCTATCACAAAAAAAAAAACAAAAAAAAAAAAAAAAAAGCCATTTTTCAACAAGTTTTTCAGGGTTTTTCTGAGGAACCTAACATTTGATCTGGGTCCTCTCCTCTAGGTGCTCTCTTCCACCCTCCAGCAGATACCTCAACCACACTGATGTATTTTGGTGCCATCACACCCCAGCAGCCCCTCTTTGGTCTGGTAAGCCCTTGTCACCCTGTCTGTGTGACATTCCTGCTGAAATTCCTTCAAACCTCACTGAAAAGGAGAAATCATTCAGCTCCTCCCAGCACAGCTCCAATGAGATGTCAGCAGGCTCAGGCAAACAAGTCACCCCATGAAAACAGACACCATCCTAATTAATGGGCCAGAAAATCCCTTTTTTAAACAAACACAGCAATTTTCCTGCTAAAGCAAACTTTGTTCTCTTGCTCTGCCTGTTGTGACCTGATGCTTTGTTTGCACTAATTCCACGTCTGACAGTTGAGAAATTCATCTTCAGGAGGAAGCATCAGTCTCACATTTCATGATGCTGGACAAGTCCAACCCACAGGATTTGTGCTCTTCTCTGAAAAGAAAACCAAACAAGCCGCCACCTTCTTCTCCCCTGCAGAGTCTGCTCGGCAAGGAGGGAGGACCAAAAATGTCCTTGCACAAGAAGGAAATAAATAGGAGTTAAAAAATCCTGATGCAGCTCCATAGACAGGCACAGATAAAATCAGACCCAGCACTGTGTGGATTTGAGAATATCCCAGTGGAAAGTCACAGATCCTGGACTGATACCGCTCGTGAATGATCTTGGACATCCAGGAGAACACCAACAACTCTTGGGATCATCAATTTTTTTGTCCAAGAAATTGGTGTGGTGGTAGAAACAAGGGGCAGAATGGATGGAGGGAGGATCATGGAATCATGGAATGGAATCCCAGAATGGTTTGGGCTGGGAGTGACCTTTGTGGTTGTGGAATTCCCCCCCCTGCCACAGGCAGCAACACCTTCCACTGGACCAGGTTGCTCCAAGCCCTGCCCAACCTGGCCTTGGACACTTCCAGGAATGAGCATCCACAACTTTTTGGGGTAACCTGTTCCAGTGCCTCACTTTGATCTTTGAGGTCCCGCCTAACTCAAATCATTCCATGATTCCATGATTAACATCCACCCTGGAGCACCTGGGCCACCAGCAGAGTCCCAGCCCATCTTTCCCATTTCTAAAGACTAAAATTGGATAAATCCCACATGTAACATTTTTGCAGAGCTCCCACACATGCTGCATGGAACTGACACCCAGGGCTAAGTATCAAAAAAGGTACGGAAAGTTAAAAATAATGTTAAAAAAAAAAAAAGAGTGAGATCGAGCATGAACATGGAAAAAATGAGAGTGGGAATTTGCATTACAGGAATGACACAGTTTAATCACACTCTGCCTTGTGAAACTTCCTAAAGAGCCTGACAATCCCAATCACACCATCACCATCCTGAAGATGTGGAAATATTCCAAAGACAGATTTTTTTTTTTTCCTGAAAACTGCCTAAAGTCAGGGATGTAGCTTTCAGAGGGAACGGGGCTCATCCTATCCCATCACACCCCATCTTCTGAAGGAATCTGGATAAATCCAAGCAGAAACTCACCCAAACCCATGCAAGTGGCAGCAGCCAGCAGAAGAGACAGAAACAGCTTCATCTTGCACAGCCCTCGTTGTCTGGTCACTGTGTTGTCACCACTCCTCACTGATGTCACACGTCCTGCTGATTTGCCACGCACCGATTCCGTCCCCAGATCCAAATCTGCTGGAAAAACTACTCCCATTGAGTTATATATGAATAGAAGGAGCTCCAAAGCAGGTACCACCTCCTGCTATTTCATCATCTCTTCTCGTGTTCTTTGTAGAAGAAAACCTGTTTTTGCAGGGTAGACAATGGCTGGGGTTGGTTAAGCCTGGTGTTTTGTGTCCCAGCAGGATGTGGAAGGCCCGGGGCGTTAAATAATCCTGGTGTCCAGGTCTTGTCTTGCAGCTTGAGGATATTTCCTCTCCTCTTCTGGAGTGTTTTCAAGAAATCCTGGGTAAAAAAAGCCTTGGAGGGTGTGAATATCAATGTATTGAACCTCGTGGATTTTTCTCCTCTGCATTTTCACCTTCAGTGAAAGGTGAAAAGTTCAGTGGGGTACAGAGTTCATCAGGAGAAGGAGAATCATGGAATGGTTTGGATTGGAAGGGATCATCTCATTCCAAACCCTCTCCATGGGCAGGGACAAGTTCCACTAGACCAGCTTGCTCCAAGCTTTGTCCAGCCTGATCTAGAAGTGAAAATCTGACTTTCACTCCCTCACTCACTGCAAAAAGCATGGAGGAGTGGGAAAAAAAAACAGGACCAGGACCCAAAAGATTGGGCCAAAGGAATCTCTCAGGCTCATTATCCCGAGGAAGGATGGAATGGAGAAGCCCCTCTGCTCTGAGCCAGCCCTCTCTGAGTGTGGTTGCAAGCTCATGACATTTTTTTGCTTCCCAAACACTTTTCCCATTCCCAACCCTGCTGCCCCCAGCATCTGCTGGATTTTCCTGCACCTCAGGCCAGCTCCGTGCTAGGAAATCCTCCTCCAACATGGGACGAGCAAGTCTAAGTGTGGAATTGCAAAAACTGGGAAGGAAGAGCCCCTTGGTGGCTATGCCAGGCACCCTCCCAACACGGACTTTTACTAAGGAATGGGAAAAAGCTGAATCCAAGATGGGGTTGGAGATTATCCCACCACCTTCCTTATTCCACCACCAAAGGAACTTTGTTCAGGGTTATTCACTTGAACTCTTGGAATGAGAGAATCAATGAGGTTGGGAGAGATGTCAGGATCATCATGTTCAGAGTCAAACCACCACCACCACTTTCTCTACTAAACCCTGTCCTCAAGTGCCACATCCACAGCCTTTTTGAGCATTCCCAGGGCTGTGACTCCATCACTGCCCTGGAGCCTGTTCCTGTCGGAGTCCAGGGCATCCCTTTGGATGACCTGGGACCTGAGGAAGGAAGTTTGAACCCTGGACAAGGGGGTGTGGAGCCGGTCCAGAGGGATTGGAGACCTTGGCACAGAGCCCAGGAAGACACCGAGTTTGATTTTAGTCCATGGGAGAAGCTTCCAACACTGAGAGAGGAATTACAAACCTCAAARGTGTGAAAACAGCAGTTTAGCACAGCACGGGGTGAAAAATTTTCTAGTTTAGGGGTTTTTAGAATAGAGGTAAACGGGGGACAAGATGAAGGATTTAGGGTGTTGCCTTAAGTTCCTCTCCTTCTTCCTCATCCTCCGTCTTCTGATGTGGTGATGACACAAAGTAGTTGGAGGGGATTGGGTCAAGGTAGAAATGACCCTTCTAGTACAGGTGCTGCACATTGGCACAAAACTGTAAATAGTGGACACGTAACTATCTGTATAAGAGCAAAGCAAATACCCCACAGGCAGGCAGTGCTTGTGTCCCAGCCGAGGTGCAGAGAAAATTTTGAGATATCAACTGATAAACAACACGAAAAACCCCAAAACAAGGCCTTGAACACTCTGCTTTTTCTCTTGCAATACATCTCAGGGCTTTTAGAGGGCCAAGGACTTTTAACAATCTCAGGTGGGAAACCAAACCCGGGAGTTCCAATGCCTGACAACCCTTTCTGCAAAGAAATCTTTCCTAATATCCAATCTGAACTTTCCCTGGTGCGACTTAAGGCCGATTTGTCCTGTCCTGCCTTGGGATGTTAAAAGTTTTTCTAGGAATACTGGATAAAAAGTCCAATCATCGTCTCTCCAAATCTAAAGCTCCAGAATCATGGAATGGCTTGGGTTGGAAGGGAATTTAAAGACCATCCAGTCCCAACCTCCTTCCAAGGGCAGGGACAACTTCCACTATCCCAGGCTGCTAAAAACCCGGCCTTGGACACTTCCAGGTGTGGGGCAGCCACAGCTTCTCTCAAAATCCATTCCAGGGCCTCCCCACCCTCACAGGGAAGAATTTTTCCCTAATATCCAATTTAAAAGTGGTCTCAGCATTTCAGCAATCCCTGCTGCTTTTCCAAACACCACTTCTGGGTGACTTCCAGCCCCAGGAATTCCGACGGATTGTTTTCACAGTTGCCTCTCTAATACAGTAATTATGTGGATTATGAGAGCTAAGCAGTTATTTCCAGCCCCAAAAATTACCTAGGGAAAGACATTTAGGTGTGTTCCAGCTCTGGCATATTCCTCGTGTTCAGCAGAAAATGTTATAATCTTATTAAAAAGGCAAAACCCTCTGTCGGTGTTTGCCTTGTTCGCAGGGAAAAAAAAAAAAACAAAAGGAAAAAGAAATACATGGGTGGGGTGTGGCTTCTGGTTTCTGGTATTAAGTGGCTTCAAAAAATACGTGTTAAATTACTGGTTTCACCTGCACAGCTGAAATGTGATCTCTCTCCCTCGCCTTAGAAAATCTTGGATGGAAGAATCTCCACTACCAACCTGCTCTAAATCCTGTTCCTTCCTTCGCTCCAGAGGGTGGTTTTGGGGGGGTTTCAACACACCTTGTTTATGGTTTCAGTTGATATTATCTGAGTCCTGAAATGTTTCCTCTTTTATGCACACCCTGTGCTGCTGCCTTGCATGGCTGGCAACTCACCAAAAAAAAACAACAAAAAAACCCAAAAAAAACCAAAACAAAACAAAACAAAAAAAAACCAAAAAAAACCCAAAACAAAACCAAAAAAAACCCCCAAAAACTAATGGCAACATTCAAATATTGTTTTGTCAAATTCTTTTTATTATTCCGTAGGAAACCACAACCTCTTCTATTGGGGGAGGGGGTCGTCCCACTAATTACTTTTAAAAAAACCCAACTAAAAAGACACATAATCTGCATAAATCTGCCTCGTCAGAAGATAGATTTAAAACAATAGACTTTTTTTAGTGTATCTGTTCGAAGGGAAATTAGCACAACCTTTGCAGTTCAGATAAGTCTGTTGTCATAAATAAAAGGGAAAGTTCAGCCAAATGTTTACTCCCAGCCTGGGAATCCCACACCAAACTCTTTTCCTGTCCTACCTCACCAGCTGGGGCAGTCTCAGGGTGGAGGCATCTTCATCAGACCTGCCTCATTACATCCAGCCTGGAAATCTCCAAATCCCACAACTTCCCAGGCTGCCCAATTCCTTTGCAAATCCTAAAATTCCCCGTCCACCTCCAGGGCAGAGTTTCAGGGACCAAGGCCTGCAGGCACTGAGAGCCTCCTTGACTTCATTATTTTGAACTCTCCATATTCATTACTCCAATCGACTCCCGTTAATCCCAAATTTCCAGAGCAGGCAGACGCAGGAGTGAAAGATGGGATTGGATTTAAGGGTGGAGGGGTGTTGACATGAGACTGTCACGTGCTAGTGCCAAGTTTTTGTTGGAAGAGGAGTTAAAGATCATCCCATTCCAGCCCTTCCCATGGGCAAAGACATCTTCCACTACCCCAGGCTGCTCCAGATGTTGTCCAACCTGGCCTTGGATACCTTTAGGGATGGGGCAGCCACAGCTGCTCTGGGAATTCTGTTCCAGCCCCTCACCACCCTCACAAGGAAGGATTTCTTCCCAATATCCCATCTGACCTTACCCTATTCCTGTTTAAAGCCATTCCCCCTTGTTCTGTCCTTCCACCCATTGTCCAAAGTCCCTCTCCAGCTCACCTGGAGCCCCTTTAGGCACTGGAAGGGGTCTGAGCTCTCCCTGGAGCCTTCTCTTCTCCAGGCCAGGCATTCCCAACTCTCCCAGCCTGGCTCCAGAGCAGAGGGGCTCCAGCCTTGGAGCATCCCCGTGGCCTCCTCTGGACTCACTCCAGCAGCTCCAGGGTCAGGGATGAAAGGCACTCAGGGCAGCAGCAAGGATGGGTTACCCTGAGCACTGAACTGCTGCTGGGAAGATGCCAGGGATTAAATCACCACGGATTTCACCTCTGGGACATCACAGTCCCCACCTGTCCCTCACAGAAACCAAAATTCTCTGGAGCTGAGATTCTTGCAGCAGGAAGAGAGGAATTAGACAGGTTTCCCTGCCCTTCTGCATCTCCCCCATTGATGAGGAATGTCCTTTAAAGTTAAAAAGAATGCTGGAAAAGCAAAGTGAAAAATGCCAAGCCTGACTGTGACCTATCCCTCTGAATAATGAGTCAGGAATCCAACCCTGCAGCTCTTTTAGAGCCATTTTCACTAAGGCACCACTCATTAGCTCATTAGTCACAGCAGCCTTACTCCTCCTAATTGATTTTACTACAATCCCCTACAATGTATGGCCAGGATCCAACGTGTCTTTGCCTGGCTTAAAAACCATTACACTGCTACAGCTTTGGAGGCACTTCCTCCCTCTCCCAAGCCTCTGGAGTGTGTAAAGGTCAGGAGATTCCCATAGCTGAACTTCTGGAAGGTGCCCTGAGGGAAAGGACGTGTGTCCCTTTGGTGGGACAAGCCACAGGCTCAAAGGACGTGATGCCTTGGGAAGGCTGACCTGGAACAGAGACTGGACAGAGCTGGAGAATAAAGTAGATATTTATTGAAAGGCCTTTAGGGTACACCTTGGGCAGGACAAGATCTTGGCCAGGGCTACACCCAAGGTGGACCCAAAATGGTCACAAAATGGATGACTGGTCACTAAGTCTTACATTTTTATAAGTTTTGGTCCATTTGCATATTGGGGTTTAATTGTCCAATTACAGCTTCAGGTTGTGAGGTCTCATCCTTCTTGTTTTCTCTCTTCAGCCCAACGTTGTTTGTGCTGTTGGGCCTGAAAATTGTACTCGTTGTCCTCGGTCTCCAGCAGGAAAAGGATTTGTTTTGTCTCCCTGCTCTGTGAAGAGCTGACTGACACTTAACGTGAGGCTCAGAACTGCACCCCTGGGCAGCACAGAGTCTGAAAACATGAAAACTAAAACTTAAGGCATCAGAGGCAGCTGAGCAGAGAGTTGTGGCTTTCACTCCTGGGAGCAGGTGGGTTTGACACAGACTGGAGCTGCAGAGGGATGCAGGAAGTTTGGCAGCTCTCTCCACACTGGTTTTCACTTTGGCATTGAACTGGGAGAAAAAATCATGGAATGGTTGGGGTTGGAAGGGACCTTCAAGATCATCTCATTCCAACCCCCTGCCATGGACAGGGACACCTTCCACTATCCCTTGATAACCCTTGATCCAAGCCTTATCCAACCATGAAGGGATGGAGCAGCCACAGCTGCTCTGGGAATTCCAGGGCCTCACCACCCTCACAGGGAAGAATTCCATTCCAACATCCCATCTATCCCTGCTCTCTGGCAGTGGGAAGCCATTCCCTGTGTCCTGTCCCTCCATCCCTTGTCCAAAGTCCCTCTCCAGCTCTCCTGGAGCCCCTTTAGGCACTGGAAGGGGCTCTGAGGTCTCCCTGGAGCCTTCTGTTCTCCAGGCTGGACATTCTCAGCTCTTCCAGCCTGGCTCCAGAGCAGAGGGGCTCCTTGGAGCATTATCTTGGCCTCCTCTGGACTCACTGCAGCAGCTCCACATCCTTGTGCTGAGGCCCTCAGAGCTGGATACAGAACTCCAGGTGAGATCTGGAGGGAGAGGAGCAGAGGAAGGGAATCCCATCCCTGGACCTGCTGGTCACTTTCCTTTTCATGCATCCCAGGGTTCTGTTGTTTCCTGGATCCAACAGAGACCTGAGAGAATGTGATTAAAGCTGAACCTAGGGCAGACAGGTCAGACCACCCCACAAAGGGTTCTTTAACTCTGCTGCTCATCCCAGATTCCACCAGACCTCTCTGTGTCCCCCTCTCTGCCCCAGCCATGAGCTGTGAGCTGCTCCTGGGGCTCAGAGATGCTTTGGCTGTTCCCCAGGACAACAAGGCAGGAACAAGATGATTTATTTTTATAAGGAGTCCTGTTCCCTCCAGGTAATCATTCATCTCCCCTTTTTTTATTTCCCAACCTGTTTTTCTTTCTCTCTGAATTCCATGCAGGTACCTCTTATCTCCAGGTTATTATTTGGATTAACCTCTGTGTAGCTCTTTAACTCTTTCTGGGTGAGAACTTCACGTCCATCACTTCCCTGGCCAGTGGCCAGCACAGGGATACAGCAATCCCATGGGTGAATCTTAGAGGAGTCAATAATTCCTAAAGTGCGTGTATGATGTGCATAGAAAGGACTGATCACATATCTATAGCTAGTGGAAATTTTAATTCCTTCCCTATCAATTCTTTTCTTGCTCCCTTTTGGTTTTTTTTGCTTCTAAGCTGAGAAATTCTCCCTCCCGGTCAACCCTGACTGAGGCAGCCATCACTTATTTGGAGATGGTTTGCTCCATCCAGCATTTCCAAGGCATTGTTAATGATGCAGGAATGTAAATCACTCCATCAGTGTAGCTGTCACCTGCCTTAATTATCCCCTGCCTTCATTCCAGACTTAATCCAAGGAACAGGAGATACTTTCCTACCCAAGTCACTTCTCGCTGACCCAGAAGGGAAGAACAAGGACAACACGTGTAAAACACTAAATAACCCAACTGAAAAAGTACCAGCTTTGCCTCCAGGCCCTTTTCATCTCCCTCTAATCCTGCAGAGCTTGGCATCAGAGCTGGAAATATCCACCTTTTTTTGGCTGCTGGGAGCTGCCCAAACCAGTAGAAAACTTCAATGAAGATTCCACTGCCCAGGTGAGAGGCTCAGGGTGTCCTGCACCAAAAAACAGCCCAGGTGTGGCCTCTGGATGCTTGGAGATTTCAGGAAGATGTTTCTGATCCCAAAACTTGTGGCTCCCAGAGCATTTCTCCTCAGGAAAGGTGAGGAAAACAACACCTCTCCCATGAGGAAAGGCCAAATTGGGATTTTTCTGCCTGGAGAAGAGAAGGCTCTGAGGAGACCTCAGAGCCCCTTCCAGTGCCTAAAGGGGTTCCAGGAGAGCTGCAGAGGGATTTTGGAGAAGGGCCTGGAGTGGCAGGACAAGAGGGAATGAATTCAGAATAAAAGAAGGCAGTTGGGAACGTGAGGCTTGTTCCAGATGTCTGGAAAAGGCCTTATCTCCTCCCATCTGATCAGGCTGTTATCAGATACCCAAAACAACACCTCCTGTCCCGATCTACCCCCTCTCCCTGCCCAAGCAGAGCCCAGCCACGGCAGAACTCAGTTCTCTGAGCTATCCCACCATGTCAGTCTGTGATTCCCAGTATTTAGTTTGGTTTGGAACAGGGATTTAACCCCAGGCAACACGAGGAGTTGTGAGACAGATGGATTTTTTCAGCCTGGAAAACAGGCTGGGAAGGGAGGGCTCAGGGGCCCCACAGCATCTGCCATGGAAAAGGGTCAAAGAGAGGTCTGGGATGGATTTATTCCTCATCCACGGGTTCCAAAGGAAGTCCTTTCTCCAGCATGTCCCTTAGGAGAAGGGGCTGGTGGTCTGGAATGGCAACACTCCCATCCCAGTGCATCCCAAGGGAACGCACTGGCAGAACTGGGACGTGCCGCTGCCACCTCCTGACAGGAGGAGAAAATGCAAATCCCTCCTCCCAGCCCATTTGCCAAGGCAGGAAGGACTTCTCAGGATAATTTTGGTATTTTTCAGTTTTCACTGTTCCCAAAATTCGTGGTTTGTAGTCACTTGGATCCAACCAGCTTGAGGACGAGAAACGTCCGGGTGAAAATAAAACAAGGAGAAAAATTCAGTTTATCTAAATTGCCTTGAACAACCCAGGAGTAGAATTCCAACAGGAGTAGCTCCACCTTGTCCTTAAAAAGAACCTGAGTGGTCACACACAAGGTGCCACCATCCTTTATCTACTGAGTGAACTGAACTTGAACTATTTTATTTCTCTTTTTTTGCATCTTTCCTTTCACAGTTTGTTACTGAACGGGTGCTGCTGCTCCTGGAGCCAGCAGGTTTTACTGGTCTGAGCTCAGGTGCAGAACTGAGAGTCTGGAGCAGCAAAGGGTGAGTGCATCTCCACAATCTGAGCAACGAGGGACGGAATCTGAGCCAGGAGCACCCGCTGGAAAACACCTGGTTTAGCTCCAGGTGACAAAGTGTGACAAGAATCCGTGCGGAATTCAACCCACGTGGTTGTTGGTGCTAACTGGAGTGGAGCAGAGGGCACGGGGCTGCTCACCCCTCTGCCCCCGAGAGTTTGGTGCTGGTTTTGTGTCACATTTCCGTGCAGGTTTAACTCCCACCCAAAGAACAAGTTATTGATGTCAGTGTTCCCTGTATCCCAGGAGAGGTCAGGTCACAGAGACCCAGGCATGTTGTGCAACTCCTGAAATCTCTTTTTCTTGGGAGAAGATAAGCAGGGAGGTTGGAAGGTGTTCCCACAGCCACATAAAGCACCTCCCATCTTTCCAGCCTCTTCCACCTTTGCAGCCTCCTGCAGCTTCCAGGTGCCATTTCCCCCACAAGCTCTCAAAATCCATGGAATGGGGAGAAAAGGAAGCAGGAGGAAAGGGAGTGGAGAGGGTCAGCACTGGCAGGAAGATGGAGCTCTTGATTCAGTCTTTTTTTTTGTCTCCCTTTAGCACCACTCCAATTTTAAATTCCAAACTCCCTTCCTACACGCCTTTCTTGACTGCTCCATGTCAAAACTCCCAAATGAATCAGCTTTTTAGAGACTCCTCCTCAGCTCCAGAGCTTTTTCCTCCCCCAAAAAACCTGTATTTGCCCTGGATAGAGAGGAGCCCTGCCCAGAGAGACAGCAAAGGGCAGGATACAACCCCTCTGCTCTGCCCTCAGGAGATCCCATCAGGAATACTGTATCCAGGTCTGGAGTCATAAGCACACGGATGGCAGGAACTTGCAGGAGCAAGTCCAGAGGAGGCCACAGAGATGCTCCAAGGACTGGAGCCCCTCTGCTCTGGAGCCAGGCTGGGAGAGCTGGGAATGTCCAGCCTGGAGAAAAGAAGAATCCAGGGAGAGCTCAGAGCCCCTTCCAGTGCCTAAAGGGGCTCCAAGAGAGCTGGAGAGGGACTTTGGACAAGGGRTGGAGGGACAGGAAACAGGGAATGGCTTCCCACTGCCAGAGGGCAGGGTTAGATGAGATATTGGGATGGAATTCTTCCTTATGAGGGTGGTGAGGCCCTGGCGCAGTTTTCCCAGAGAAGTTGTGGCTGCCCCTGGATCCCTGGAAGTGTCCATGGCCAGGTTGGATGAGGCTTGGAGCAATCTGGGATAGTAGAAAGTGTCCCTGTCCATGGCAGGGGGTTGGAATGAGATGATCTTGAAGGTCCCTTCCCACACAAACCATTCCAGGATCCTGTGATGGGAAGGCCAGAATTCTCTGGCCTCAGCCCCGTTTGGTGTCTCCCATCCTGGGATGATCAGGACAACTTTGGGATGCCAGTGAGGAACATCTGAAGAGCAAAACAGGAGATGTGCCACCATTTCCCTCGACTTTCCAAACAGCTGGAATATGGGAAAGTCCATCCTGAGCCTGTGCAGAGACAGGCAGGTCCTTAGGGAACAGGAGCTGGGACATGGGTGACAGTGTGAGGAGAAATGGGAACACCAGGCAGGAGGGACGTGCAGGTTTCTTCTGTGACCCCCTGGCTGTGCAACATCCCCCCAGTCCCCAAAATATTCCCTGTCACCACTGGAGCCCTCCCATCCCAAAAAAAACCACTTGCAAAATACAGATTGCAGCGGAAATGGTAGTCCAGCCTGGAATTATCCAGAGAAAAGGAATGAAACTCCTGAGCCCATCGCTGTTATTCCACATTTATCTTACATTCCCTGGGTAATAAAATCCCCTTTTCCCATGGGATCCAGCTGGGATCCCCATAAAATCTTTTAAACAAAAATTAGAATGACATAACTTTGGAGAGCTGAATGCTGGGAGAGCAGGGGGGAAATCTCCAGAGCTCCCAGCCCTGTGTCCCTGTGTCCGTGTGTCCAGAGGCAGGAGCAGGGCTGGACCCCTGGGAGTGCAGGAAGAGGAGCAGCTGCCCATGGACACCCACACAGGGCCCTTTCTGTGCCCAAAATAGCCACCCTCTCCCACAGGGAAGAGTGCAGGCTCCAAGGCCAAATCCCATCTCCATTCCCAGCAGGGTCACGGCCAAGTCAGGGATATTTATGAGCTATTGATGGCAAAGACAATCCCTGTTCTTTATCCATCCCCAGGAAGAGATTCCAATGGCCTTGAGATGAAATGTAGGAATTTAACCCTCCTTTAGTCCCCAAATTCAGTCTGTCCTTTTATCCAGCCCACAGCCCACAGCCCTGAGCTTGGAATGCAATCCAGGCATTTTTCTTCCACACAAAACAGGAGTTAATATCTGGAATATCCGCAGAACCAACCAAAAATCTCCTTCCAAGTGTATTTTTTTTTATTAATTCCATATATTTTTTATTAGAGTATAAGAAACAAGGTGGAACATACACTTCACTTATAGTTAGGTTAATATATTTAAAGGGATGGATGCTTCTTTATCCCACTTATCCCAATACAATAAAGATAATACACAGTTACAAATCTCACAGATAGGGATTAGTAAAATCAACATTTCAGGGAAACCACCTCGGATCATCCAAGAAAGCTGAAATAAAACGCACCAGCATTATTTTTTCTTTTTTTCCTGCAACATTTTATTGGCTTCATATATTTCCCTACGATGAAACAGGAGGATTAGGGCTGGGAAAAAGTGCTCCCATAGAAAATGTTGGACTTGAGAAGCCTCTTAAGCCTTTTATTTCTCAATTTCCACGATCAGAGCAAAGCTGGACGAATTAAAACCTTCAATCTGTCTCTGCTGATGACGACTCTCTGCTTTGGGTGCAATTATTTGGTTTGAGGCAGCTCATCCGCCCTGATTTCGGAGATTTGGACTCCAAAGTCCCTCCACCAAGTCTGGCAGAAGCCAGTAGGTGGCAGGACCAACCCAGGGCTTCACTTCCCTGGGCGTTCCCAAAACGCAAAACGGGGCATTTCTGTTCCCATTCCCCTTCAACAGCCTCAGAGAGGGGTGAAATGACTCCACCAGGATCAAGGATCCAGAGCCACCTTTATCCCAAACCGCTGAGACCAACCGGAGCAAGGGAAAGGGCCCTAAACCTTCCAGGCATCCAGATGTGCACCACATCTGCCTTTTCCAGAGGGCATGGATCCTATAACTCATCCCATGGACACGCAGACACCCCCAGGAGAGCTTCCCACAGGAGTGGTGGGACCACAGCCTCTTTTTTTGATGGCAAATAAAGTCCCTGGGAGACAAATCCCGTCAAAAAAAAACCCAAATTGACCAAATCAACACCAATCCAGGACATCCTTGCAGTAGCAAAGTGGATCCTTGGAATAATAATTAAGCAACTGATTATTTGTTCTGTTGGAGAAAGGAAGTCACGTCACGTTTGTGGTTTCCAAAAGAAATTTTGCCCTTTAATAAAAAAAAAAACAAAACAATTCTAGGAACCATCTGGAAGAACTGTGCTCATTTTGAAGTCCTTCTCTCGGGCAAACAGCAAACCCCAAATCCTGGGTGGGAAGCGCTGATGCCACAAAGGATTTTGAGCATTTTTGGACAGTTCACAAAAATTGGAGCCCTTGGTGGGGTAGTGGGAGATGGCAGCAGCTGCTGGTGAATTACAGCCATTTCCAGGATGGAAGCACTGAAACCATTTTCTCAGGAACACGTTCCAAAGAGGGTATTTCACTTTAGCTCTTAATTTCCAGTAAAAAAAACTCTTCCACAACATTTTATGTTTCTAGGGAGCCAAACCTCCTCTCCTCATAACCTCTTGTTTTGTTAGAGCAGGTGAATATCTGAGTTTTCTGCTCAGATTTTGGTCTCTTAATTCCACCGTCCACAGAAACACATCCAAAGCCCTTCAGGGCTGTCCCACCACGGCCCTCAAATTCCAAATCCAGGTTTTGTTTTAACAACCCACCAGGCTGAACACTTCATAAATCCTACTTATTATCTTATTATTAATGGTTTTAATTACTTTACCTGCCCATTTTTAGGCCTGGGTTTTACAACAGATGAGGTTCTCACCAGATTTGTCATTCTGGGGATTTGGGGGCAAAAAATAAACCTCGAGTAGGACCAGGAATAGTGAGAGATGGCATGAGTGATGAGAAAGTGCTTGGGATTCAACTGTGACAAGCTGTCACCTCCTCCCTCTCTCAAACACGCACAGATCTATCCAAGAGATCTTTGCCAGGAAAAGAAATACTGAAAATATCCCTTTTTTCCATATTCTACATCAGTGCACATGGGAAGGAAGAGACAAAAAGAGAGCGAGGAAGAAAAACCCAATCTCCATGTGAAATTTATCCGACCGACCCTCAGCTCAGTCCCCTTGCAATTCCATGAATATAATTTGTTATTTATTGGGATCAGCAGCCTCTGGATGCTCCTCCCACGAGCGTTTGGTCCCTGGCACAACCAAATTGTGAAGGAAGGAAGGAGATGGCCCTTGGAGGAGACAACCAGGTCTTCAGCCCATGGGGTTGTCCAGTGTGTGGCATCGTCAGGATCCTCATCAAAACATGGATGGGACATCAGGACACAGCTGATGGCTTTGAATATTTCAGCTCTTTGCCAAAGGTAACAGAGTCCCAAGCCAACCTCAAAACCTTTTTTCCAGATGGCCAGAAAAGACAGAGCCCCCCTAAATTCAAAGCAGAGTGCTCTGGGTGCCACCTCGGTGTCTCAGCAAGTGCTGGGGGACGAATGAACCCAAAAAAACCGAGGGTTTGAATTATTTTGGGAGGAAGGCTGAGGCACAGGGAAGCTGGGGAATATTCATCTCAGTTTAGGAAGCTTTTTCCCCAATTTTCCCTGTGCTCCACGTGCATAGCAGAGGTTTGTGAGGCACCCCAGGCCCCCCAAGGTGGCAGGAGGATGCATTATCCAAAGGAAGGCACATCCAAGGACCAACACAGGTGAGGCATTCTTCCCAAATTAACCACTAAATTGCAGATCACATCCCACTGACCCAGCCCTCCTGTTGGAAAAGCTGTCATTAACATCTGTGTCACTTTAATTAAAAGAGGGGGAGAAGGGAGAGGGGGAAAAAAACAAAAAACCACTTCTGTTACCAGTATTTCTGTACAACTGCAACCACCTTTCATTTATCACTCCTTGAAGAGGAGACAGAGGTGGAACTGAAGGTTTGTGGAGCTTTTGTTTGGGTTTTGACACAGAAGAGGAGAAGCAGGTACAAGGCATGGCTAAAATGTGCCAACACCTGGGTTTTGCTGCCAGAAATAGAAAAAAAAAAGCCCAGTGCACCTCTGATCGATCAGTGGAAGCGACAAAAAGCTTGAACTTGGCGGTTTAAGGCTGAATTTTGGCTTGGTTTGTGTCGAGCAGGTCCACAGGCAAGCAGAGTAGGCAGGACTGATGACACAGAGAGGGCAGGAGGGCACATCTCCCAGGGGACAGCTGAGAACTTCTAGGAGAAACCTTGCCAAAACACCTGGGAAGATCCTGGGACAGCAGAAGTGGAAGGTTGGGTGGTGAAGTCACCTCCAGCAGTCCGCAGGCACCATCAGGCATTGGAGATTGGACATAAAGATCTGAGTATTGACATCTTCTCCTCTGACTTCACCAAATTTTTCACACCTGTTGCCCCCATTCAGGCATTGCCACTGTGGTGGTCACCATGACAAGTCCAAAGTGGGGAAACCGAGGCACCAAGTCTTTGTAAAATGCAGATTCACTTCAGAGTCCTGCTGGCAGGGTAGCTGCTCCATCAGGGTTGACTCAGACCCCAAAACCTGGCATTTATCACTAAAATGCACCTGGAAAAAGTCATTCCCAAGAGAGGTGGAACAAGCTGGCCCAGAGGTTTTTATCAGGAAGGACAGCAACAGGGAGGAGATGGATTTGGTGCTCACAACTGGAAAGGAGGTGGAGATGAAGCACCCAAAAGCTGCTCGAGAGGGTGAGGGACCCTCATGCTGGCTGCAATATCGGGATTTTCCATAAAAGAGTTCCTAATCCCTGGAGCAAGGAAACACACACACGTCCCATCTCAGGTAACAACAGGAGCAAGTTTATTCAGGCCTGGCACTTACAGAACTTGGAAGGACAAGGTACACGGCATTGGTTTTCCAGAAAAGTCAGCCCTGGATCAGAAGAAACGAGACTATTTTTATAAAAAGAGACTGCAGCTGCGAGGGACCAGGAATGTGTCTCCTTCTGGATCCTGCATTCCCGCTGCCTGTGCCACCCACGTGCTGGAGCAGACCTGGTGGTGCTTGGAATCTGTTCTCAGAGAGTCCCAGCCTGGTTTAACCAACCTTAGAAACGAGGGGGGTGGAGGGGGTGTTATTAATAGGTAGAAAAAGCAGAAACCCTTCCAAAATCATCATTCACCTCGGCGAAGGAGGAGCGAGAGCAGCGGCGGCGGGAGACGTTCCACGGGAGGAGGAGAAACAGCTCGGCCAAACCGCCCCGGATCTCCAACGCTTGGAAGAGCAAAAAAAAGTCTGGGAAACGATTCACCTTGGAAGCCTGCTGAGAAACAGAGGATCCTCCTTGCAGACAGCAACAGAGAAGATATCGGCTAACAAGACCCATGGGAGGCGGCTCTTCCTCGGGCAGCCCCATCACTCGCGAGCCCGGAGCACGTAGAGGAGGCTGACGAGAATTCCCAAGGCCAGGATGGTGGAGCTGGCTCGGACGCTGCTAGAGCCGCTGATGTTGCAGAGGAAGGAGTCACAGCAGTAAACTGAGGCTGCTGCTATTCCCAGGTTGATCCCGGCGCTGGGGCAGATGGGGGAGCATCCCTTGGAGATGGACTGGCCGGATTTGCCGCCTGGATTCGGGGCAGAGTGGAGAGGAAGGGAAAAGAGACGGGTTTAGAATGGGTTTTTCTTGCGGTTTCTGGTCACCTGCTCTGCAAAGGAATTGCAGCACTGATAGAGCTGGGGCAGTGCAGGTGGCACAGGGAGGATGAAGTGGTTCTCAGAGACAGAAAATCCCAGCCAGCCCCTCTTATCAAGGATCACCCATGATAAGCTCCCACAAACACCCCAGAGACCACACAACAGCCCTTTGGATCAGCCAATGCTCAGCTGCAACAGCTCTGGTGAGGAATCCCAAAAATCCCTCTTGAGCTTCACTCTGGGGCTCCTCAAGGGAGACAGGGAACACTGGGGAGACACTTGGGAGTGAAGTCTGCATTTCCAGAGAGGCACAGCCCACGTTAAGAGGCAGGAAAGAGGAAACCATGAGCACTGGGCTATGAAGAGAAGTTTGTAAAAGCTTCCAGTCTCTGTTTGTGTGCATCTGACCCACCCACGCTGCAGATTTGGGCATGAAATTCCCCCTCCTCCTGCCAGGGAGAGTCAGGATGGGCTCTGGTTCCTGCAAAGGCACCAGGAGATCTGCCAGAGCATCCTGCTTCCCTCAGAGCAGCAGCTGGGAAGGACAGAACACCCCAAATCTCTCCAGGCACACAGAAAGGAAACCCGCAAACTCTCCCTTCCCACCTCGTCCACGGAAAGCGAAGGTGGAACTCGGGGACGAGGAACCCAAACACGAGGCAAAAAAATCAGCAGGAACAGCAACCCTGGAGCTTCCCACACGGGGAGCCTGCAGCATCCTCCACACTTTCACTTATTCATCAGCAAACTCCCCGCCCCCAGCCTGAAATTCCCCCCGGACTGGCGGGCATGGAGCAGGCACGTGGGCTCTAACGTGACTCCTCCTGGCAGCCAGTCCCTCCTAAGGATTCCCGTGGGATGGTCCGACACTCCAGTTGCTAAGCAGAACTTTCCCTTTTATTTCTCCCCCAGCCAGGAGAAGGAGAAGCCTCGCTGCAGCTCAGCAGGTGACCCAGGAGAGGCCCAGGAGGGCACAGGAGGAGGTGCTGTCACCACTCACCGAGCCCCACGCCGACGTACGTCGTCACGCAGTGGTTTTCATGGTCCTCACACCTGACAGGCTTCAGGCAGGCCCAGTTGGAGGAGGCATCCGAGCAGGAAAAGCACATGAGCGTGTGGGCTGCAAGAGAAAGGCAAAGCTCATTTTAGGGGCTGGTGGGAAGATGTCCTCACTTGGAGGTCCCCCACCTCTGTCCCACGGGGACATCTCGCGTCTGCCCACAGCCACGCTTTCTGTTTCAGTTTTATCAACCTGAAATAGGGGATTTTTTTTTTTAATCCCCTCAAAAAAATTGGGCAAGTGAAGGGCTCAAGCCTCAGGGAGGTATTTCAAGCTAAATTTGATAGAACCACACCCTGGCACTTTCTGTCACCCCCCGTTTGCATCAAGAATGTGTCCGAGCTATAGCTGCCAACTTGAAACCAAATTCCAGAGGTGAATTTTTGAGGTTTGGTCTGGTTCAGCTCAGCCATCACAGACATGGTGTCCCTGCCTGGGGCAGAGGGGTTGGAACTGGATGATCTTCAGGTCCCTCCCAAGCGAAACCATTCTGATTTTATGATTCTGTGTCACTGATGGGAAATGCTCCAGGTGTGACCACAGGTTCAAACTTCCCATGACTGAGCTTTGGGCACCAAGATCACGCCATGGTTGAGCTGGAGGATGTGGTGGAAATGATTTTTCAGCTGCAGAAAGCACCTACAAGACCGGCAGGACCCCTAAAATTATGGAATCGTGGAATCATTTCAGGGAAAGACCTCTGACATCTTACAATCCAAACATTGACCCAGAGCTGCCAAATTCACCACTAAACCAAACCTTCAGGCAACACAGCTGCACAAATTTTTGCACACTCCCAGGGACGGTGATTACACCACTGTTCCCAAATTTGACCAGTGAAGAAATCTTTCCTCATTTCCAAACTAAACCTCGCCTGGAGCAGCTTGAGGCCATTTACGGCTTATCCTACAGCAGCAGGATGGACTAGCTGGCTCCCATCCCTCATCCCTCACAAAGAGGAATGATTGGAAAAACAGCATTTGGGGTGTGAAATGGTTGTGGAGACAGCCTGGACCAGAGACTCAGCAGGGCCATGGGCACTTTGATCTCTGTATTTTACACACAAGAGCATCATATCCACGCTGCAGTTGTTGACCTACATATGCAGGCAGAACAGGTCTGCTCCCAATGTTCCAGACTCGGAATTTTGGAGCTCCCAGGCAGCCCTTCCACGAGGCCTTTCCCTTTCTGTATTTATGGGATGCAGAGCAGGGGCTGGTTCAGGGTGGGAAGGGCAAGGCAGCTCCCACCTCCTTCAGCCCCACCACAAATGGATCATCAAAGAATCATGGAATGGTTGGGGTTGAAATGGAGCTTCAGGATCATTCAGTTCCAAGCCCCTGCCACGGGCAGGGACACCTCCCACTATCCCAGGTTGCTCCAAGCCCCCTCCAACCTGGCCCTGGACACTTCCAGGGATGGGGCAGCCACAGCTTCTCTGGGAAACCTGTGCCAGGGCCTCCCCACCCTCACAGGGGAGAAGAATTTCTTCCCAATATCCAACCTAAACCTTCTCTCTTTCAGTTTGAAGCCATTCCTGCTTGTCCTGTCCCTGTAAAAAAATCACTCTTCAGCTTTCTTGTAGACCCCCTTGGACTATTTTCCTAAGGAAGTGAAGCAGGGGAAGCCCTGGGAGAGCTCCCTGAGGCTCAGCAATTCCTGACATGGATATTTTGAAGAATTATTATTTGGACAAATATTGCTCAGCATCTGTCCCACTCTGCCATAGGACTGCACCACATCTCAAGGTTCTTCTCATTCCTGTTTCTCTCAGGAAAATAAAAGGTTTCTACAAGAAAAATGAGAGAAAAAAATAACAATTGCTCTCAGAGGAATGACTTTTGAGCAGCCACAGCCGAGGAGGGGAAAGAAAACAAAATACAATCTCAGAGAAAGAGATTAAAGTGTGTTTGTGGGAGATCCTGAATGTCACAGCAGAGCAGCCAAATCTCTGCTTTGGAGTGGAAGCCAACACCACAACCCCCCAAGCAGGAATTTCCTGGGCTGGCTCAGGGATCCTCCAAGGATCCCTACAACAAACCCAGGTTACCTGAGCACACCAAGGCAGCCACCACAACCCACAGCACTGGGATTACAGGGCCACCAGCTGAGTCAAAACCTCCAGGAGAGATTCCTCAGTGGATCTCTGCATTTAGGAGACAGGGGAGGGGGACTGGGACCAGCCACTGAGTCACTGCCCCTCGCTGGGTCGGCCACAGCTCCATGTGGGAGTGAAGCCCAGCTCTGCTCCCAAGTCTCAGGTGACCTGTCCCAAACTCTTCACCTCACAGCCACCCCCCCCCGGGGGCAAACTGACTCATCCCAGGAATCTTCAGCAATCGGGAATGAAGTGGATTACCGGCTTCCTGTGGGCATTCCCGGCAGGACAGATGTCCCCATGTGCGTTTGCTCACTGCGCTGAAGGCACCGAGTGGTGCAATGCCGTTCATTAAAGGTTCCATGAACAAACACACCAGAAATCTTTGGGCATGACATAAAAGTGCTGTTGGGCATGAAATTCTCTGCCACGTGACTCAACCCCTGCTCCTGCCAAGCATCTCTTACCTGTCCCCGTGTTTTTCATTGTCACACCTACCCATTACCCCTTGTCTTTTAACAGAAAAAAAAATCCTCCAGGAGAGGCAGAATTTAAGAAAGGAAATATTCGGTCACTTTCTGCCCCCCAAAAAACACCCACTGCAGAGTTATGAGAGCACAAACAGGTTTAGACAAAAGGCACAAGAGGGGTGGCAGAATTAATTTCATGCAGCTGTGGACGGAGCAAAGAGTTGGAGCTCAAGGTTACAAGAAAAGAAGAAAAGGGAAGAAAAATACCAAGACTGAACAATGCAAAAGAGAAGCCTTGTTTTCACCAGTGGAAGAATTTATGTGTTTATTTGTTTGCTGCTTGGCTTCTCAGAGGAACAAAGAGGTCGCAAAACAGAGCAGGGCATTTGGGGGAATTCCTTCAGATAAGGGGTTGAATCATTCTTGCAAAGACAGGGGAAAAAAAACGCCTTTAAAAGCCCACCCTGGAGCTCGGCAGCACCAGGAAAATGCTGTTGCTTCGGCAGCTTTTCCATTCAGCCCCGATGCTGCTTTTCCATTCTCTTAGGCAAAATCCTTATCAAGATCCACAGGCAAGATATTCGAGCAGGGAGTAAAGCTCTTCTGCGAAATCCCCTCCGAGGTATGCTGGAAGCGTCTGGGGATAAAACCACCTGCAACAAACCTTTTTGCCTGGATAAAAAACTTACTTTTAAAGCTGAAACGGTTGTGGGGGTTTTTTTGGGGGGATGAAACCCTTCACCGCCTTGGCCTGGCCCTCCCATCCTCCCAGCTGGAACTCAGCACAAGCCAGCTGGGCTCTGCCTGAGACTCAATGCTTCAATTGCCAGTTGCTTCCCGGATCCCACCGGGAGGGGGGAATGGGAAGGGCAGCAAACTGCCAGGTCCATCTCAGCGGTGCCCTCAGAAAACAAGAAGGGACCCTGCTTGCCGAGCAGGGGCTGGGAGAGCTCAGAACTCTCCCGTTCGCTCTTTGTTCGGCTCCTCCAAGGAGCGACACATGGGAACAATACGGGGTTCTTTTGCACGGCCCCGAGGAGTTTGGATAGTGAGGAATGGAGTCGGTGGGGAAAAGGAGGGGACGGCCAGGCCCCTGCGACTTGGGCAACTTGGCACTTTAGCACACAGCAACAGGACCCGCGTTCTCCCCAGGATGCGCCCCTCAGGGCATTGTCCCTTAGGGATCACCGCGCCCCGCACCGGCCACAGCAAGGCGGCCCCGAAGGATGCTCGGAGGGGGAGGCAGGAGCCACAATCACGAGCGGCTCTGCCCTGACTTTGCTCCATCAGCCATTGCCGGGGCTGGGCTGCCTCTCCCCTCCACCACCCTCTTTCCTCTCGGCTGCATCTCAGCCCATCCCGGCGGCGTTATCCCGGCTGGCTGCGCCGAAAAAGGGGAGCGGAGCCGGCCCTGCTCTTTGTTCGAGCCGCAACTGGGAAAAGCTCCAGGATATCCACCCGCACAGCCGGAGATGCTCACCTATGCATACAGACGGGGAAGCCGCGAAGTTCCTGCTTCAGGAAGGACGCTGCTGCGAAGCAGGTCTTGGAAAGACACCCCCGCATCCCGCTCCGAACCATAACGCGGCTCAGCGCTGTGCCCCCAACCCCTTTTCAACCCTTATATCCCCTACAAACCTCCAACTTCCACAGCCTACCCTGCCACACGCATCACTCCAACCCCCAATTTTCACTCCGTCGAGGGACCCGGGGACCTGCGGGGGAGGCGATGGTGGCGGGGGCATCCCCTTCCCTTACCTCTCTCCACGCACAGCACCGCGGCCAACACAGCGAGCAGGAGCGCCTTCATGGTGCGGACGATGTGGCCGGAGAGATGCGCAGGGCGGCTGGAGGAGCTCGAGGCTGACGGCAGGGCCGGGCGCCGGGGGTGGGGAAAGGGTGGCGGCTCCGCCCCGCGGGCCGGGCCCGGCCCCCGCGCCGCCTCCCCCCTCCACCTCCCCGGCCACGCCTGGTTTCGTTTCCCCGCTGGGGAGAACCGGGGCCGGGAAAGGGGCGCTGAGAAGAAAGTGTCGGCATGGCAGGGGCTGGCCAAGGGGGAACAGAGCCAGCTTTCCCCTGGCCGTGCCCCAAGAGCCTTGTTCCAGCCCTCTTTCGGGTCCCCTCTGTTTGCCTGAAGGAAGAGACGGGAGTAGGGGGCTGCCTATAAACTGGACTCCACTCATCCAAGTCCAGTCCTTCCAACTCAGGTTATTCTGGGATTCCGTGATTCTCTGACTCCCTCTACCTGCAGGACCTGCTGATACCCTGCTTCCCTTCCCTCCTCCGTGCATCTCCTCTCACAGATCCCCTGAGTACTCACACATCCTCCTCCACACATTCCAGTTCACCCTGTACACACACATTCCCTGTATCCAGGGCTCCCTGCATGCATCTCCCCCTGAATAGAGAGCCTGTCCCTGCATGCAACACCCCCTCTCCAGGTCTGACCCCTCTGCATGCACAGCCCCCACTCCAGATCCAAGCACATAAAGAACCAACTCCCCCATCTGTTGGCCAGAGCCTAAATTGGATTAGACATACAGGATTGGGAAGCTTGAAGAGCCCAGCAGCTGGGGTGGCATGGGACGGCCTGGGTTGCTTGGCAGGATCAGTCTTCAGACTGTAAATAAGTCCCCTGATGTTGGAGTGTCCCAAATTCAGTAGGTCCCATGGAAATAACTAAATCCTCTAGGAAACAAGCTGCAGGGGGAGAAGTGGGGGATGGCCCCTGTGAAACTGGCTGTCAGGAAAGCCTGGGAATGGAGGATAAAGCTGGTGAGCCAGCAGGAAACAAGCAGGCTTGACAAACTCTGTGCCACAGATGGGTTTAATTCTGCAGAGTCAGCATTTCTTGGCGAATGCATCTGTCAGGAGAAATTCCGGCTCCTGTCTTGTCGGAGGCATTCAGAGCACTCTGCATGGGAAGTAAACCCGTGGCTGCAAACCCCTGCTTCCCTTTTCTTTCCTGTGGCTCAGTTTTATTTGTCACTGCCAGGTATTCTAGCAGGAACTGACTTCCAAGCAGTTTCTGTGGTCTCATATCTTCAAAAAAAAAAAAAAAGGAAGTTTCAGCTGTGTGGTAACTTGAGAAAATGTAATTCAGACACATGTACAAAACCTCTGTTTCATTGAGGCCAAGAAAGTAGATTTTGGTTGAATATTGAGGAGGAATTCTTCCCTGTGAGGGCAGTGAGGCCCTGGCACAGGTTGCCTAGATAAGCTGTGGCTGCCCCATCCCTGGAAACGCTTCAGGCCAGGTTGGATTTGGCTTGGAGCAACCTGGGACAGTGGAAGGTATCCCTGCCCATGGCAGGGGGCTGGAACTGGATGATCTTTAAAGTCTTTTCCTACCTAGATTTAGGAATTTATGATACACTCTCATCACCCCCATGAGAACAGTACAAGGATCTACAGATTCCTGGACTTCTCCCACATTTAATCTTAACATTATCAGCCCCATTCTTTGTCCTGGAGAGGGCCTGTCTGCTGATAAGAATGAAGAGATAGGATCTGAGGGTCACAGAGGTCAGGACCCAGCACGGGGTCTGGAGTCATCCCGATACTGCTGGAATGTCTGGGCGGGAACAGCACTAATGACAGGATGCTGCAAAAGGAAGAGGTGACCAGAGCCACCAGGGACCAGTTTTCTGTGATGGGAATTACACCAGGTGAGGAAACAAGCCCTTCTGAGAACTCGATGATCCTTTTGGGTCCCTTCCAACTCAAGATATTTTATATTCTGTGGCCTAAGCTCATCTCCCACCTCTCCCCCACCAGTGTTGTTGTGTGGGACAGACTGCAGAGCTCAACACAGCAACTCTGATGGCAGAGGCGTCTGTTCTAGTCCAGCCCACGCTGCCCTGAGTGCTCCAGCCTCTTCTTGCAAGTTTGGAGGTCAATGGAAGACTTTATTGAACCATTGGCTTCGCGTTGTGAGTGCAAGGCCAAAAAATATTTCTTCACAAAAAGAAGGGTGAAGCAAGAAAGGCAGCAGGGGTAGAGTCCAGCCCCAGGAATGTGGCCTGTGCTGGGGAAAGGTGGAGACAGCTCCAAAAACATGCTTGAGGGAGAAGGAGATAAGGAAGTGGCTGTATCAGAGGGTAAACTGGTACTAGGGCAAATATTTCATGGTTGTGGCAGCGCTGGGGAGGATTTGGTACAGTTAAAATCAGAAAATGAGGAGTGTGACAAGTCCTTTGATGGGTCAGGGCAACAGAGACGGTGCAGAAATTAAACCTAGACTGTGAAATGTGATATAAAATAATTCGTGCTTAAAATTAAGGTTTCCAAAAATCGTAAAACGCCAAGCAGCTAAAGGGAGAAGACTGATTTGCAATCGTAAAACACGGGGAGGGGGGCGGCGAGGAAGATTGGAATTAGCAACAGAAAAGAGTGACTTGGTCGGAGATGGGCCGTCTGCAGGGGTAGGTTGGACAATTCCCCGGTGACGAGTGCCCGATATGGATCTGTGATAAGACAACAGGAGTCGATATGGATCTGTGATAAGACAATCGGAGTCCTCAGGGGTGTGCATCCCAATGCCAGGTTCCCATAAATCAAATCAAGCCTTCAGCCCTGCCCGGAAAACTGTGGAAAACTGTTTCTCGAAAACCAGCAGCAAGGAAAGAAGTTACACGAATACGCGAATCGAGGAAAAGGGAATACAGAAACCCTGCCTTAGTTGAAAAACTGTATAAAAACAAACCCCTCAGAAGCTGAATTTGTGAACGGGGCAGATTTGGAGCGAGAGAGTCCAAATCTAAGGTTCACCCAGCGCCGGTCCCGGGATGGACCCTGTCCCTTTTGATTGTGGCTTTCCGAGACCGTGTTTTGTAGCACGGTAAAATTTGCTTTAATTATTAATTTGGCTACGTCGTTTATAACATAGACCTGCAAGGGTTTGATGCTGAACAGGCACTCGATGAATTGAAGCTTAAAATTCAGGGTCAGTAAAAGCTTCCTCAGTTTGTGTGGAGCCAGGGGGGGACACGAGAGGTTCCTTCCCCACCACGCTTCTGTTTCAGGGTTTGTGTGAGACTTCCTGGGCCTGGCTGTGCACGTGAGGCACCAAAACCCCAGAGGAATTTGCAAATGAGACGTTTCCCCCTGTTAGTGGAGCAGAACTGCTCAAACCGCTTTCCTCCGATGACACAGGAAAAGGACAGAGTCCTTTCTTTTTTTTTTTTTTTTTTTTTTTTTTTTTTTTTTTTTTTGCCCAGTAATTGCATCACGCTCTGGAGCTGGGAATTGTTCAGATTTCTTCCAGAGAGAGTTGCAACTGCTCTGTGGAAGAGTCCTACCTCACCTGCCAAAACGTGGAGATTCAGTTTGGCAGAGGACTGGGAGGACATGGGAGAGCAGGAACTCAGGATCTCCATCCTTGCTGCTTCCTCTCATCCCCAAAATTCTCTTTGTCCAGAGAACTTTGCTGCAACATAGTCGGGGTGTGAAGGTCCTCCTTGCCCAGGTGCTGGCACAGCCCCTGATGCTCCATGGAATGCTGGAGCTGGGAATCACCATCCCTGGAATTCCTGCTCACACCATCCTGGATGAGGCCCGGCTCCATATCCCAGCCCTTCCTCATCATCCCACCCTGGATGCTCCTCCTCCTGAAGTCCCTCCTGATCAAAAATTGTCCAGAAGACCTTCAGGATCGTATTTGGAGCATCCAAAGATTCTCTGGACATAGATTTTCCTTGGGCAAACCAAGCTGCAGGTTATTCTTTGCTGGCTGTGGTGCCAAACCAGGTCACTGTTCCCTGCCACATCTGCTGCATCCTGTGGGGAAACACCTGGGATTTCTCTCAGGTAGCTACTGAGATCCCTGAAAATTCCTGAAATAAATGTGCCCAACCAGGGTCTTTTTTACATTATTATTACATTTATTCATTTATTGCATTTTTTTTAATAGATAAAGGAATAAAACCTTCACCTGCCCCCTCCAACCTGCAGTCAGTATCTGGCTGTCAGACTGATGAACTTTCACTTCTGGCTGACATCCACATTTCTTTTTCCCTCTCCTCCCTGAGCCTAAGGTGAAAGTGGATTTGCTGCCTGGTGGTGCTCAGCTGGTGTTGGAATTCTCACACTTCCTCCTCCCAAAGTCTGCGTGACTCACCCTCAGCCCTGCTTGTTTTGACAGGAAAACAACTGTGACTCTTTAAGGAGAGCCTGTTTCACAGGAAAAACTTTAATTTCCCTGAGCAGCCTCAGCAGGGCCCTCCTCAGACTGTGCCCATGGCTCCAAGACCCCCTTTAAGCTCAAGCTTAACCATTTAGGCCCCATAAGTGTCCCTGTCCCCAGCCTTGTCCTGGATGGACCTTGGCCGTGTGCTGTGGTTTGTCTCCATCTGTTTCTGGCCTCGGGTGACTTCTAGGGTTGGAACTGATGATCCTTTTTTGCTCTTCCAGCCCAGGATATTCCCTGATTCTCTTCTCCAACACTAATGCTTAACTATGTAGTGTCTATCCCTGTCTCCAGGCCTAATTCCATCTCCTGGGTGAACTCTGGACTTGTTTTGTAGCTTTTTTCCCTCAATCCTGGTGCATTTTGTGCCATCAGAGGTTCTGGACCACCTGCACAATTTCCTGGGCACCCCCTCTCCTGCAACAGTGGCCTCATCTCTGGGGTTTTTGGGGAGGGAAGAGACTTTTCAGTCCTTTCTCTTAATCCTTCCACCAAAAAAWTCACTTTCCTATGGACAAGGAATTCACCAGGCTCTGAGGAGGCAGCACAAAAAACATGCTGAAGCTGTAGGCAAGGTGATAGACTTCTGCAGGTTTGTGGTGGAAATGTTGAAAAACAGTGTAAAAAACATAGGAATGGGAATGTTCCAGGGTGTGGAAGAACCAGGAGAACCAGCAGAGCAAAGGGYAAAAGAAAAGGCATTTTCTGATTGCCGTGGAGCACCGTGCCTGTGTTCACTCAAAAGCAGAGAAAGAACAAGCTGACCTTGGATAGGAAACTCCAGAGGACTAAGAGCAGGGTGGGACCGGTAAAACACACAGATAAAGTAAACAAAAGGGMTGTAATAGTCAGGAAATCCATCTAAAAGGGGAAAAACGAAAGAGAAAGTGAGCAAAGACAGCATCCTCTCTCCAAAAGCTGTAAAAAATAAGTCCAAAATTGGGGTGGGTTGTTTTTGTTTTGTTTTGTTGGGTTTTTTTGCTCTGCCTTTCACCTTTCACCTTTTATCTTCACCTTGTGCTCAACCCTAAAGACACGAGGAGAATTSCAGGGCTTTCATCTTTTGGCTGCTGGTGGCACTGAAGTGACACAGACCAGATGATCTGGGCACACCCACACAGGTGCTTGTGATCCAAGGAAATCCGTAAGGAAGAGTGTGAAAGGCAAAATCCACTTTCTCCGAGGTTTTTATATTACCAAATCTCTCTCTTCTCCCCGAAGATCTCACAGGGAGTTTTTCCTGTGACTGCAGAAGGGAGTCTCTCATTCCCAGGAGCAGGGTCTGCTCGTTATCTAATTGCTGATTAACATCTAATTCTGCATCCTGGAGCTGCAGGCAGGTCCCAGGTGAGCTGTTGTGAGTGCTGGGCACAGAGCCAGGGGCTGTTCCTGCCTCTCCTGGGCCAAGGAAAATTGTACCCCYGGCACTCCCAATTCTTTGTGTGGAATTTAAGGACTTGCCTGAGTAAGGAATCAGCTGGAAAATGGGAAAAACATCGTTTTCCAAGCTTTCTCCACCTTCTGCCTCAGCACTGCTTTAGTGTTGACTGAAATYCTGGGATTTCAATCCTCTGGAGTGAAAGTTCCTACATGGAAGTTCTTTCCACATCACTGGRAGAGYTTTGGGTCACTTTTGCTGCTCARYCTTTGTCTTGGAGCAGCCTSATCTYGTGGAAGGTGTCCCTGCTCGTGGCCAGAGTGGTTAGAACRAGGTCTTTTASRTCCCTTCSARCCCAAAACATTCCATGATCCTGTGATAAAGCAAAGCCAGCCCTGAACATCCCAATTCTGCTCTGGTGGAGGGAACCAGCTCCACGTGGGAGTGACAGAAAGGTGACAGAGAGAAGCAGGAATGGGAATCACCAGGAATGAGTTCATTCTCCAGCCCCAGTGGAGACACGAAGGAGATGCTGAGACCAGAGTTTTTCCATGCCTTGATGAATCCTAATTATGGTGCTAAAGCTGCTGCTTCTGGAGGCAGTTTTCCAGCTCTTCACCCTACTTTAGATGCCAGGAATTCCTTCTGATGCTTCCTAAAATCCTCTTTGCTGCTGTGTGAACCCCAACACAAAACGTGGGGTGGGAAGAGCAAAGCAGGCCGAGCCTTCCATTTGGAGGATCCAGAAGGTTCTCATCCCATCACACACCAGTTTACACTTCCCAGTGCAATGTGTAAGATTTTTTCCACGGAGTGCAGAATTCCAACAAGGCTTTGTTTCCCTTTTTTTTTTTTTTTTCCCCCAAGGTTTGACACGTGTTAAACTTGTGATCCAGCACATCTCCTTTCCCTGCCAGATTGCTGGGAGGGAGATTCCCTCATCCCATATTTGTGCCACATCAGCTGGACAGCTTTGTGCTCCTCCTTCCTAAATTGCACCCTCTTTTCTCAGCCTACCACTTAAATTTATTGGAATCACACAGAATTCTCCTGCTTGCAGGTTGTCTCAGCTCATCACCCGTGAKCTCAGTGGATTTATTGTCCAATACGTCACCCAAACCAGCAATTAAAACTTTGCATCCTCCCACAGCCAAGAGGAGCCTTTTAATGGATAGTTCCAGCCTGACAGCAAATTGTTGGCTGCGATTTCCTCGTGATTTCAGCCCGGCTGGGTTTTCTTGGTTTTGCTCCTGGGCCCATCACGTGACACGGTGCCAAAAGCTTTATTAAGGCTGAGCTGTGTGACAGGTACCACTTTTTTACCCTCTCAGATTTCGCTGTCTTGTCGCAGGGAGGGATATCACCCACCTGTCACAAAATCCCTGCTGATCATCCCTGTCTCCTTGATAGCCCCTGCATGATCTATTTCAGAGCTTTTTTTTTTTTTTTTTCTCTCAGTCTGGGTTGGCTGCTCTGTGTGTGTCCCCAGAGAGCAGCCTATGCTCTTTATAATAAYGGATTATTTCCACATTTCTTCATGGAAAGGGTTTGGATGTGGCACTCAGTGCTCTGGTCTGGTTGACAAGGTGAGGGTTGGACTCAATGATCACGGAGATCCTAAATGAGTCTGTGATTTGTTGATACCCAGTCTCCCAAAATACCCAGATTTCCCTGTTGCAAAGAAGCAGGAGCAAGAGAARCAGGCTGGGTTTGGTAGCTGTGATGGATTTCTTTTCCCGATTCTCCTGGACACCACTTTGGCTGGCAACCCTGACTGATTTGCATATTTATGTCGAAAGCACTAATTTTATTCACTTTTGATGTGTTAATTAGTTCATCTCATTAATATCTGTGGCAGCAAAATGGCTCTTGCTCTTGTGTTTGATGTGGTTGTGTCCCCACACCTGTTTTCCCTCTTACTCCTCACGTGGAAGCACAAACAGAACTCCTGACTTTGCGAGTGCGGCTCAAAGTTGTGGGACTGGAAAACAAATCCTAAAAAACTGAAGCTCCAAGAGTCACCTGGAATTCTTCTTCCAGGCAGCTCAGCCTGGAGAGCACCAGCACCCAAACCTCACACTGGAAAAGGAAAATGGGACTGATTCAATCCGTGGGGTGAAAAAAAGGAGATTTAGGCTTTGCCTAAAGCTGAGCCACAGGAGCCTTGATCTTGTACCTGCACCTTCCTCCAGCCCAGGGAAGGGAGGAACCAGTGTGGAAAAAGAGCTGTGACCTCATAACCAGCCCATTCCTCACCTCCAATCAAGGAGGAGAGTTTTAAATTGTCCCTCTTCCTTCTTTATTTGAAAGAATTCCAGTGATTTTCCACTCAGAGGATCAGTGCTGACAAAGTCCATCCAGAATTCCCACCTCCAGATTTACTTTTCCATGACCTTCAGCTCCCACAACTGGGAGCTTTCAGGCCAGGAGCTAGGTGGGTGGACAGGACAGCRAGTAAATCCTGTTAAACACAATCCCTTCACCTCCAAAGAATCAGTCGGGATAATCCTGGCCAATCCAGCTGCTTTGGCATCCAGAAACTTCAGGAAAAGAAARGGTTCCTCTAAATTTAGAGAAAATTCTAGGAAACCATTATCATTTGACCTTCTGGCAGCACTTAAACTGCTGCAGTGAAAAGTGGGGGGAAAGCTGGGAACRAGGGTCAGCAAAGGGCTGGATAAGGTTTGTTCTCCCTCTTGAACTGTGTCCATCCTGGTCCCCCACACCCTCACTGGACTTATCTCAACCCTCCACTTCTTCCTTCCCCTCCAGATGGTTTTTTTGCTTTCTCATGTCCAGCAAAGCCTGGTTGAGATATAAATTGCTCCTTCTATTTCCTCTTTCCCCTGCCAATAGGACAGGTGGTAAAACAGTAACAGCTTTGGCCCGGAGCCAAACTTTTTTGGGAGTTTTTTTTAAAAGCACCCACGGTCCTGCAGGGAAAAGCTGTGCAGGGTATGGAGGATTTGCTCCTGGAGGACTTCTCCTGGAGGACTTGTTCCTGGAATTGGGATGAAGCACAGCCAGCACAGCCCTACCAGCAGCTGAGCAGCTGGACATCTCTTCCTTCTTTTTGGTTTAAAAACTTGTTCTTCCCCTTCTCCACCCTAATTTTCCTTCCCTTTTGAGGCTGTCTTTGGTGAGAGAGAATTCATGTCAGGTTCTGCTGTTGGTTTGGTCTTTTGACATCTGTCCTGTCCAGGCAGAGCTCACCAATCTGCTCAGTGGGGTGTCAGTGTCCTCYTGTCCCTGCCCACCACTGTGGTATCACCTCTTTCATTTCCTTCATTTCCCCTCCATCCATTAAACAAAATACTGAAAACCAGCCACCAGATCCAGAGCTCGCAGCACAAAACATCACGTTTGATGTGGAATCTTTCACCCTCCTGGAAAAACCAGTGGCTCTGAAATCCAGGCAACGTGAAATGCCTCAAAAATCCACATCCTTCCACATGTGCAACCAAAACCCAGCAGAGTTCCAGGGCAATGCTTCAGAAAAAGCAAAATATCTCATTTAACCATCAAACACAACAAAAAAAAGCTGACACCCTTCAATTGTTTGGACCAGCTCTGGTTTCTCCCAGGACACAGCTGAGCTAGGGATGCTGCCAACTTTTCCTTTTTTTTTTTCTTTTTTTTTCTGTGTGTTTTCCAGGAATGGGAGCTTGCAGCCGGGGCTGTGACCCAAGAAGGCTCTGAGCTGTTTGTGAGTCCCTGGCTGGCTGCCCTTCTTCTTCTTCCTCTGCTCTGTGACACCCCCAGGCCTCCTACAGAGCTTTTCTGTCTCCCCTCAGCTGCAGCTCCTGCGGGGACAGGAGGGAGCAGAGAGCTTGGAGGGCAAAACCAAACAAAGCTCAACAACAATGGATGGTTTCTCTGCCAGGAACGTGGGTCTGCAGAAAGCCTCTCACAATCTCTGAGTGACAGGGATTGGCAACAGCTGTGTGAGGTCGTTTTGGCCCTGGAAAAAAAAAAAAAAGGAGGGGAATAGATATGGGGATGTCTTTTCCAGCTGGATGAGGTCCATGAGGAGGCAGTGTGAGAGCAACTCCCAGCTCAGTGAGCTGACCCTGTTCCATCCCTTCTCCCTCCCACCTTCCCACTGCCTTTCCTCTCTCAGCCACATATTTCCCTCTCTGCCTTTCCCCCTTCTCTCTGGTGAGAGAAGCTCATTTCAAAATGGGAATGGGAGGAAAGAGCCGGAGGAGCCAGAAACTGCTCCCCACTGAGGCTGGAGAAATGTCCACAAATCAGCTTTACTTCCACCTGCTTGTTTATAAAACAGGTGTTTGACAACCAAACTCACTGTGAACAAATTCCCTGATCGTCCCCAGTGCTGACACAATGGTGCAGCCATTCCCTGTGTTTCAGGCAGGATGGGATGTTATTCCTCACAGAGCTTTGAAAGTAAGAGACAAAACTACGACTGCAAGAATCTCCTCGGAGCAATAATGATTTGAAGCTCGAAGATGTCGAAAAGGCCATTTTCTGTGTGTTTCCTTGGGTGAGTTGGATGTCTGGGGACACCCCGGATTCAAGCAGGCTCAGGAAATCAATGGGAGTTCAGCACCTGGCTTACTCAGGCTCTCTGGAAAATCCCAGGGGAAGCTCAACCACGAAACACRAATCTTTGAGAGCGGAAATTATCCCAGAACAACGTTTTTATTTCAGCCATCACGGGGAGCTCTTCCAAACCCATCACAATCCATATGCAAAGATGTAAGTGACGCTGGCCAGGACACCCAGGGACATCAGCCCGTGGCTGCTTTGCCTGCTGCTGACTCCGTTCACGTTGCACAAGGGTTTCTCACAGCAGGAAACGTTCTGGGAGCTTTGGATTTGTTGCTGACCTGTTGCTGGACACGTTGGAGAGCACATCTTGGAGATGATGTATTTAGGCTTGTTGGGCTCTAGTGCAGGAAAAAAAGGTGGGGGGAGGGGGGGTGGGGAAGAGAAAAAGGAGGATGAGAAGTCATTGTTTAAATATTTTCGTGGCTAAATCTGTTTAGGTGAGTAAAGGAAGGCCAGGCACTAATCCTCAAGGCAAATTTCATGGAATTTATCATAAAGTCATGGAATGGTTTGGGTTGGAAGGGACCTTTAAAATCATCCATGGGCAGGGACACCTCCCACCAGACCAGTTYGCTCAAAGGCCCATCCAGCCTGGCCTGGGACACTTCCAGGGATGGGGCAGCCACAGTCTCATAGAATCCTTGAACTGTCAGGGYTGGAAAAGGCCTTTAAGATCACCAGGTCCAACCAGGACTTCTCTGGGCTCCATGTTTTTAGGTTTTGTCAGTCCTAATGTGGAATTAGTGCCTGTGGCTTTCATTTCCAGCTGAAAGTGATGAAGTGATGCTCAGGCTGGATCATTCCCACCAGGATGGTTTTTCCTACAAACAAACACAAGGGGGAATGTCCTGCATGCCTTGAGATTTGGGATAAGGGCACATGGAGGTCTTTGAGGGCGCAGAGCACACCCAGGACAGACCTGGAGGATTTTGCTTGGCACAGGGAGTCAGCCATGGTGGGGTTTGGCCAAAACACTTCTCAAAACAGTTCTGGGAGTGAGACAAGCACAGCTCCAGGTGTGAACCCACTCCCTGGTGCTGCTCTGTGTGTCCTCATGATTTCCCCAGTTCCCAGCAGGAATATCGAGTGTGTYTGGACACTGCAGTGGGGAGCCCCAAGGTCAGTGTCTCCTCAAAGTTGGTCATCAAGGCCTGTTGTTTCTGTACTGGGATGGAATCCCATTCCTGGGGCTGCTCTCCTACAAAACAAACAAGGTGTTGYTCCCAAACCTGTCCCGACGTCCTTCCGGATGGTCACGCAGTGTTTGTCCTCCTCGTCACACATGGAAATGGTCAAACAGTCCTTGTTGGACTCCTGGTCTTGGCAGGTGTAGCACATGAATGGATAAACTGGGGAGGAGGGAAAAAAAAAATGGGGGAAAAAGTACATAACAAGGTTTAAAAAACCACAAAAGTTCCAGTGCAGGAATCTCCATTTCCCTCGTTACAGCCTGAGGAATGTTTTTGTGGGAATGACCAGTGGCTGTTTTTATCTCCTGACCCGTGGCAGCAGTGCTAAATCCCTCTCTGTCTCCTCTGGCTCAGGCTGAGGAGTGTTATCGATCTGTTTGCAATCCCTGGGAGCAGGAGATGTGAGTGGAATTCAAGGATTTGGGGGCTTTTATGAAGGAGATTATGGCCAAGCCAGAGCAGCTCAGTCCTGAGGGCTCAGCCACGGGAATTGCCAATTACTGCTCAGAGTTTCTCCTGGGCAGGAGAATTTAAATTCTCTTGGTAAAGAGAATTTAAAGATGCCCCTAGTGTTTCGAGGAGGTGGACAATTCCCAGTGTCCCCCTTCTCTTCCATCTGGCTCAGAGACTGCTGTCACATCTCTTTTTATTTTGTGCTTGGACATCACTGAACTGGCCTGACCTCAGCTCCAGGAAATCTGGTGGGAGCCCTCAGATGCTCTGTTAAACTCCTGTTTTTTAGCCTAAAATCAGGAATGAATGGGAAATGTTAATCAAAATCTTGGTTTAAGTGCTGAAGGCAGATTTGGTGAGGCAATTCCTACATCTGCAACTGTGGCAGATGATTGGCAGGAAGGTCACGCAGAGATGAGTTGTGTTTCCTGCCAGGAATGTGTCTGCCTGCCCTCAAAACCACAGTGTGGTAGGCCAGGCCTCTGGAAAGCAGCAAAACGAAGGAAGAAGAGCAAAAACAGAGTCTGGGTGATAAAACACCCCAAAATATGTCCAGAGCACTCCCCAAACGGACAGATTGAGGTTTTATAGTAGTGGCTGAGTTCAGAGCTCATGGATTCACCCAGAGCAGAGCGTGGGGGGTTTTGTGAWTGAGTCCCTTTAAAAGCAAAGCTAATTTTTGGAGGGAAACAAAGCCAAATGCTGGCTGAGTTCCTGCTAAGTCTGGGGCCAGTCTGTCACTTTGGAAAGTGCAAAAGCAACTAAAGGACACGTCCCTGTGAGTGCACTTTTGCCCGATAAGAAGTTGGCAGTGAGAAGGTGGAAGGACGGCAGAGGTCACACCATGAAACAAGAAGTTTCTGATAGAAAGGGAGGGAAAAGTCATCAGCTGTTGATTCTGTGCAGCTTTTTTTGCTTCATTCGCCTCTGCAAGAAGTTGAATTTTCATGTACAGAGTATAGGAGATTCAAGGAAGTTTTATGGAATTTTTGGCACAACCTTGAGTGACATTGTTCTTGAGCRAGCCCAGGAAACAGAAGCTGCTGGAAATTCCAGGGAATGGGTGCAAAGCCAGGCACAAAAACACCCTCAGAGGGTTATTCCCAAGGATTATTGGTCAAACCAACTGCAGCAATGGAAGGAATTTTTCCCTGTGAGGGTGGTGATGCCCTGGCACAGGKTGCCCAGAGAATCTGTGGCTGCCCCATCCCTGGAAGTGTCCAAGGCCAGGTTGGATGGGGCTTGGAGCAACCTGGGATAGTGGAAGGTGTCCCTGCCCATGGCAGGGGATGGAATTCAATGATCTTGAAGGTCCCTTTCAACCCAAACCATCCCATGATTCTGTGATTTCAAGTGATTTTGACAGGTGGGTGCAATAAAAAGAGTGAAAATTAAGAGTGGATGCAATTAAATAAAGAGAAATGAATTACAATACAAAAAACTTAAGACACTTAAATGTAGGGTGACAAAGAGCTGGTTTCAGTTACAATTCAGAACCAGAGTGACAACAGCAGGGAGCCAACAGTGCCACATTCCAGCYATGGAAACAGGCAGAAATGTCATGTGCAAGATATTCAAAGTGGCCTTTCCACCCTGGCAAGGCCTCAGCTGGAGCCCCGGTGCCCAAATCTCTCTTCAAGCACTTCCAGAACTATGCAGAGCATTTGGAGAGGGACCAGAGGAGAGGGAGGAGAAAAGGCCAGAGATCTTGGAAATGTGACCTTGTCAAAAAGGTTGGAAGGGTTTAGTTTGTGTGTTGAAAATGAGAATTTGCCRAGGAAAGCCACAGGAATCTTCTTCGTGCGAGGAAAAAGAAGCAGCAAAGAAGAAAGTAATAAAATATTTTATGTGTCCCGTGGTGGAAATATGGGAGAACAGTACAAAAACAAACGCTAAGAGATATTAAAACCAAATTCCTAAAGGGATGAGAGTCTCTGAGCAATTCCAGGCTGTGGAATCTTCCATGTTGGAAATTTTCAGGGACACCTTAAGCAAATATCTGCCTGGTCTTTTCCAACATTGCAGCAAGGACTYGATGATCTTAGAGGTCTTTTCCCCACTAATGTGATTCTGTGAAAAGGATCAAGACCTTTTATGATTTTTGCTGGACACAAAATATCCAAAAYAGTGAGTTTATGGATGGAAAAGGCAAAAGACCCTCTTTGGTCAGCTGAGAGATCAAGAGTTTTGACCAAAATTTAATCAAGCCCCCATTAGGGTCTTGGATGAGACCCAGGATACTTGAGAAGAATCAAATGCCATTTTCCACRTTTTCCTTTGTCCCAGTTTTAGGCCAGAAAGCTGCAATCAATCTCTYACTCTGGATCTAGGCTGGACCACAGGATTCTGCTGTGTAAAAACCTGTCCTTAAATCCTTTGGGAATCTGCTGCCAGTATCAAATGTCACCAGGAAGGAATCCCACCATGGACCTGTGATCCTGGATTTCTGAGATTTCCAACTCATCCCGGCTCACACTGGGAATGTTGCCTTTGAAAGTTCTCCTCTTCTGTCCATCTTATGTCGCTCCAATCAGGAATTTTGGGCAATAGATCATTTTCGTTTTTAAGAAYTGAATAGTCATTTTCCCACACCCCAAACTGGCCGAAGGTCCTGCTCTTCCAGGCATGCTGGAGAACCATCCCAAAGGATGTAGGAGTAGGGGGGGTTGATACATCACTGATAATTGATTAATGAGATGCCTCTTTCTCAACCAGATTCGTATCAKGGTTTCTGGGAAACCATCAGGCGTGGGGGAAATTTTGGCACTCTGGTCATCATTCCCACGTGCCAGGAGCGATGGAGCAACACGTGTGTCTCACTCCCAGAAGGAGGACAACACTCAGCCTTCCCTTTGGGAGCGGGATGCCTTTACCATGAAAAGTTCTTTCACCTCTGCCCCTGATTTMATCTACAAAAATCCCCAGTGTTGCATTTTCCAGGAAGACACGTGGCCAACCACTACAAGGGAGGAAGCAGCAGGACAGAAAAGTCTCTAAAACACTCAAAACTGGAAATTATTAAGAAAAAAACCCCCCATTTTTGTTATACTTTTTGTCACTTCCATCTTGCCTCCTTTTGGAAGATCCCAAAGACCACAGTGTGGATTTAATCTGGCACCCAGCACTACCAGAGCTCTAGCACTGGAAAGAAGAATCAACTCATCAGATTCTTATTTCTGCATCAAATCATTGAGGTGCAGAACAAGGTGACACCATCACAACACTGCACAGTCGGGTGACAAAGCCCTCTAAAGCTTTGCCACGTGGGAAATTGCCACCATCTTCCCCCTAACCCTTATATATTTTAATATATTTTAATATATTTTCAGAGCAGGAGCAGCACGAGAGGCTCACCTTGTTCCACACAGAGGACAGCAGCCAGCAAAGTGACCAGAGGAGTCCTCATCTCCAGCAGATCCTCCCAGCAGGAMTGGGGAGCTGTTTGGAGGGCAGGTTTTATACCCCAGCCCGACCAGCAGCAGTTTTACAGGTTCCCTCRCGGGTGGACGTGAAACAAACCCGAGGGTGTGGAATGCTCATGTGGGAGTTTTCCACGCCAGAGCCCTCGGAAAGGGGCTGGAACCTTAGGGGAAAAGCCCTTTCAGCCACGTATTTCTTGCTCTTCCTGTCCTGTGAGTGATGGGAAGCCGGGATCTGCTCTCTCCTCCTCTGAATTTCTTCCTTCCCTTCCTTCTTCCCTTCCTTCTCTGATGAAAGCAGAGCCCGGAGCTACGGGGAGATTGGTCCTAGGAATGAATTTTTCTAGTCCCTTTGCATAGACAGCACGTGATGTTCCAGGGGTTTGAACCGTTCATTTGTTTGCTTTAATTATTCAACAGCTCCAGATTCATCCTCTGAGCTGGGCTAGACTGGTTTGCCTCAGAATCAGTGTGTTTTACACTAAATTAAATTAGATAATGGTTGGTTAAACAGGAGATTTTCCTCGAATTTTCACGTCAGTCTCCATTTCTTTATCAATTTTTCCTCTGGTTAATCCCTCCACTTGCTCTTTTCCCTGCTTGTAATCCTCAAATACCTTGTACAATTTTGATTTAATGAAGTTTTGCTGCTATCCAGGGATTCTTTAGAGGAGCTGYTTTTCTCCACGCCCAACAGTTTCTGGAAATCAGGCCTCCATTTCCAAGCCCACAAATTGGCACCCTGGAATTGCAGCTCCTCTCTGGGAAGAGCCGTCCCTCAAAGTGTCATTTTTTTCAATCTTTCCCCTTAAATCAAACCTTTTGCTTTTATTCCTCTGCGTTGTTCCTCTCCCCTGAATTCCTTAAAATCTGTTCCTGACAGTCTGGGATGGAGACCCTCGTTCGAGATGTGTCTTGTAAGAGCTCGAGCTGCCAAGTCCACAGAGCTGCTTCTAAAAACAAGATTAGTCCTGGGCAGCAGAAAGAAAATATTGTCAAACCCCGCTTTTTTTCTGGGCAATTATGGAATAACTTAACTGGCAATTCCCTGCGTGCAGCCATCAGCAGGGTATTTCAGTCTGTTTCTAGCATGAATCATTCCAACCCTGGATGGTTTCCAGATCCGTGTGATTGTCTGACACTTTCTTCAGGCCCTCCTGACCCGCTCCTGGAATGACGTCATCAGGTGGAAAATTCCAGAGTTGTTCAGGCCCCGTGTGGAAACAGAGGTYCCCGGGTTTGGGAGGCTGGTGAGGTCAGTGGGGATGTGGTGGTGATCAGACTGAGCCTTGTGCTCCACACAGGACAGCTTGGTCCTTTGCCCCAGCCTTGTATAAACAGGTTTTTCTCCCTCATTAGGGGGTGTGGTTCCTTGCTGGCATTTTGCAGTGAGGGCAAAAGGAAAAAACCTCTTTGTTCCCCTTATTTTTGGTCTGATTTATCCCACAGACTTGTTGTGTTTATTCCTTTCTCCTGCCATATCCCTGCTCCTGTTGATTTCCATAGAATTACAGACTGGATTGGTAGGAAGGGACCTTAAAAATCAGCTTGGCCCAACCTCATGCCATGGGCAGGGACACCTTCCACTATCCTAGATYTCTCCAAGCCCCATCCAACCTGGCTTTGTTGACTTTTCCAACATCCATTTCATTCCCACRTGAATCTTCTGGGAACAGGATCAGCACAAGTCGACTTTGACTTAGACTTTGAAGAAGCAGTGAGGCTAAAACATTCCCACCACATCCAACAAATATGTACTAGGGAGAGAAATTTGGGTGGGAAATGGGAATTTTCTGTGTTTTCTGGGAGCTGTCTCCAGGACATGAATGTCTTCCTCAGGACCATGGGTTCTTAGGGACCTGGGAATGCTGGAGCATTCCCTCTTCCCCGTGCATGGAGAGCAYGGAAAAGAGATTTATTTCCCAACAGGGCAGATTACAAAACTCAAAAGCCCTCAGAGGCATCACTCAAGGATCCAGCATGGAGAGGGTGTCTCCTGCAGCTCGGGATCACAGCCTGGAGGAAGGCCTGGAGCAGGGACACCAAGTGAGGAAGACTGGGGGGAAAAAAAAATCCCCAAGGAAGCTGAGTCACCTCTCTGAAGTAAACTTATCATTATCAATACAGGAAAATTAAAGTGGATCAAACTGGAGCCATGGGTTGGCTCCGTGACAAGAAAACAGCAGTCAGCTTTGGAAAAGGGTTGCTCTTGTCCCTTTCCTTGGCTTCCAGAAGATTTTTAGACCCAGTGAGGGTGTTGCTTTGATCTCTTGCATCCATCCTGTCTCTTGTTGGGTCTGGGCAAAAAAAAACAGGGAAAAGGGCGAGAAATTTCATGTTGAGAGGGAAAAGGCAGGGGAAATATTCAAGGAGAGCAGAAGGCAGCACAGATCCTTCAAAACAAATGGTGGGAAAGCCCCAAGAGAGGGAAAAAAACCGGCCAAAGTTAAAGCACCTCCTGCAGATGCCTCAYTTAGGCAGGGAAAGGCCTCCTTGGCTGATCCAGGTCCTGGTGCAGTGACTCAGAGCTCTGGAAAAGGAGTTTTATGTAATCCACAGGGAGAGAGAGACAGGTAGTTACCTCCCGGGATCAATCCCAGCTAKTGGAATGAGACTCCCATCTCCTCCCCAAAATGCCCCTGCAGGCATCACAGATGTCTCTGCTCATGGGGCAGCTCAAGGCTGCCATGTGAGGAGTGTGCAGCCATGGGAGGCACCAGAAACCCGGGGTGATGGGAGGATTTGGAATTAGGGAGCAGCACCTGCGTGGGAGGTGTCAATCGGGAATTCTYGGGAAACCTGGCAGAGTCTCCTCTTACACAACAGTCCCAGGGGAGGGTTCACCACGGGAGTTCTCCTGTTTTTAGGACCTTCTGTTCCTCAGGGAAGTTGCTGCTCCTGCCTCCAGATAAGGGCTTTGGGATGTGGGTCAGCTTTGGAGCACAGGGRTGCGTTTTGTTGGGCACTGAGGAAAAACCTGTGGGATCAGGGGGAAATGAGGCAAGGAGCCAGCCAGGATGGAGCTGCTCCCTCAGGGATGGCACTTCTGGATTCCCAGAGCTGTTCTTAACTTCTCCTTACATATGGTTGTGCCATAACCAGGACAYGAAACCCTCCAGGGGTGTCCCATGTGCTTCCATCCCCTTTGCCATGCCAGGATCCTTCCCATCCCAAAACAGAGGCACCTGCCAAGTTCAGGCAGCTCAAGACATAACCTTAATGTTAAACCTGGCTGCCAAGGGCAGGTCTGGACTCCCAAGCTCAGCAGAGCAAGACCTGAGGCCAYGCCAGCCCCATCCTGGCCTTTCCCTGTGCCACTCATTGTCCCTAAGGAATCCTAAACCTGTGGAATAGCACAGGATGAAGATTATTCCAAATAGTTCCGTTGTCACCGTGTTAGGAGCGGGATGTGGGGCAGAATGTGGCCAGCCAAAGTCACAAAACTGGTTTGTTTGGGGTTTTTGGATCTCTGTCACTTGAATATCCCTAAATTTGGCAGAAAGGGATGCAGGGTGAGAAGAATAAATCAGGCAGGTGGATGGAGCCAACTCAGCTGGGATAGGCAATAAATCCACGGGGAGAATGGAGAGACTCATGGCCAAAATCAAAGTATCCTTGGCCAATCCTGCATTTACACCGAGGGGGAAACAAGGAGTTGAGGCAAGGAAATAGAGCTTGGATGGAAAAACTCAGAGTGAGACTGGAGGAAGAAACCAACAAGGAAATCTGGGAGAGAAAACAACCAGGGAATGCAGAGCTGGGGTTGGACATGGACGGGAGGAAGGTGAACAGGAAGGGGTAAGAGCAGATTGGGATGAGCTGGAGCCATGAGCCCACGTTTCCTCTGCAGAGCTGCTGTGAAAAACAAAGATGTGACTGTTCCCAAGTGTTGTTGTTCCTCCAATCCCAGAAAATCCCTGTCAGAGTGAGCAGTACATGGAGCTGTGCAAGGAGTTTAGGGAGAGAAAAACCAGCTGGGTGAGCTGCACCCAACTGGTTTCCCTGGGCCATCTTCCTCGGGATGATCCTTGTGGAGAGCTCCTTCATCCCAGGAGAAAGCAATTCAGCTTCTCTGGAAGGGTCTTGAGTGAGCCAACCCCTCATTCCAAAGATTATCCACAAGGAAGGTCAGAGCAGGGTAATGAGTCCCTTCAATTTTCACTTGACGAGCAAACATAAAAGATTTATTTGCAGTGTTAATATTTTTTCACAGATGAGTCTGAAAAATTCCAGGTTTCTTTCCAGAAACCATCTGTCTTTTCCTAAGACGTTCCTTTAAACACCGTGCAAGATACTTTTCTCCCTTTTCTAAATAATCCTAATGCTTCCAAAGAAATTTCCACTGGGAGATCTTAAACCAGTTTAAAGAAAATGCTCCAGATCCCTTCCCACCAAGCCCTGCCTTGTCCCCTCTCTTTCCTGGAGAGCTCAAGAGCTGTTTCCTTCCAGGCAGCTGCCCCAGGAGAGGAAYTGAAAGGAAGCTAAATAGAATTCAGTTTATTCCGAAATGGAGTCACAAAAATGCCATTTCTGCCAGTGCAGAGAAATAAAATCTGGGGAGAGGCTTCCTGAAGTGAATGCAGAGTAATTTWAATATATTTCAGCATTATTCCCATTCGACTTGCAGGCGAACGCCTCCACTTTTATCCCACAACTTGGATACATCCAGCAGCTACGCCCAGTGTGCCACACCACGCAGCCACACAATAGAATAAAATAACACTTTATTGTGCCCAGTTTCTGTTTAACAACTGGAATATTAAAGGCTTTCTTGGAGCAAAATGATACAGGGTGGAAAATGGGGAAAAAAAAAAAAAGGCACAAGAGAACGGCGCCATTAGTCTTTACTGTAATTTGTTTGTGTTTTG